>VWZK01022034.1:0-40728 GCA_013396935.1 Baryphthengus martii | reverse complement strand
GTCACCCAAGTGGTCATCACTTGGCTCCATACAATTTGGGGGATTTAAAATAACTGACAAATAACTGATTTTTGTGATCAATGAAGCTGTGAATCTCAGGTGATACTAGATACTAAAATAGTTGAGAAGATGCTTTCATTAGAACACACAACTCACTTTCAGGTAGCCTTTCCCACCCTCCACTTCAGAATATGATGTCATAAAATCAAGAAGTATATAGTCAGAGGAAGGGTCATAAAGCTAATGAATTTTACCTAGTCTGAATAATCAGACGCTTCTCAAAGAGATGCAGCTGAAACTTCTTCACTCCAGACTTGGACAAACATTGCCACTACAGAACAAAATTACAGCCACCGCTGTACTATATTTCTGCTGGTTCACAGAAGCATGCTTACAGTGGAACTTTAGTTCCACGTATTTGGGTATCTTTCTTGATAAATTATATCACAGGAAAACCCCCATTGTAGTAGTGAACTTTGTCAAATGGGATGTGCACTGCTCTGTGAGTATCTCACATTAAATCTACATGACTTCCCTATATGATAAAGGTCGTACACTAATTGAAGACATTGTCTGATGCTGGTAATAGAGATATGAGAAGAAAGAAGGAGCTGTTAGTTTTGAACATATATGAAGAAATGAGTAAATGTTATTGTGTGCTATCTGCCTGAGCTGCAAAGAGTTTGTTTTTGCATTGAACTGGGTAAAGCAAAAAAAATTAGAATATCTTAGTTTAGGACTAAAATGAAGTTACAATCCAGTCTTACTTCCCTAATGTAGTCATCTACCTCTAAACTGAACAGAAAAAGTTAGACAGCTTGAGACAGTTATTCAACTAAGAGATAAATTGTGCTGCAGAAGTGTTTCTCTTTTACCAGCAGCTGAAGAAGGAGCACAGAGTAGCTAAGATAAGGCACCTTCACTGGGTATACCAAGCAAAGCAGAGGGTGTCAAGCTCTAGTGACACAAAATAAGCCAAACAGTCCCTGCAGCAAGGCCGGAGTGCAAAATGTTTAACGATCTAGCCCTTGTTTTGGCACCAAAGAGACCAGAAACCCTGAGTGGGGATGCTGATATCAGAAAAGTGAGGCTAGTAGCAACGATTCATAGTAGAAGCTGGGCAAAGACTCCAAGCAATACCCGCATCACTCACTCAAGTAAGGGACTGAAATCCCTCTTCTTTGCAACTTGTTTCTCCAAACTGCTTGGCTGAATGGGGTATTTTCACAGAATCTGTGAATTTTTGAGGCACGTGTTAGCACAACATGTGTCCAGAGTTTGTAAAGATAATAATTTACAGTGGAAACCAAATTGCAGTTTATGCCATCTCTCTTCATAGAAAGTAGTGGCAGTGTTATCCTGGTCAAAACCAGACAAGACTGCTGTATGCCAAAAGAGATGAGTACAGTAAGTAGTACTCTTCATTAAACACAGAATATGACACACATCTCACCTTGAGCAGTTTAAAAAGAAAGGCTTTAACTTTTTGAATAAGTGTGCATGGATTTAATCTCTGTCACTTTGAGCTAAAGGAGACAGTGGGGTTTGTGAACATACTGAATGTACTGTACTAAAAGTGGGTTTTAAAGTCCTAATCCTGCAAATACTTCCATGTGTTTGAAGACATAGTGAAACCAGTGACACTCATACTGCCAGAGCTGAAGAGCTGAGCGAAAAATATGCCTTTACTACATTCCAGGGAGGGATAAAGTGCTCTGCAGGTTAACTGCATGTAGCTGCTGATGTACTTTTTGCTGTGCTGATTGAGGTCCCTTAATGAAAGGTTGGGTATCTTCACTTAACATATTTCTTGGCTATGCAGACTACATTGATCTGCGTTTTCGGCCAGATAATAATAATAATGTCAATTTTTCACTACATGATCTTTCTAATTCCTTTTAATAATCATTGAATCAAAGGGATAACCAAAAGTACACAGTGTGTAGAGACTGATGATTTCTAACCAGCATTATGATGTGATCCTGAAACACTGTGTACCTTAGCAGTTAAGGCTTTGAAAGTGTAGCAAATAAAGCATGCATGGAAGAGCTGCCTGCAAAAGAAACCAGGATTTGCCAGAAGAAACTGAAACAGCCTCCTGAAGAACAGCACATAATATACTGAATAGTGTATTCACTGGGGACATGGGAAATGAAAGCCCATGATGTTTTTATGAATAATTTCTAGATGTTCCTCTATCTGTTTTCATTAGAAATTCCCCAAGAGGGGATGATAAATATGGTTTTGGGTCATAATTTGTTTTTCGCTTGACCTAGAGGAGACACTTTTTGGGTTTTCATTTCTGCAAGAAAAGTAAAATGCAATCTCACTTTGAGTCAGTCTTGAATTTATCTTGCAGCTTGATAGCAAAACCAAAAAATCATGTATTCAGACATACTTTCTACCAGAAAACTACTGGTCTCAAATAGACAGAAAATAAGTGATAAAAATAACTGCTTTAAGCAAGTTTACTGAATATCTACTTAGATGCCTTTATGTTCCCATAAAGTATGTGATTGATTTATTCTTTATGAAGGAATTGAGATGCTTGATGTTCCCACCAGCACAAAGTCTCAAGTCCATAAAGCAAACAGTTAAGCTTCTGCAAAATGGATGTCTGAGAAGATATGTACGTAACATAGTGACTTATGATGTATCTCTCTTACTCACTGGACTCATTCTTCACACTGTAATGAAAATAAGACCCATTGTCTTCACACACACACACACACACACACACANTGTCTTCACACACACACACACACACACACACACACACACACACACACACACACACTTTTATCTAAATCTGACTTTTAAAGATCCCCTTTATTTCCTCTGAGTCAAGCTAGTTTTCTGCAAAAGGGCCAGCCTGTAGGGAACAATCAGCACACTGCTGGAGTTGTTTCCACTCTCTGCTACACCCATAGACAAGATGCAGGAAAGGAAACCTGGGCAATTAAACTGCTCCTAGTTTCAGTGGCTGGCCAGGGTCCTATCCCTAGGATTTGTTATTGTGCACCACTCAAATGCATGCTGAATGCTTCTGGTTCATGTTCACTCAAGCAGCCTATCAGCATGGGCAGGATGCCTAGAAGAGGAGGTGACTGTAGTTATGACTCAATGCCTTCTAGAGTCACTAGCAGCTTTTCTGAGTCGTCTTTAATGGGAATTATGCTTGAAGACACTTGCCCAGATAGTATATCCACTGTAAACCACCACAAGTGAATTGTGATGAGTACACAGACTCCAAAACTAGCTAGTGGGCAAGTTTCCATCAACACCAGAGACTAAAACCCAGGGACAACCAGCACACATGACCAAGCTCCCTGCAGCACCTTGCTGGACCTCGTTGAGGCACGGGTCTTCCTGGGGGCTTTCATCTCTGTCAGTTGCAACCACTGTGGTGCCAGCAGCACAAGGACGAGGCGTCTGTGTCCTCCACGTGGGCAGCCAGGCAAGCAGTGGCTTTGCTGCGCCTCGTGTGAGAGTGCAGCAGCTGGGCTGGAGGGTAGAAAGAATAGTCTTCGCCTCCTCCTCCAACAGTGTGCTCTAGCACCTCCACTGGAATTGTAAAGAGGTCAGATGCGTCACACCCTACATGTTACAAGTAAAGGTACTAATTAATGCCTAGTATATGTATAAGACCTTGAATTCAGCAGAGGGCACGCTTACAGTGGATCTACTCCCACTGCAAATAGACTCTAAAGAGAAGAATGAGTGTCTATTGATGAAATCCTTGATGGACATCTAGCTGGTCTTATCCTCAAGCTACCCTAGTAGCACCATGCCATTCCTTGCACAAAGCAGAAGCCCTGTCATTGTATGTGTTGGAAAGGGCACTACTGAGCATTCATGAGGGATGCTTGAGAAGCTTTCTAAGCTGTGACTGGAGCAGCCTGAGGAGGTGAAGGAGGAAAAGAGAAACACAAATGAAATGAAGCATGCCTGGCAACCCCTCTCACACAGCTGTGTTGTCCCAATAGCATCAGGATAGTCTGGCAGCAGCTTAGGGACGGAGCAGGGGGCATATAGAGGCTGCCTCAATCCCAGCTGCCACACAGAGTACTGGGACCTTCTGCAAAGAGGACTCTACTCTTGTCGTGTTGGGCTCTTGCTCACCATGTTTTGTGTCCTCACCTGACACAAACCCTTTCTGGCCACTTTCCAAAATTTCCTGTAAAAATAGTATCAGAATCAAGTAGACTTGGACCTCTTTAAGAATTGGGCAATGCCAGGCTGGTTGAGCCTGAGGATCCTGCGACAGCTGGTGCCAGCCAGGGACCCAGGTCACAACTTGGTACTAGGGCTGATGGTGTAGGGCACCCAGCCCTCTCAAGTGGGGCTCTCATTGGCCCCACATGACTGACCCCAGCTCATCTCCATGCTGCCCACTGCCTCTGTGCCAGTGGGCACACCTGTGTGCCTGGATCCCTGGGCAGCCTATCCCCTGCACTGCCAGCTTCTGCAAGCTATGTCCAAAACCTGTTTGCACCAGTGTCCTATTGAGATTTGTTTCGCAGCCACAAGTTTGGCTGCAGTGCATACACAATGACACAGTCCCCTGAATACATTTCAAAGAGCAGGGGACGATTTGGGAACTTTTTTGTAAAGAAATCATTTATATTCTGCCTACAAAGTAAGATGATCTCAGTGAAATCTAGTGTGTCTGTCCTGGAAATATCAAGTTCCACTCTGGATTCTGGTGGATGCTTTTTAAATTCAGGTTTTTGAAAGACAAACTACGGGATGTGTTTACAACCAAGGCCAAGGATATCACAAAACAAGTTAAAACTTATAGGACATACAGTTACCTTCACAAAAACAATTTTGTCAAGGTGAGGAGGAATGTCCTGACACTTCCACTACAAGAAGAAAATGGTTGGGAAATATTTACCATGCATCTCTGTCTCAAACATCCTCTGGACACCAATAAGCATGAACCTGTATATGTGCTCTACTGATGAGATATACAGCCATCATGTCTCAGACACCCATTTGAAGGGAAAGTTCCTCACGAAAAGCAGCCAGGGCTGAAATAACAACATCAAGGAGGAGAAACTGGCAGCTCTCCATAAATCTTGCTTCAGCTTAGCACTTGTTCCAAGACGCCAGCTCGATGACTGATTGCGGGAATGCTGAAGACACGTGGTCCAAACAGAGCTACCACCAACTCCCTGGGCAAGGAACATAAAAAAATAACCGAGCTACCAGTCCGGCTTTGCTCTAATATGTATTTATGCTCAGTTTTGGGGATGGGAGTCAGCTAAATAATTGCAGACCTTGTTTACATAGTTTTCTGTTCATGTGACTGCCTGGATTCAGCCCTTTTATTCTTGAAAATAAAGCAACCACTCCTCTCTCACTGTGGTGTCTGCCACCAAAGCGTGCCTGCCCATGCAAGAGACATTTCTGCTGCTGCTGCTGTATGGAGAGGGGACATCAACAAGGCTGGCTTTGGGGAAGCTGCCCTGGGGTGATGAAGCAGGTCTGCACTCCCCAGCAGACCACGTGCTCGGAGAAGTCAGTCTGCATGTGGAAACCTGCTCCTACTTGTCCCATAGAGAATCCCAGCAGGAAGCAGGAAATAGGAGGGAGCCTTCTTCAGAGTATTGCTTTCCACATCCCACACTTTTTCACCTCTGACCCAAAGATGGGTCAGCACTGACACATCAGCAAGACAGAAAAGCCAGTTCAAAATTAAAGAAGTTACACCAGAAATCCTTCTATTGGCCCCTGCTTCTGCATGCTTACAATTTACGGAGATCAGCTTTATGCCTGTGCACCACTTTTATGACAACTAAACAATTTTTTTAAAGAGTTTAAGCAGAATGCAAATCACAGTAGACTTTTACTGGCCGCCTGAACAGAGTAAATCTCACTTTTAAGACACAATCCTTTATCTTTTTATGAGCCTCACAGTCTCAGCATTACAATATTACTCCTATTTCTGCATAGGCCCAAGCTATACAAAGCAGGATACACAGAGCACAGGCCGTAAGTGTAAAGAAATCTGTTTTCTGATGCTGCTGCCAGCAGAGATTTTCTTGCATGTTTGCCAGCATGCCTGCCAGCATGCAAGCGCTGTCACGTCATATGCCTGTATGTGCCATTTTTGTTCTTAGGTTTACGAGCAGGGAGATGAAAAAGACCCTAAACAGTACTGGAGAACAGGAAATCAAAGCTGCAGAGTTTCCAGGATGACAGTCTACTCTAGAAACCTGAAAGACTTTTTTATAAGAAGGAGATGGGGACGTATTTGGAAATATGGGAGTGAAAGATCATACGAGGATATGGCCTGAATCCTTGTAGCTTACTAGGAACCAAACACTAGATGAATCTATAGACATGAAGCACCAATGAAGAAAATGCCATATCCTGTCACAGAGGAATAAAATTAAACCCATGATTTTGCAGCGTTTTTGTTATCCTCTGCAGATAAGCTCTTCACCAAGATGGGCAAATTGCATTTTACTGTTGGTAAAGGGTGTTGTAAATTTAGCAGTTTCACCTGCTCATGCATTGAACTTACCTTCTTGCAACATCTTTGTAATTCACAAGTATTTGGCAAAGGGTTCATGTGATCAAGCCTTAACCTTTCATTGGCTCACAGATTGTTTACATCAACTATTTATTATAGAAAATGTTTGGCTCGAATACGTGGTGTGTGTTACATGATTACATGATCACTAGCTTTTAAAGATGAAGAATAGAGCCATAGAGAATAATGTAGCACCTGACCAAGAAGCCACAGACTCAGAGAGAGCACTGCAAAGACACGTATTTGTCTGGCTGACGTTTGAGAAGTATACAGATATTTTTGTGAACCATGTCAAAATATATCTGGACAATTAATATGCTTGTGAGTTTATTCATAAATATATTTACAATTAGCTTTTTGTGATTTGGCCAGTTCTTTCACAGCTAGGTATGCCTTGCTGCAAAAACACAGGTGAATAATTTCAGCTCATTTATCACCCACTATCTATAAATAAGTGCAGAACAGTACTATTGAGTCTAGTGTAGCAGTAAGCCAAAGAAAAACTGCTGTGATAGACCAATATGGTTCAAAAAGGCAATGTGTGTTTTCCCACAGAAAGCAATATATAAAGCAGTTTTTTGACCATATCTTGAGAACAACTGATCTATAACATGTAACGTGAACAACTGGTTCCAACAGCATCCATGAAAATTTAGAAGCATTTAGGAGTAAGACATGTGCAAGAGGGGAAAGAAGAAGAAAGCTGGAGTGAGAGCATTGCCAAAGCTCTGTGTCTGCATTTGCAGGTGCTCTGCCAAGTAGGTTCTGAAGCCAGACAAGCACTGGCAGGAGCTGGCATCGTGGAACAATGGCATGGCAGTGAAGAGAAAGCCCTAACCAAAACAGTGTCAAGTGAATATGGGTTACACATGAGGCCAAGATGTCTTTAATCAGGTGGGAATGCTGAAACCACAAATGTCTTTTAATGGCTTTTGCACACACTATCCCACACACTGGCTGCAGTGGGAGGCAGAAGCAGGGTGGAGTGCTCATCTGCAGACCAGGCACTGCAGGCTTCTCATCAGAAGCACTCTCCAATCATCCTGTGGGTGAGAGCAGTGTATGACAGCAGAAGCATATCCTTCACGGGTACACGCCTGAAATAATTTTTCAAATGCTTGGCCGGCTACTTCTATTTATTCTTAATATACTTAGGGACACTGAGGGTTGATTTGTGCTTCTCTGGCATTAAAATTTGTCCTTATGAGCCATCTGAGATCTAAGATATGAAAGGGCAAACTACCTTATGGCATCCCCAGGAGATTTGTAAAGGAGGATGTGATATAACTACACTTTCCTCCTCTGTCTATTTTAAGTGATGAACCGGCAGCTTAGTCTCCCTTGAAGATCAAGGCCCAGAAATAAGCATGGCCTGAGAGCACCCGCAGAATAGGAAGGAGTCACGAGATAATTTAGGTTGGAAAAGATGTCTGGAAGACATCCAATCCACCCTTCTGCTCAAGACAGGGCTAACTGACTCCAAAATGAGACCAGAATCTTTTTCTGTCAAGCTTTGAGTATCTCAAGGGATGGGGACATCCAGCCTGTCCCAGTGTTCGACTCCCTCAGCGAAAAGATGGGTTTTTTTATATCTGGTTCCAATTTCCCTTGCTGAAATTTGCAGCAGTTCACCTCTCATCTTCTTGCTATGCAAGGCCCAGCAGAGCTTGGCTCCTATCTTTACTACAGCCACCCATTAGGGAGCTGACGACAGCAATAGATCAAGTGCTCCAGCCCCCTCAACGCCTGGACTCAGTCCAAGTTATTGGTATCTTTCATGAACCAGACACAGGACTCCAGCTGCAGTCTCAGCCTCAGCACTGAGAGAGAAAAAAATCTCTTCCTTCGATTCAGACCAGTGTGCGTTTTACTTGCTAGCTGGCATACTCAACATGCCAGCCACCAGGACCCTCACTGCTTTTTCTGCACAGATGCTGCTTTGGTCGGATAGCCCCCAGCCCATACTGCTGCACAGGGTTTTTTGGTCCTAAACGACAGATTTTACCTTTATTGACATCAGGGGGTTCCAATTAGCTCCAGCTTGCTGAGGAGACCCTGAGTGTCAGCGCTGGCCTCTTAGGTAAAGACCATCCCTCAACAGTCCATCCTCAGACTCAGGATGTTCTCTTCCCAGCATCCCACACATTGCCAAGACTGGGGCAAAATCCTTGGCTAAATCCTTGGATGGTGACAATCAGACCACCTACACTTAGCCTGTTGTCTTCGTATGTGTCCTGGTTTGAGTTAGAACAAAACAATTCTGTTCAGTTATTTTACTTTTCAGCTCAATCTCTTCTACTTAACTGCACTTTCTGAAGTTAACACCATAGTTTCACAGGCAGTGCCTGCTTCTAGCGGTGATAATGCTCGATGTTTAGAGTTACTATCAAGGCATAGTGTGCAGACCAAGGTCACTGCTGGATCTTGTGTATCACGTTGAGGGTGCAAAAAAAAAAGGCCGCACTTGCAGGAAGGAGGAGACAGGACAGGTGACCCTAAACTGACCAAGGACGGATTCCATCCCATATACGTCATATTCAGTATAAAGCTGGGGGATCATGAGGGTCAAGTTGTCTTCTTCAATGGCTGGCATCCGAGGAGGACTCTATATGTTCTGCGTTCAATCCTGATTCATGTGTTCCCGAATCCTGTTCCAGAATCCTGCTCCTGAATCCAGTTCCCATCTGCCTCTTGAGTCCAGTCTGGGACTTCCCCGGTGCCTGTTCCGCATCAGCAGTGACAGTGATGTAGTTGCCATCAGAGGGGATTGTGTTCAATACTGGGTTTGTATATATTTCTTAGTAGTAGTAGTAGTAGTAGTAGTATTTTCATTGAAACTGTTTTAGCTTTCTTTTCTAATCAATGACTCCCTCCCTTATTTTCTTTCTCTTACCCTTTGGGGAGGGAGAGGGGTTGACAGAGAGCATCTGTTATTCATCTAGTGGCTGTCCCAGCCTCTAAACCTCGACAGTATGTTCTTTCAATACAGAGTGACTGTGGACTAACTCCTTCTTCAAAGGCAAAGGAG
This sequence comes from Baryphthengus martii, assembly GCA_013396935.1. NCBI lineage: Eukaryota > Metazoa > Chordata > Aves > Coraciiformes > Momotidae > Baryphthengus > Baryphthengus martii. The sequence goes on along the minus strand of VWZK01022034.1, from coordinate 31,159 downwards.
CAGGGAATTTTTGCATAATAAAGTTACTTTCCTCATTTACAAGACAAGTTTTATGCAGTCTTTTCCTAATCATAACAGGGGTGCCCAACTGAACATTTTCAGACCCATTTCTGGTAAGTTGGAATGCTTTCAACTTTCATTATTAGTGGTTTTATTAATTACGTATTTTTTACTAGTAAACAATTCCTAGAAAATATTTCTTATCAGTTTTATAAACTGACTACTTAATCTCTGAGGATGTTCAGTTCACATAGAATTAAAATATTCCTTTAAAAGTTCTCTTCGAAAAGTGCAAATTAATTCTTCACTGCACTTCTTTCCTTTAAGACCCAGCAACCCAAGAGCAAAAGTAGTTTTCTGTTGGCTGATTTTCTTCAGTGTTGCACAGTTAGTTTTATCATTGCTCTTTTTTTTAGCAGTTAGTTTCTCTTCAGCTATGTTCTCATTATTCTAATTTATTTTCTCAATAAATATTATAAATACTGTAGGTCTACAGTGTTAAAGACAGGCATTCTGGATCTAAATTTGGGGTTTTTTCTAAGGTGAAGTGAACTCATAAACAAAATTAATGTTGAATTACACCTAATAACTTTCTTTTCCCTCATGAACTATTTTAAAACCTTAAGAAGTCACGAACCTCAACATGCCAAGAGGCAGAACACAAAGAAGTTATTTTCCTTATTTTTCCTTCCTCAAGATGAAATATTAAATTAGGCTCATCCTTAAAATAACTGCAGACCCAACACTCCCTAAGGCAAAAGTTTTAATTCTTTTTCATAGAGTCTAGTATCGAAGGGTACTAGGCTTCCCAAGAGTGCTTTTGCTCTGAAATGCTGTCTCCAGTTTATCTGATGCAAGGCTTCAAACCCAGACAAGAAAAAATTACAATGAGCTCCAGACCTTGACCTGCAGGCAATATCCACTCAGCAGACCGTTTTGTATGAAAGGTCACCTTGCCTTTGGCTTCATCTTAACCTAGAGAGAATATGGCCAGTGTTTTTGGCCCACAGAACTCTGCTTCTGCAGAAAAGGTTGTGGTGACCCAGGAATTTGTCAGGAATGCTCGGAAAGCCAAAGTCGACTTGGATGCAGAAGCTCTCTTCACAGTGTCCATGGTATCTGGGCAGTCAGATACAAGTGTCATTTACTACAGTTCTCTTCCAAGTCACTAGAGAAAGGTATCGTATCCAGTCTTTCACATGAAAAAGAAATTACAGAAATATCCTTAGGAAAACACAATGGTGGAATTAAAATTATCTACATTTTACTAAGACTTGCCAGAACATTCCCCCCTTGCCAGCTCCTGTAAAACCTTTGGAGAACAAAGTCCTTTCTGTGCGGGTAAAATATCCCTCTGTACACAGCTAATAAGTAACACAGTGGCCAGATTTTGGGTAGGGGACTAATAATAATAATAATAATAATCAACTCTGCAAGCCTTTCCAGCATGACCCAGTTTAAAGAGATCTAAACAAAGGGTCATCACCCCACAGCAGAGTGGCTCATCCTGGCTGCCGGGCTTCTGTGGTTGCCTCTGGCATTCATGGCAGCCTGCGTTCGTCCTCAGCCCTCAGACCTCACGCTGCATGCAGCACACGGGGCAGTCTGCATGAGACTTTTCTTTTGTAAAGAGTAAACAATCCTTAACTTTATAGCTAAACAGCTTCCCAAATTTGGTAGCTGATTTATCTTGCAGGGGTCACATCTATTAAAGAACCTGAAAGCTCTTGTTGAAGCTCTGCAAGAAAATGGTGAACTGCAATCACATGCACTGTGGTTACATTTCAGGTTTATGTCTCTTCCCTGTTTCAATTTTAATTTTGGCTGCGTTACTGTCGTGCCAGCAAAACATGCCTTTGTCTTTTTCAGCCTGCCTGACTGTATGTGTGGGTGGGTGTGCATAGTTGGAGCAACAACCCACATGCTTACAAGATAGATAAACTTGTTGGCTTATCATCCTTGCTGAGGAGAGAGAGACAGGCAGCAGCTGAGGTAACTGTGCAGGAATGCAGAGTACCCAGCATTGGTGCCATCCTGCTTCATGCTTGAAAAACTATAAGAGCACACAGTGAAATTCTCATCAGAGTAGAAAGGACAGACTGTATGTCTGAGGAAAGCGGTATTCCTTTTCCAATGAGAAAGTGTGTACGGGTCCAGCTGTATAATCGGTAGCCCACCTCCCTATTTCCTCTTTCACACATTGCAGGTGCCAATAAAGGTGGGTTTTGCTCTGCTTTGTGTTTTGAAGCTAGCTGTACACAATGCTTCCATAAGGGAGTGTAATATTTCAACACTAAGACCTAGGTGTTGTCTCTAATTAAAAGTATGTAGCACAAATAAACACAGAAACAGTTTGCAAAAGGAGTAACGTTGCACAAGGATGTCAAGCTAAGCATAGGTACCAGGCGTTCCAGGTCCTTTGGCAACATCGACTGCACTGGCATGATGCTTATAAAACAGTCTGGAGGTCACAGGTTTCATTATCACACAAACACCAGGGAAAGTCAAGGATGGGATAAGTCTTGTAGGACTCCTAAGCATCCATGCACCCTACCAGGGGAGACTCTTGCAAGATGCTAAATTTAGTTCTCATCTCATTCCAGTGAAATGGACAGAGCTATCACTAAGGTAGTTTGACGCAGTGTTTACAGTTTCCATGCTCCTTTTTCCATGGAAGCATACTCTCTGTGAATTATGTAAGGGTGGCAGTTTTCAAAACTGCTTCCGGTGGCCACTATTTCTGTCTGAGTTTTAATTTTGTACCAATATCCTGCTATATAAATACACCTACAAACAGAGACTCCATAATTCGCCTGGATGTGTTCCTCTATGGCCTGCCCTAGGTGATCCTCTTTGGCAGGGCATTGCACTAGATGATCTCTAGAGGTCCCTTCCAATTCCTAACATCCTACGATCCTATGAATCCCTTCAGCTTCAGCAAAACTTAGTATGTCTCCAGTGTCATTGCATGTTCCTGATAATGAACAGCACTATATGCAGTGGTACTATATGCAGAGGGAAGGTTCTTCTAATCTCTGTTGGATTTTCTGCTTCTCTCAGGGGGATGCAAAAGTCAGTGGTTTCAATGTCCAGGCCTGTTCTGCTTATGCCTGAAAAAAAAAACAGTCAAGCAATGAAATCTCCCTGGAGATCTTTCTGTTTGGGAGAATTTACCACAACAAAAAACTCTCCTCACAGAAAGAGCCAATTTAGAGTTAACTTTATGCAGTTTCATCCATATCTCCCTTCAAGCCACATAGCAATAACTAATACAGCTAGTGTTCATGCACTTGTAAAGTGATAGGGCCCAAAATAACCTTGCCTCTGTTTTATGATTTGAATGGGAGGAACAAACCCTTCATGTTTACTCAGCTTTATTTGGCATCACTTCATCAGCTATCGGCTCCTCTGCTTAGGACTCCTGAATACTCTGGGCTACCCACTCTTACTTACCAACACCTGGACTGTACAAAATAATACTATCTTAGTTTCCTAAAGAGGAAAGCATTTCTTGGGAACTAATAGAGATGGCACATTGTTGCAGGTAACCCTTAATTTTGGTTTCAGACAAAGGCTGCCTTCCTGTGCCTTTGCTCAGGCCCACAGGTTCAGTTCAGAATTCAGGAAACAGGTTGCAGCCTTTGCGTTTAAAATCTTGTCTGACTTCTGTCCTATCTCTAATAGAGATCCTAACGCTTGTCTGGATACAATCATATTGAGGCAGTTCACTTGTTGGTTGCCTTGCCAAAGTGACTTTTAGGTAGTGTAAAGCATAAATCCCTGGGGCTCTTCAGCCCAGATAAATGAGAACGAGTCTCCAACTGATGAAAGTAGATGACACTGGAAAGCACCTGGACGGGCACCTGGACCTCAAGAGCCAACATCTCTTATTTTCCTTCAAATTGCAAGGAATTCATCCCTTTTCTTTGAACACACCTGCATCCTGGTCAAGGCATACAGCTTTTCAGAGTGCCATCCCTGCCCAATCATAACAGAGATGATTGCTTTCTGACTTACACATAGAACTTTACTTCCAGTTTCACTAGTTTTAATTTCTATTGTCATCAAAGATGTTCCTCTTGATAAAGTTTATTTGTCTCTCTTCCTGTATTTTAAGTTACAATAAAGTGTGCCTGTGCTAATCAGATACCATGGAACCTTTTTATGTCTTTGGCAGTAGTGAGGCTGTTGCAGTTGCCATTTTTACTTCAGTGGCATTAACACGCATTAAATAATTATCAAAATACTGGTATCAAATGCATACATTGAACGGCAATCATTTTTCCTTAGTAAGCAGAGCCCTCCTTGAGTTCTAAAATACAACTTAACTAAAATAAAAGACCTTCTCTCCAGATAGAATTAACAGGAAAGACTTGCAGTCCCCTCATGGAAAAATCATACTGCTAGGTGTGATCACAGTGATAAACGATAAATGATAAATGAATCCACCTTTTAAAACAATCAGAGCAGATAGCGTCCCCTTCCACTTTTCTAACAAAGATATGATCTACGGAAGCAGACTGCAGGGTGCTGAACAACTCCCTTCTCAGACATCTTTATAGACTTTACCTCTAAAATTCTAGGAACTCTCTTTTTTTGTATTTCTGGGCATACTGTCCTTCTCCAAGCACCGTTTTTATACACTTTTGACCTGCCTGTGCTCTTACCATGTACCTACTGCCAGTACTTGAAGTGTCAGTCTCTGAACAGGATATGTTGAAAATATACACTGCTGCCACAGTTCTAGGCACAGAAAGTCCCAGAACTGCAAGTTTCATGAGGGTGTCACATAAGCGAAGGATCTGTATGTGCTTGCCTTTTTCTGGTACCTTCCTTTAGTCATTTGCTCTTTATTACTGGTAGAAAAGACTATTAGGCTGGATGGACCTTTGTTCTGAAGCTGAATAATTACATATTTTGCTGAACTTTGTCCAAAAATCAAGATACATTGCTCACTGTTCATATATGTGAATGCTGCAAAACATACTCTCGAATGATCAAGTATTGCTAAAGCATTCTCTGCTAGAAAAAACCACTGGAAACATCTAAATGAAACCATAAAAGACAGTCATGACAAAGGTGTGTAATACTACCTAATCCATGTAACCAATTCGATGTATAGGATACTCTAGGACTTTTTGGTGATTTTTCCAGTTTACTTTTAAAAATTGTTGCAGTGCAGCACAGAAGTCTAGCATTGGTACATCTAATCGGTACCTTACAAAAAGAAATACAAAGAACTGTTAAAAAATAAAAATACACCCAAAAAAACTGCAGATAAATGGAAGAACAATTAATCTTTTAGGATTACATCACATCTGAGAAATAACATTAACTTTTTACTCTTTTTTTTTTTAATGATATTTTAAAATAACAGCTTGGGCACCAATGAGAGCATCAGTGAAGGGCTTCAGATAATAAAGTTCTATGTTCTTCAATATTTACCTGTATTTTCTAAATATGTGGAGCTTGTCTCTACTACTTGGAAGCAGAAAGCTGGTAAGGAGACACTCTCTGCAAAAAGGAGAAGGGCTGGCGTTAGCACACTTCTAGCAGGGATGATTATTACAGGCAATTAGGCTACATAATTGCCCTAGGAGAGGAAATCATCTGCTGCTAAGAAACAAAGAAACCTTAGTTTCTAGCAGCAGCCCCTACCAGCTGATGTGCTGTTGCTCTGAAAGGCTTTACATAAGTGTATTTGGTAACCTCAATTGTGGGCTATATTCAGTTTTCATTTCAGTAAACAATATGTCTGTAGTAGATTAGAATATTACTGCAAAAGCTGAATCAGGTGGCTGCTTTCTTCTGCAGTTACCAGAAAAGCAAATTTCATCTCCCGGTTGTGAAAGGAACTGTTACTTCTTAAGTTTTCCACTAGCCTTCTGATAACCCCCTCTAGCTTCAGGCAGTCATGGAGAACCTGCCCGTGTTATGCTTTCAGCAGGTAGATTGTTGGATCAGTGTAGATAAATCAGCTGGGTGATCAACGGTAAGCCCTGTGAGGCTGAGGCAGGGAGGAAGCCCCTTCCAGTGGGGCAGGAGAGTGGGTGGCCTGAGTGGCTTAACCACCTCAGGATCCCTGGGGCAGAAGCACCTCCAGCCACCGCACCTTTGGCCTCTCTAAGAGTGATAGCCAGTGACATTATCTCCTACCTTGCCTCGCTTTTACTTCAGTCCCTGTCAAAGACGCACTGCAGAAACCTAAAGAGGGTAACTAAACAAACCTTACAGACAAGCCCCCATAAAGCCTGGAGCAGCCTGCTCCTGAAGGGGAAGGCTGCACAGATGCCTCTGCAGCTACAGGCTCTGCAGAGGCAGCAATATAGGATGCGGGCCTAAGGGGAAGAAACGCAGGTTTGGGGGGTAGGAAACCAGTTCTTGCAAAATGTCCTCAGCCAGCCAAGGCTTGAGCAGTAACCTCAGCACTTCTGAGAGCAGAGTGTGCTCCAGCATCTTTTCCACAGGGTCCTCCTGGATCTGGCCTGATTGGGTTTATTATCATAATTAACACTGCAATTTGCTTTGAACACACCACAGCAAGTTATTAGTAATTCAGGTGAAGGTACGTCAAGACCAGTCAAATGTTTGCTTCACAAACAAAGTGTCGTATTAGCCTTCAGTGCCATGAGGACGATCACCTGTAACTTACATGATCAGCACGGCTGTTACAATGTCCACAAGCTCTGGAGCCTGGTTTCCTCTGGATGTGAATCTTAAGAGTTTATTGTGCATGCTGCCTGATGCTGTTTCTACAGCTGAAGCATTTGGAAACCCTTTCTCCTAAGAGGATTTTCTGGAGCCCATATTAAGTCATGAGTACACAAAGCAGGCTTGGCATCAGTCAGGGCACTGGGTTGCTCTGACTACCCGGTCAGCAGTTTTTACAGATCTCTGGTTCTATAGCCAACTACTTCAAAAATTCATTGTGGAGCTCCATGTAGGGGGTTCAGTGCTGCAATCATAGGTATAGGATATCTTCTCCTGCCACCAAACTTCAGTGACTATTTCCACATCTGATGCCTTCCACTCAGCCATATCCATACCTCTCTAGTTGTGCTTCCTCAAAAGGTGATTTCTGTTGTTTCCACATTCAGGATAGGTAAAGCACCACTTAGCTCCTCTGGCAAACCAGGTACAGAGTGGCCTGTATTTCTTATTGTTTAGATATGGAGTAATTAGGATGTCAAAACTATATTGTGCCATTGCTTTGAAAAGCACCGCACTGCATTGCTTTCATCTGCTTCACTAGACAACCTCTTGTACAACTCATTCCTTTCTTGACTGAATGAATTTGGTGCTACCTCATCAGCTCCTTCACCTCAGATGACAAGTCACGAGCCATTGATACTAGTAAACTGACAAATTTACAGAAGAGTAGCACAAGACTAATATTTATTTGAAAACGCAGCCCAGACCCCTACAGAGCAATAGAGTAAAGGAGATACAAGAGTTGAGAAACTCTTTTCATAGTTTTCTGTGTGTTGTTGTGGGTTTTGCACTGTGACCTGCCCCATGAGAATTGTGTAACACAGTCAGACCTTCACAGGACAACATCAAGTTTGCTTGTTGGTTCACTTTTTTTCTGTAAAGAAGGCAAGCTTGCAGAAAGTGGCAAGCCAGAAGTTCCATTCTGTAGCAGCGTTCCAGTGGTAATTGTCTCCTCACAAAAGATGGAGCAGAGCACATAGAGACAAAATGCAACCCTTTTTATGTAGTGTCAGACTTCAATCATACTGCGTCTCCTTCCTGAATATACAGCGATGCTTAAGGGTGAGAAGCTCTTTTGTACACACACCACAAGGAAACGTGTACTATATTTAGGTAAATGCATTGTGTCTCTCCTGGAAATATGTTGGAATTATTTTATGAGTACAGCTATCATGATTCATTGCTAGCATTATTTATCTATTTATTTCATTTAATCACCCAGCTTCCCTAGTGCTTCTCAGGACTTAGCTCTTAATTATTTTTTTCACTTACTGCATGTATCTTGAAGTGAAAAAAAACTTATAAAATTCAAAAGGTACCTTAGCATCGGGATAAAAATGTGATATTTTCCCAATTAAACAATATTTTCACACGTCTTACAGGCCATACAGAATGACTGAAAGTTGGTTTAGATGTTATAAATGCAAACAAGCAGCCCTTTAAGAATTTTTTTTAAATCAAGAAACTACATTCTGGACTGGAAAACACCTCTTTCCAGAGAAGCACACAGTCTACTTTTCCTTTAAGTTAGACTCGCTAGTCAGGTGGTTAGAGAGACCTGGAACAATTTTTGTCGTCACATTTAATAGATAGAAAGCACGCTTCTATTACCCATGGCCCCGAAGCACAACCAAGCACCTGTTTTCAAACTTGTGTGATTCAGTCTGACTCGGTGAGGCAGTGACTTATGCAAGGTTGAGCCTGGCAGCAGTGGGGGTGAGCGGTTTCCACCACAGACAGGACAGGCTGTGCACAGCCCATCTGTTGTTCCTCTGCAGCACTCCTAGAGTGGTAGCATCTGAATAACGCAGTCATTTAGTACAAACCATGCAGTGCTTGTTACTACTTTCTTCTTCAGCAGCTTATTTGAAGGACTTTATAGCACTACAGAAGCAGAGAAGCATGTAAGACAGTGAACATCTGTATTAGTGAAGAATACAAGTGATATGTTGGAAAAAAATGAAGGGCTTTACCATTCTTCTAATTTTAGCTGCATCCAACTAGCTTGCACTTCATTGCTCACTTTCCATAAACGTGCCTTCAACAGCATGAAACCACCTGAAGTGACAGTATGATTTTTTTTGATGCATGAGTTCTTACATGCAGAAAAACAGCCTACAGTAAGGAGTTTGTTTTTAACATAGAAATACTTAAAGCACAGAAATATTGTACAACAGTAGTACACTGACACTAGTATAAAATTTCCTAGTCTTTCATTCAGTAGCTATCATCTCCTACCATGCAAGAAGATGCATCACCTTGTGCTTATCTACATTCAAAAAAAGAAAAAAAAAAGGTGTATGACATTGTAACAATTTAATCCAGTGATTCAGATCTCCCTGTAATATTTTCTCTTGGGATACAATCCGCCTCCTTTGCACGTATCAGGTACCATTGTACCTACAAAGAGAGTCTAGCAGCATAATGAGTGGTAATTGAAGAGAATAGGTTCCAAGTTTGGAACCACTGCTTTGGCCCGTACATGACTCACATGGTACTCAGCTGTCCTGCAGTGGTGTGGCACTGGGACAGGATTACCATGCATGGCCCATGGAGCCACCTGCTCCTCAGGCACAAAAGGCAATGGGCCAGGCAAAACTGTCCTGATGCCGCCAGTTGGGCAGTGCTGGTCTATTTAAAAAAATATCTTTGGCATCCACTTCTAGAAACAGTCCAATTCATCATTCTTGCCTCAGAAACAATTAAATTCAGTAATCTGCTGCCAAAGCAGATTTTTAACCCTGTTAATTCAAGAGCATTCAATTGTTTAAAACAAATTGGTATGTGTATTACACTAAAATCTCTTCTTTTGTGAAAAGTAGGCCAACGTATTTCTCTTCTTTTATTGCCAAGACTTGTCTATTTATTCTTAATCAGCAAATAATTGTGCTGTATGTACCTCAAGTGTGGTCCCGTGAACTGAATGCCCAATAGCAGCTGGAAAGCATTAGTCAGTCCCTTAGAGTGTGTCTTCTGGCTTAGTTTCTTCCAAGAGAAACCCTTTTTGCACGCTCCAACTCTGTTTTGCCGTGTGAACCAGAGCAGGTTAGCAGGCAAAGATCCACAGATTAATTTCAGCACAACCCTTAGGCAGTGGTGCCCTACACTACACGTTCTAAAGCAGAAGAGTAAAGCCTTTAGTCTGTTGTGTATGTTTATGGCTACAGAGCTAAATAAGCTGAGTACTTGGAAGGTTTTGACTCTGGGCTCCCATCAGAGCATATAGGTATCTTAATGTACCTAGCAGGTATCTAATTGATGTACCTTGTTTCTGGAAGACAGAGTTGAAACTTGGGGCTTTAGTTACTTGTTTAGGCATTTAAACAGAAATTACTAAGCGCCATTGCTTCCTACTGGTTTCAGCAGGGTGTGAAAGCTAGTTCGCTATAGCTTAGGTGTCCCAAAACAGGGAGTAGGAAGCAAACTTTAGATTCACTGCTTTGAAAATTCTTAACTTCATGATGTGGTGGAGCAGTAACGGTTGCTTCTCATATTGAAATTAAACAATAATTAATATATGATTGATAAATAAATAAATAATGTTCTGTGTTGCATTTTGTCACTATTCTACAATGGAATATAGTATGCAGACCTTTATACAGGGAGTTCTAACAGCTCTTCTTGAAAAAAGGCTGCTTTTTTTTTCTTATCTGTTGTATCACACAAGTATGAAGGCAGTCAGTAAACCTCTTGTTATATCTCTAGAGCTATCTCTTCAGCACAAGGAAAAAACAAAACAAACCACACAACAGTTGCAGAAACTAGTCTTGAATTAGCAGTGTGCACTCATACTAGACTTTCAAAGACATAATCAGTTCTACAGAGAGGATTGGGCACATAGAAGAAAATAATTTTGTGTCCTCATCACGTATAAAAATCCGAAAATAGGCAAGGCAAAATAATCATATGCCCGTGCAGTGGAAGACTGAAGGAGATCTTATGGACACTACAACTGTTATGTCTGGGACCTGGTTATACATTTAAAGATATCAACACATTCAAATGAATACTTCACATACACTCCAATATTCTGAATGCTTTCTGAACTCTACGTGCAAAGATATCTTATTGCAGAACAATGAAGAATAATAGGATTACTCACTTATTCCGTATTAAATAATTACACACGAAGTATTAACTCAGCTTTTCCAATATCCTATCAGTGCATCTTCAAACTTTACAAAAGGAGCAAATCAGACCTGCCATGACAAAATGGGTAAGAAACGAACAGGAATGAGAAATAGTTTTCATAAAAAGCTGTGGAATGACTGACTCTGGCGAGGTGTATGTACTGCCTGTGCTGCCCCATCTCTCCGACAAACTTGGGCTCTGCCACTGCTGATTTACAATGAATCAGGCGCTGTGGATGCACAGTCATGATCCCAGTTGCCCACAACCTGTGTCCCTAACTAGAAATACAATATTCACACATCTTCTCCACACACCTCTCTCGCTCACACATGTGATGACGTTTGCTTCCACTAGTAAAATACTATCTGTATATTTGCCATGGTTTAACCCAGGCAGGGCTCTGAGAGCTGGAATGAATAATTTGTTTATGTGATCCAAGTCCTCATGATGTGTCAGACAGTGGTGATATGGCATGTTTCTGTGACTAGTATATTTTGCAAAGATTGTCTCCTCACAGAATAGCCTCCACCTACAACTAAAACTCTGCCAGTTTGCAGAACTCTCTAAGGCTGCAAAGAGGGTATGTCATCTCTCATTCCCTGAGCAGCCAGTGCTATAAATGCTGTTTGAGCAGATCGCCTAACATACGGACAGATTTTATGCAAACATTGCTCCGTGCAGCAGCTTGCCCACCTCTTTCTAATATACTTTTTATTATCTTCCTTTTTATATTTCCTACTCAACAAGAAAAAGAAAGCATTGTTTACAACTACTGCATCACGTGTGCCAGTGTGCGTATATATATATATATATATATCCTGGTAAGACAATAAGGCAGTTAAGTCAATATAGCAAAAAAAAGAATCAGACATCTAAAGAGAAAATCACCACCTAAAACCACAAGAGAGAAAAAAAGTGATGCATGAAGTGTAACTGGAAGAAAACAGCATCAAGACAGGAAACAGTATACAAGAGGAAATTTCTGTCAGTCAGCACTCTTAGATGGTGAAACAGATACCCAGGAAGAGAAACATAAACCCATTTCTAAAAAAATTTAAATGAAACTTTGTACATCACTTAACTTTTTAAAAAGTGCTTAGAAGTACAGACGTCACAACACAAATGTTTATGATTATAATATCTAAATACAGTTTTGATCACCTAGTGGCATATAAGTGAAAGGCTTGATAGAAAGTAGACCTTCAGAAGCAGAGCCAGAAGCACCACTGTTAGGTGACTCCACTCCCATGTTCTGCACCTTCTTCTGCATCACTAGGCTGGTCCTTCTCCTGGAGAACCACCTTTATTATTAGCAACTATTAACCTCAGTCTCCTCCCCAGAGTCCCCTGGTGTGGCCCACCACCTCACAAGGCAAGCCAGCCTGTGAAGACCAGGCAGCACAGCTGGAACATCGGCACCACAGCAGAACTCCCAGCAGTATTTGCCTGCCTGGCAAATCCGTAGTGCCTCTGTCCTGGGCACTTCTGTTGCCTGGGAAGGTGAGATACTCAAGGCACACTCCTTGCAGACTTAAGAAGTTACTGTCATCGCCCTCCAGATGCCCCAGATACCTGACAAAACACTCCGGACATCTGGTGATCCAACCAACACCTCCCAACCAGCTGTCCACACCACAGTCAGTAATACTGAAGTCTACTGTCTATCTTTAACAACTGTGTATCACTCCTTGCACAGTTATACATCTGAGCAAGTAAAGATCAAGTCTACTCGTATCAGTAGCTACCAGCTGCTGAGTTTTTGCTACATTAAGTGATGCTGATCACTACAGATATTTGCAGCAGCACATAAGTGCAAGTTGCAGCTGCCTTTGGTTGCAACACCAAATTAATAACGTTTGCACTCCTATCTCAGTTTAGTACTGTTCACATTACCATGTATCTGGATGGAGCCAGAAGGGACTTCAGGAGGCTTGTAGAGGTCACTGGAATAAGACATTGAGTCCCTCTCATGAGGCACGGCTTACAGCTTCACAAGACTGCTAGGGAGGCAAAGGTCAGCCTCCAAGTCTTCACAGGGATGAGAGGCAACACTCTCACAAGGATATTTTGATGTAGCCTCATTAATTTCATTGCTTGGTGCATAATACCTTTCTTCCGTAACAGCTGGAAAGTTAAACTTCCTGCCAGGTACAGCTACCTATGACTGTTGTCTTAGCCCACAGATCAGTCGCATTGGTTCTCTGCTACACTTTAATTGTATACGTGATTGTGATATATGCTTGAGAACTTCCTTCCATCTTCTCGGGCTTTTGTTTAAAGCACTCAAGGCTGTAAAGTACTGCTTACACTTTATATGAAAGTTGATTTCAAGACAGTTCACTTTAATCTGTTCTTGGCTCTGAGTACTGATTAGGTCCCAAGCAAAGAACAGAAGTATGTTTCTCAGTTGTAAAACCACTGAAAATGAAGAAACCGGCATTTGCTAAGGGAAAAATAGAAAAACATATCATCGACCAACCGGACTTGCTATTTTCTGTGTTTCAAGGCAATTGCCTTAAAGGCAGTTTCTGTTATCACAGCTGCCAAAGCTGTTTATTCTATTAGCTCCTGTGTGACTTTTTGCAAACTCCTACAGCAGACACCAGTTGGTGAGTGCACGTTAAGTAGAAAAACAGCCTGTGCAGAAACTCCTGTATCATAAGTACAAGAAGAAATACAGAGGTCTGAGTCTCCTGTACTTTTTGCTTCAGCCTAAACTCTGGCTACGTTGCCATCCTGCAGCCTCTTACAACACAGTGACAAAGACCAAGTGGTGCTAGACACAAGGGAGCGTATTCCAGGAATGCTGGAGCTGAAGTCGAACTTTCCTTATCAGGAACAGTAAGACCGAGAGCAAGCAGCTTCCCAGAAACCACAACTGTTTGAGATAACCCACGCAGAAATGACGGCTTTTTGGCAAGTGCTACTGTCAATCACTGCAAGCCAGCCTGCAGGAAATGTAACTGTGATAACTTCAGTAATTTTAGCGTCTATAGAGGAAGTGAGTAGTAGCTTTCTTGCTCTCCAGAGAAGGAATCATGACTGTGCCCTTTGAATGTTAAGTCCTAGAGCACACACACAGATCATGGACAGAAATGGGATGATAATTTCCCATTTAACACACGGCCAAAATCAGCCTGCCCATATTAACTTTACATGACAGAATCTCTAAAGAAAAAAAAGGGCACACCATCCTTAAATTGTTTTGGACTTAATTTGGTGTTGTCATGCAATTAGATCTTGCAAAATTGGCTTCTGGAGTGACAGCTTCTATTGTTACAGCATATGGCAATCAGAGAGCAGCTTGTGGCAGATGTGATGTTTATTCACTATTAGCTAGTTTTAGATTTAACAATGTCATTTTAATCAAAGCAAATTTTAGCTGCATTTGACGTCTAAGGAGTTTTCAGCCCCCCCAACATGTTTAAGCTGCTTCTGTCAAGTGGGAACAGTGCAGCTCTGAATGAGCCTTACTAAGTCATATTTAAGAAATAATGATGCAATTTACTGGAAGTCTGTATTCCAAAAACCCATGTTTCTAACTTGCATTGTGTTCCTCCAGCAGACTACAAAGACCACCTATTACAATAAGTGAACTCATTAAACATGCAACTCCTTAGTCTAGCAAGCTGTTGCGATAAGCAGCTGTTGCAAGAGGGTGAAAGGTTGAATTATCAATTTGGACAGCACAGCTCTCCCTTCAGCTGGCCCAGGAGAGAAAGTATTTGAGCAATAGCCCCATTACTGCTGAGTATACCTTTGACTACAGCACACAACCAAAACATCAGTGGCATTTTAGTGACATGCTTCCCCACCCAGTAAGCAAGACACTCCCAGAAATTAATTGTCAAAAATTTATTATGAAAGCTTGAATAGCAGCAAATATTTCAATAAAAATTATTGCATTATTAAACCAGTTCTGCAGAGTGACCTAAGAGGCCTGTTGAAGTCTGTCCGCTTTAGAGTCCTTGTGTTTGTCTTAGCAACCAGTCCCTGGTAGTCCATCAAATATTGATACTTTCTTCACTGTGTTTTGTAGACAGCACCAACAGTTCCTAGTTACAGTACTCTGTTCAATCCCCTTGGAAAGTTTTGGCCCACTTCCCCCAGCTTTCTCTGCCTTCTGAAACAGCTCCACTTGACCAGGAAACTTGCAATACTTCTTTCAGTTCCATGGTATGTCAGCCTCTCCACAGTTGCAGCCTACTGAGGCTCACTGGTGAGGCAAGCTTTCTCCTTTTTCTCCTCCGTAAGAGCCCACTGCATGCCAGTCTGAGTGACTTTAATCCAGTCTCTTGACCAGGCTAATCCATGGAATCAGCAGCTTGTTGCACACTTGGTGAACCCACGCCACGTTGAGAATGCAACAAAGGTTTCAGCCTCCCCAGAGCACTGGGTCCCCATCACTCAGGCAGGGTGATAGTTGGCACCCAGTCATTGACATTCCGGCTCTCTTCACAAAACAAGTTCAGTTTTTCTAGAGCTGAGTCCTTCCAGCCATCTTCATTTGGGTTCTGTCAGAAAGAAAAATAAAGTTGCACATCACTGAGTGCTGCTTGCCAGCTGAGGTCATCACAATATTTACAGAAGTGTTCGCTTAGGAAGCAAGGCATTTTCAGACCGTTTCTGTCCTGACAGACAAAGTCGGAAGCAGAGATGTCATCCTTGTGGACAACAGCGGAAATCCAGTTACGAGAAGTGCAACCTATTACTACTCCTCAGCTGACTCACTGCACGGTGCATGCCAAGCCCCCTTTCTTTGCCCAGAGGAGGGTCTGACAACTAGGGAGAGATGGCCCCACTCCCCCCGCTACCCCCGAAGGGCTTTAACTGGCCCGTGCAGAGGTCGGTAGAGCAAGCACAGCCCCAGACGCCAGCGCACCGAGCACCGGTCGCCTCCCGCGGGACACCCACCGTGATGAGGATGCAGTGGAGGTCCCGCGGCTCGCCAGACTCCTCACTGGGACCCACGATGGCAGCCAGTTTGCCCACGTCGTTCACACGCACAATATCAATGTCGTTCTCGCAGCAGAAGGCCTGGATCAGGGTGAAGTGGATCTGCAGGGCAATGTCACCCTCGTCCTCCTCATCCGTGGCCAGCACGCAGAAGGCGACGTTGTCGGGATCGCTGCAAGAAGGGGAGCAGCGCATTGAGCCCCGCGGCTGGCGCCAAAGTCCCCGCGCCCTGCCGGGAGCCCTCCCGCCCCGGCCATCGCCCGTTGTACTTACACATTCATCAGCTTGGCCGACTCGTAGACGCCGGCGGTGAGGCAGCCGCGGCGCTGCGCCGACACCAGCAGTTCGTGGAGGGCCTTGCCGGCGCCCTGCATCCTGCGCGCCGGGAGAGGACAGAGAGTCAGCCGCGGCCAACGTCCCCAACAGCCGCCCCNGGGAAGCGCTGGGCACGGATGTGCCAGGGACCCGGGGCTGGGAAAACAAACAGCAAACCAGCAGAACGTGTCCTGGGTGTGATTTCAGCAAAGGCTGGCGCCGAGTCCTGCACCCAGGAAGCGATGGACCTTGCAGCCACCCAGGCTGGCGAGAAGGTCCTGTGGCCACGGCGGGCAGTGAGCTGGACATGGCCTTTAGTGGCCCTGGCTGCAACGAAGGTCCACTGTGTCCAGGGCTGCATGAACAGGAGGATCGTGGCCAGTCGGTGGAGAGAGGTGATAATCCCCCTCTGCTCAGCATTCAAGAGACAACAGCTATGTAGTTTGTCCAGTTGTGGCACCGCATAGAGGAAGTACATCAGTAACTTGGAGCAAGTTCAGATGAGGGCACCAAGGTGTCCAGGGCTGCAAAACTGTCCTGCCCTGCAGGCTGAGGGACCAGGGTCAGTCTGGAGGAGGCACAGTTTGGGGATTGGGGGTAGTGGGCACCAAACAGCTGTCCCACAAAACTCTTGGGGCTGTCATCAAAAAGACAACACTAGGGTCTTCACAGGGATGCCAAGCGGGGAGGCGAGAGACAATGGCCATAAGCTGAGTCAAAAGGCTCAGACGGGATGTGAGTGCAGTCAAGCAGTGGAGCAGGACATCTGCCCAGAGAGGCTGTGTAGGCTCCCACCCTGAAGGGTTGTAAGCTCCAATAGGATGATGCTCTGAGAGACCTGGTCTGAGGTCACTGGTGATCCTGCTACAAGTAGGAAACCTCCTGAGGTGCCTTCTGGGCTGTATTGTCCTAATGATCCTATCATTCTACAATTTTTTTTCCCAGATAATAGGGATTTTTTTCAGTTGAGCTTTATTAAAACTAGAGCTGATTTGGATAGTGACGTGAGCTCGAGTGTATCCTGTAAAATTAGTCCAGCGTGAAATGCGTGTGATTGCTGATCTCTGATCTGGACCTGTTTGTCAGCAAACCAAGCAATAGTAAAATAAATTTTCCTACTATGGATGAGTATGGTCTAAACAGTAAAGGGCAAATCACTGTCCAAGTCCTTTCAATCTCTGACATCTCATCTTAGGCTGCCAGTTAGCTAGCACTTGTGCACTGAGTGATCACTTCAGGCTAACACCAAGTCATTTCACAGAGGTTGTGGAGAGCCACCTTGAGGTAGACCTATGTCTAGTGCAAACCTGCATTGGACAGAGTCCAGCAGGTTGCACAGAGAGAGACCTCTGTGACCTGTCACCCTCGCGGCTCCCTCACCTCTGGTCACACCATCTCCTTTCAAATCTGTTCGAAGCCAGACTCCAGGGATATCCTCTCCAGCACTTGCTGTGAGTCCTAGACCTAGACCAGCTCCTCTGTGAGTCAGTGTATTCTATAATCAGTCTGCTAAGTAGTCTCAACCTCTTTGAGCACCATAACTGCAGAAGTGCTCCTCAAGCTGAGCCACTTCAACAGCTTGCTGAATTACTGCTTCCAGCTGTTTCTAGGTTCACGTCCCGGGCACTTGTACAAGTGACAGCATTGGTCCCTGCAGTAATGTCTTAGTGAGCCTCTATTTTAA
This sequence comes from Baryphthengus martii, assembly GCA_013396935.1. Lineage (NCBI taxonomy): Eukaryota > Metazoa > Chordata > Aves > Coraciiformes > Momotidae > Baryphthengus > Baryphthengus martii. Next base: position 13,362 of record VWZK01022034.1, on the reverse strand, counting down.
ACTGATGACAACAGCAGGGTCTGCCAGATACGTCTCTGCCTCTTTTTTTTTTTTTTTTTTTTTTCCCTTTTCTAATTATATAAATTAGGAGGGATGCAGAAGAATAGCTTGAGTGGTAAATGGTAGCTTTAGCTGCTCTCATGAATTTGGTTGGACACACTAAATGATACATCTCTTAGAAGTATTGAAGGGTCTGTATCTGAGGTACTGCAGTTTCAGTGCATGATGAAATAGATGGAAAATCTAGGACTGACTCAGAGCTTTGAGAGATGCCGATAATAACTATGACTTTGCTGAGTTACCCATTCCAGTGAAAATGAAAGTTACATCAAATGGATCAAAAATTAGTAGGCCAAAGTAATTCGTATTGGATAACAGTGCTTATATAGTAGTATACTACATGTAAGTGCCTAAGTAAGAAATGGATGTATGGAACTATATTAACACATTAATCCTTTCACCTGAGAGCTTTCTGTTTGGGCTTAATAACCTAGCACCCTGCAGTTAGGGCTTCTTGTCATCATACTTTTCAGTTTGCCCCGTTATTCCTGGGTGTCCTAGACCCAAATGGTGCTGAAGGCCACAAGGGATTACCAGACACCTGACATAGCTTATTTCACACCACAATATCAACACCAGGCCTCCAACACAGAAGAGGTGCAGGAAGGAAAGCTGTGCCTGCTCCAAGTCCTGTCCCTGTTTTGAAGGCATCAGCTCAGCAGCTGCAGTATCTCTGATGTCTGCTAAGTAAACTGAACTTTAGTGGAAGTCAGGCCCCACTGCTTGCTCTCTTGGTCTTTTCCTTCCATGTTTTTAATACATCTATTAAAGGGGCGGGGGGGGAAGTAGAGAAATAAGACATCTTTTTTGTGCTTTTTTTTTTGTTGGTTTTGTTTCAGCATTCCTGGCCATGAACACCAGAGTAAGAGTGCTGAATATTCCACCTGAACGTGGAAGTTACACCCTCCACTGCTACGGGATGCTTGAGCACACTTAAGTGTACTTAAGCATCCTCAACATATTTATGTGCCAAATCCTCAACACCAAAATTCACCTCTGCAAACGCAGGTCAATATAATCTACGGATTTGATGGAAAACCGGTAGGCACTACTTCTCTGGTGGATCAGCTGTTGAGGGCTTGAAGTCATTCTGTAGATCAAGGGGTGTGATGGGAGAATATCACACGGCAACAGCACTCAAACATGAACAGGTGGGTTTTGCTGCTCTGTTTGACAGCAGTGGTGCAAATGCCGGCGCTGCTGAGCCGTGCTTTCCGTAGCACGCAAAGGCTCGCCTGCAAACCTTTTTTTTCGCAGGCAGCCTTCGCCCGCGAACGAAAGCGCCTCAGCCAAACCGATGCTGCATTCACAGTAAAGCTCTGACCTCTAGTGGACATCTAAAATATTACTGCTACTACAAATCATTAACAGCCCGCTAACAAACCGTACCTGCGTTCGATTCCTGTTTTCGGTGAAACTTTAGAAAATAAATAAATAGCTAAAAAAAAAAAAAGTAGGTGTTGGTGTTCCTTATATGAAGAAAACCCCTAAAACAGTACCTTAAATATGTATCTTATGTATAGTCAAATGCCAAACCCAGGAAAAATGCATCCCGAAAAAGAGGAAGGCAGGTAAGAATACCAGGAGGACTGGATGGATGAAGAAGGAGTCCTGGACACACTTAGATGCAAAAATAGAAGCTCTGTAGAGATTGTAAGGAAGGACAGGTAACCTGTGAGGAACACAAAGAAGTTGTCCGAGCAGCCAGGAACGTGTTCAAGACCAGGTTGGATGGGGCCTTATTCAACCTTATCTAGAGGGAGGTGTCCCTGCCTATGGCAGGGGAGTTGGAACTAGTTCCCTTCCAAACCAAACCACTCTATTCTGTGATTCCAAAAAGGGAAATAATAGTATTCAGTCACAATGAAGGTGAGTAACCTAGGAGAACGTAACAAATAAAACTGTGGATAGATAACATCTCTGTATAGATGGTAATAAATATGATTTTGCTATTTGGGGAGGAAAATAATAACGTAGCTTCAACTGAAGAGCAGCAGACACAGGCATCACTTTTTGGTCTAAGCAAGAGGAGACTTGAGCTTTCTAGATCAGAAAACTCATGCAAGCAATGGTAGCACCCAACCCAGCCATGGGGTTCTTGCATTGCCCCAACCTGTCTAGTGCATTCCTGGCTTGTGCTGCATACCCAGACTTCCCATCAGAAACACTCTCTTTAGCAAGATATATCAGTCCTTTCAGTTTAGATGGAGTACTTCTAACCTCAAGAATTTCCAAATTCATTAGAGCTTCTCCGCTTCCCATTCTAGCCCCCCGTTCAGTCCTCTACCTTTGCAGTCCTATTGTCCTCAAACTGCAAGCTTCTTCCACCAGATGTGGCATCTCACAAAATAAATTTTAAAAAAAGGCAAACAACCCTTCTACAAAACCTAGAAGTTTTAGGAAGTGGGGCTCTATTCACAGCTTCTACAAATCCTCTGGCTAAGATCAAGCTGGTTGTTTCCTTCAGACCGACAGGTCACTTACATAACCTTTGTATTATGCCTTTCCACTGAACCTGACACAGATGCTGCTGATCCCCATGCCTAGTAAACCAGACAGCTCCCTCTGTTTGTACACTTCATTCTGTGGCACTTTTGCCACAGAAATGCCACCTGCAGACATCTGCAATCTATAAGCAGCGGGTATATTTAACGTACTGAGAAAACAGTGAAGTAAGAATTTATGTAGCATCTTCTGAAACAATAAATCAGTATATTACAAGTCTCGGTTGAAAATGATGCCATGGGAATAGAAGCAGTAGTCTTCTGAACTGTTCTCCAGTTTTGTTAAAAAAAAATTAAAAATCAAGTATTTCCATAAATATAAGTGAAGTGCTATAGGATGGACAGCACTTAATTGGCTACATAGACCTGATTACTACAGAATGATGAGCATGAAGCCCTAGTTTCTGTCATCTTTTCAGATTTTGTGCTAAAAAGGGCAAAAGCACTTCTTGCATTGATTTTGGTTGTTTAAATTTTTGTACAGACAATGGCACACCACATCAAGTAGCCAACAGTTTGTTTGTAACTGTTGCTGAATTCACATCACTAGTGCATTTTAGGTCCTGCAGGTGCTATTCCTAAAATAAAGAAAGAAACTAGAAGTGTTGATCTAAAAATAGAAAAACATCTTTATAATAATAGGTGAGTGTTACTCTCCTGCTCTAAGAAAAGAAAGGATTGCTCTAGAATCATAGAATAGTTTGTGTTGGAGGGGACATTTAATCTAGGGATCTAGTCCACCTGCCCTGTAATAAGTGGCAACATCTTTAATTAGATCAGGTCACTCAGAGCTCCATCCAGCGTGAGCTTGAGTATTTCCTGAGATGGGAGTTCCACCACCTCTCTGAGCAACATGTTCCAGTGTTTCACCACCCTCATCATAAAGAATTCCTCCCTTATGTCCAATCTAGGTCTACCCTCTTTTACTTTAAAGTTATTACCCCTTATTCAATTGCAACAGGCCCTACTGCTCTCCTCATCCTTCTTATAAGACCCCTGTAATTATTGAAAGATCACAATAGGGTCTCTCTGTAGCCTTCTCATCTTCAGGCTGCACAATCCCAACTCTGACAGTCTGTCTACATAGGGGAGGTGTTCCAGCCCTCTGATCATCTCCATGGCCCTCCTCTGGACTCGCGCCAACAGGTCTATGGTTTCTTTATGTTGGAGGCCCCAGAGCTGAACACAGTCCTCCAGGTGGGGTCTCATACCAGTGGAGTAGAGGGGCAGAATTACCTCCCTTAACCTGCTGGCCATGCTTTTTTGATTTAGCCCAGGATATGGTTGGCTTTCTAGCCTGTGTGTACACATTGCTGGCTCATGTACAGCTTTTCATCCACTAGTACCCCCAAGTAATTCCCCATAGGCCTGCTCTGACTCTATTTATACCCCATCCTGTGCTGATACCAGAGATTGCCCCAACTCAGCTGCAGGATCTTGCAGTTGGCCTTTTTGAACCTCATGAGGTTCATNGCTGAGGGAGCTGGATCTCTTTAGCTTGGAATAGAGAAGACTGAGGGGTGTCCTCACTAATGTTTATAAGTATGTAAAGGGCTAGTGTCAGGAGGAGGGAGTCAGGCTCTTCTCGGTGGCACCCAATGACAGGACAAGGGACAATGGGTGCAAACTCAAGCATAGGAGATTCCATTTAAACGTTAAGGAAAAACTTTTTCACAGTGAGGGTGACAGAGCACTGGAACAGGCTGCCCAGAGAGGTTGTGGAGTCTCCTTCTCTGGAGACATTCAAAACCTGCCTGGACGCATTCCTGCATGATCCACTCTAGGCTCCTGCTGTGGCCTGGGGGTTGGACTCGATGATCTTCCGAGGTCCATTCCAGCCCCTAATATTCTCTGAAGTACAGTAGAGGCTAAGGGAAGGGGAGAGATACTGCACCTAGCAACTCTGCCTTGCTTTGCTTCGATAGACAGTAGCCCCTATCTCACAATGTAAGTGGCTATCACTATCTACGACACCTTGTAATCTGACATCAGTTAAAAGCCAATGCAACGGAGTGTTTGGAATCAGGACACAACAGACCATCCTTGCAACTGGTTGTTTGAAAAGACTCCTTTATCCCTATCTCAAAACACAGTGCTACTTTTCCTAGCTGGTTTGCTTTCATTCACACACTTAAAACAGAATTATTCGGGAGGCTCAAGCAATTTTTTCTCTTCACAAATGTTTTGTTTACACGGCTGCTTAGATTCCTGTACTTCATTTATCTAGCCAGGTGATGGCTCAATTGAAGAGTCACATAGAACCTCTTCAACAGAGCGTTGCATATATGGGTTTCCTGTTTTAAACAAGACATACACCTCCTGCCCATCTCTGTCCACCGAGTGACTAATAGAGCTACAGACAGACAAATTTATTCTGTTCATGCTTATCATTAACATAACAGTACTACAGCAAGTTACACTCCTGAGAGACCCACCCTAGTATCCATCACATACACACTCAAAAAAAAAGTTTAAAAAATTGATAAACCTGCACTGCCCATTCTGTACATAGACTGTGATGAGCTGCAAATGTGTAAAGAATATGTTTCTGGGAGAGTCAGCTTCCCCCTCCTTCCCAGTTCATGCCAAAATCTGCATAATTAACATCTCACTGGGAGCTGAGAAGGGCAATCTGAAGCAGTTTATGGGGGTAGCCGATAACATGTCAAGGAGCCTTCTGCTACACTCCAGCTCAGGAGAAGCACTGGGAGACACAGTGATTCCTCTCTTTTGTTTTTGTTTTAGATTTTGGTTTTATTTTAATAAGAACTGCTGAAAGCCAGATTTTATTGGCAATGCTTTCTTTCTTTCAGATCAGAATTTTATCAGGCTAAATTTTTCAGAATCCTCTCCTGGGATTTCTGTCTGTCTGTAGGTTCCAGCAACTGGAACCTTATTGTGTATTCACAGCAGCTCTGACTGGCTGCTGTACAGCTGGAAATCCTAGATACATTGATAGTCCATATGCACCATGGCTGCCTAACACCCAGCTTAGTAAATCCTATGTTTTCAGGCCAAATTGGACAGATTGTGAACACATGTGCAACTATAGTCTGTGTGCCGTGAAGTCTGCAGTGTTAGATTTACTATCCTTGAGCATACACCTTTTGTCTAGGAATGCTTAGAAACCTTACTTAGGAGTATGGCTTCAGACAGGCACTCAAGGTTAGAAAATTACGTAAGTGACACTAAAAAATTATATTTGCTGATAAATCAAGCCAGAAGAACAGGGGCAAATCAAAGTATCAAAAATCCCACATTCTGACCCTCCATCCACTTAGCACTGCAGCCCTCCATCTGCTGACAATAATAGTCTCAAGTGAGGCTTGGTTACAAAGAAAACTGAAAATTTCTTATGATATGGCTTTTGTTTCTTCCTCACCATATTTCTTTCACATATTTTTTCTGCCATATCTGTTAATATGCTTCACCTCTCCTCCAGCAGAACAAAACTACTGAAAAACAGTCTTGTTTTGCTAGCTCTCAAGTCCAACCAAATGGCATTAAAACTGCTTTGAATTAAGATGTTGGTTTTCCCAGTGTTAAAGCCTCTATACGATGCCAAAGGAAATTTCTGAACAGCTGAACATAACTTGATCAGCATGGCATTAAATAATCTGATTTTTATTTTGTTTTGTACTGAACTTTCCTAGAGTTGCCAACAAAAGCTAAAAATCAGATGCTTAAACTGAACAGCTGTCTGTGTTTTATAATGAAAGAACATAGTCTTTCCTTAGCCCAGATACTGTAAGAGTTACTCATTTCACTGGATAATTCTGCAGCATGAAGAAATGTAATTCACCAAGAAGGCAGATGTGTTGCCCTATGTCAAGTGCCTCTCGTATCTCAGCATAAGATTGTGTAATGGAAATTTTACTGCAGAAATATGCCTAGCTGAGTGAAATGATCTGATCTTTCATTAGTTCTTTGGTGCCTTCTGTCACAGAGGTAACAGAACAGACAACCTGAGAATGAAAACTCAGTCAACTTAGTCCTTAAATGTGTAACTGAGTTTTTCCATGTGTATTTATGTGCCTTACAAACAAACAAACAAAAAGTAAAAAACAAGCAAAAACAATGAGACTGGTTTGTATCTAAATAGGTTAGGCTTGAGATGGGAATGGGGTTACTTTATCTTGACCCTTTAGAACAAACTGAAATGTAAGAATAGCAAAAATCTTTGTTGACCTCAATTACTCGCTGAGACAACTCTACACACGTCAATTTTCCCTGATCACAAGCAACATCAAACCAGAATACTTGTATCATCCTATCTTTGCAATAGTAAAAAAAGAATCAGCTTAGAGCTAGAAAATGGACACATTTTCTCTTTCCTTTTCATGCACTTTAACACAAAGAAAGACATTTTCTTTAGATATAAAGAAGAACATTAATTGAGCTACTACGTAATGGTATCTAGAAGTTCACATTTCATCTTTGAAGTCTTGTTAATCCAATGCTCTAAACATCACAGTAAGAAGTGAGCCTTAAATGACCCCCATAAACTGAAACCCAGTTGCACTCTTTGATGCATAAGGTTACAAGAAGTAAGTGATGACAGTTGATAAATGTGCAGAAATGTGCAGAAACCTAACATTTAGATGCAGTTTAGTGCTATATAGGAGAAGGCCAGTTGGGAGCTATTGATTATGAAATAACTGCAGTAGGACTGTTATTTCTGCCTAACACATTTTTCTAGTGAAGAGTTTTGGTTGGTTCATCTTGAAATTCACTGAGATATAATTTTGCTAGAATATGTGTATGCCAGCTGGCAAAGTTGTCATTGCTTCCCTGTTGTTTTTCACTTTTTAACTTTCTCGTGTTCCTATCTGTAATTCTTTGTAATTTTCCCATGTAGCCCTATACCTCAGTCACTGAGTAGGGATTTTTGGACCACACACATAAATTACAGGTTTCCCTTTACACTTAGGTCTTCATCTATTGGTGGGAAAGGGGGTTCAAGAACACAAATAGGGAGGGATCAGTTACTTTCTGGAGCATGAGTATGACACTGTTTTCAGAAAATGTGGATACCTAAGACCTCTCTTATACCACTCAGTTTGTGTACTACCCTGGATAGGGCAGAGGGGCAGCACAGTAGTGCTGACAGATGCTTTTATTGATGATTAAAAATTCAGTATCCGCTCCAACAGCATAAGCTTCATGAGCCATGATTTACACCTGGTCCCTGACACTTGCTCCGAGGATCACTTGCGTTGTTTGTAATAAACAAGATGTAAGTTAAGATGCAGTGGTCCTCCATTTGAGGACCAGAATGTGGTTTTTTCCCTAGTCCCAGATACCCTAAGCAGTATGCAGCAAAGTCTCTGAGCAGGACTCTCTCAAGCCCAGCACATATCGGGGTTTGGTGTGGAGCCAGGGTTCCACTTATACTGGCTGAACAGAGAAGGTGTGAAGTACTGCCCATGCCAGTGTAGCGTGAAGCTTGAACCATGCACAGGATGAGATTCTGGCAGCCCTAGGAATGGAAACCGGGATGTATGAGACCATCGAGCAAAGCTGATCAGCTGAATAGACAGGGGCGCCAACAGTGATAAAATACATCAGCTCCACCACTGGCCCTGGTTTTGCCTAGGCAGAACAGCTACACTTGGTGCCAGGTCCAGTATTAAAGATACATACTGTGCACCCTGGGCTCTCAGGGCTTAGTTACAGGAGGCAGATTTGGCTGAGGTGTGAAAAAGCAGCACTGAAAGTCTGAAATTGCTCTAGACATTCACACAGGCAAGAATTCAATTTTGGGAAGATCTCTTAGTGAAAGCTGAGGCACACACACCAAGAGACTGGAGGAGTGAAAACTTTGTCAGCTTGCACCTACCCAGTCCCTATCTTTGACATTTTCTGTAGTTCTGACCCAAAGCCACACACAACATCTTTAACTGGGAAGGCAGTGGTTCTTCACAGTCCCAGACGAGTTTATTGAACGGTGACTCCTCTCCTCGTGACTCCACATTTGATAATTCATTTTAGGTCAGAGTATCTAATTTCACAGCATGCAACTCTACCTTTGTAATTTGTCTAACATTGATAAGAGAGGCCATTAGCAAGCTCCTTTGGCTTGTGCCTCCAAAATTTCTGAGAAAAAGATAAGGATGCTAAAGTAGGCTTTCACGAGTTATCTTGCACAGTGACTTCACCCTCTGTATTTAAGGGTGAGGAATGAGTAAAATTACCAGCAGACACACACTGCATCTAGTCTCCACTTTAATATTCTTTTGTAGTCTGCTGAATAGACAAGTGTGAAAAAGAACAACAAATGACAGAAACAAACAAAAAAAATACATGTTATCATTTAGAGTGGTGTTCTCGTAATAGTCACATAAAGCAAAACAGTTTGAACATTTGTTACCATATGCAAAAGCTGAAAATTTTGGTACTAATTTTCAGTCCTTTCTGTAGTCTGTGAAGCACTTGTGTGAAACGGACCTCTAGTGGTTAAACTGGGCAGTTCTTCAAATCCTCTCTGCCCCTCAAAGTCCTACACCCTGTACTTTGTGGAAAATCCTTCATTCTGGATCCTGGATGAATATCTCAAAATCTAAGAACGATATAAGATTTTTAGAACTATTATTCCCCTTAGCTCCAGTTTGTGTCAGTACAATAGGAGGAAAATGTGAATATCACTTAGCAGTTATTCAACTTCACTCTTCTTCTATTCCATGTTTAGGATACATACCTTTGGAGACGTGTTCAACTCAAGGCTGACTAAGGAAATCTGGAGGCATTGGTACCAACAGTCATGTAATAATAATAAGGCTGAAGTTGCAACAGAGGTCTTTTTCCACTGCACAGTGCTGTGCAACAAGCAGTCATCATTGAGAACACAAAAGCAACTGTAAAATACCTCCCCTAAGAAAGCCTATTACTAAAGGAGGCAAATCCAGAAACTATACATGTAGCTCGATGTATACCAGCAAGGATTAGAGAGAGTGCTGGCCAAGTAATCTTGTATTGCAGTTCAAAATGGAGAATTAGCTGTGGACTTTGGTCATCTCTGTTCTTCAGAAGAGGTAGACTTGCTTGGTAGTCTGGGCATTGGCTCATCTAGCTCTGTCCAGGATGATATGTAACCCTGGGCAAAATGGTAAATCTCTCTGTGTCTGGCCTAGTTCCACATGCACAAAACAGGATTAGTGACTGGCTGAATCTCTGCTTGTTTTCTGCCATTTTAAATCTCTCCAGTTCATGGAATCACGTGAGTAAAGGGAAGCTTCTTGTTGTTTTTTTTTAATTTAAGCTTTCTGACTCTCACAGTTTGAGAGAAAAGCTAGATTTGAATGAATCGTAGACACTGATATTAAAATTGAAAACCAAAACCAAACCAAAACAATAAAAACAATCTGCTAATTAAAAAAGGAACCAAATTAATGACTTTTTTTGTGAACCCGACTAATGATTTATGAATTGTTTTTTTTTTCACCTGAGGTTGAAAGAGTTTGCAACAATGTCACCTTTTTGAAACTCGTTCTTGGCCTTGTCTAGTCAATTTGTCAAATCTTTGGATAGAGACGGTCCCTCACAATATAACCAGAGTTTCTCTTGCACTGTGATGCTCTGCGGTTAACTGATGCCTCAGGTATGCCCATAACATGCATTATAACAATGTAGAACTTTAAACCAACAGTGTCAATTAAAAGGAATGTTGTTTATTATTTTTTCAGTAACAAAGTTGTAATGAAATGGTGGCTGCCACGTTCTGGGTAAATCTCAGCCTTCATTTGCTAAACTCAGTTGCTCAACTTCCGTGTAAAAAGAAAAAAAAGGCAGTCACTCCATGACATTCAGTTTTCCTCTGAAAAAAATCTTCATAAAATCTAAAAAAACCTAAATATACCTTCACACTGTGTCTACTTATTCTCACTATAATCCCATATTAAAAGTCACTCACTCTTCAAGTAGAGTTGAGGTTTGGTTTTCACTTTGACTTTCTTTTGCTGGGCCTTCAAAACCAATGCAAGTTATATCTTCTTTCTTTCTCAGATATTATCAATAATAAGAAGAAATTTGGCTTCTTGGTTGCTCTCTTGCAACCCTGTTGTCAACAGAAAACCAGCAAAACCTCAAGACAACTTCTATAACCACAGGAGTTAAATCCAATTAGCATCATTGATTACCACCATCAGCAGTGACTGTTCCTGGGATCTTTTTTTTTTTTTTAAATCAGACTCTCAGTGCAGCTGAGGTTGGAAAGGACCTCTGGAAGTCATCTAGCCCGACCTCTTGCTCCAGCAGACTGCCCAGAACCATGTCCAGATAGTTTTTGAATATCTCCCAAGGACGGAGACTTGAGCAGCTCTCTGGGTAACATTTGCCAGTGTCCCATCACCCTCACAGTAGAAAAGCGTTTCCTGGTGTTTAGGAGGAACCTTCTATCTTCCAGTCTATGCCTACTGCCTCTGGTCCTGTCACTGGGCACCATTGGAAAGAGTCTGGCTCCTTCCTCTTTGTACCCTGTCTTCAGGTTTTTATTTATATGGATGAGATCCCAACCCCTGAGCCTTCTCCAGGCTGAACAGTCTCAGCTTGCGCAGCCTTTGCTCATATGTTTCAGCAAAATGGATGTGCTGTCCAGTAACAATAGCTGAACACCTCAAGTTTTTTCTAGCAGTGGCAAATGCTGAACTCCAGAGCCCAGCAGGCATCTGCTGCTTTAGTTACATACCGTTAGCTTGAAACGATTATATTATCAGCTTCTCTATTTTATATGATTTATACATGAGCAAGGTTTTGCTGACTAACAGTATAAAAATGAATAAGAAAAAAAAATAGATTTTGTAAAAGAGAGTACATATCTGTCATTGTCAACACTGGCAGTTAGCAGCATTGAGAAGGAAGGATGTCATCTGCCGGGCACGACCTGACCTCTCTCCCTCAGCCTCATCTTGGCCTGTGCTGTTCTTCACCACGCTCACCTCGCTCCTGGATAAATAACTTCACAGCAGTGACTTCAACAGCAGTGACTTCAACAGCACTGCTCACAAGGTGTCTCCCATGGATTACACTCACAGATTTGCTGAAGACAGCTTCCTAAGTGACTTTTGGGAGCCCATGGAAATCCTTCCACCAGCACTGGGTTTTCTCTTTCAGTCACCCACGTCTCACAGTCCAACAAGACTGAGTGTGTACTTACTGGTCACTGCTGTGATGAGCACACCTAAAAAGTTGCAATTGTCATCACTTTTTGAAACAAAATATGAATCGCATACCTTTCTCTTTTATTAATTTAGCATCTGCATATAGAGTGATCAAAATAGGATAGATTTTGCATACCTGAACCAAGCACACTGCTGCACAGAACCAGGAGGAAATAGGGAAACAGATTTGCTGTTTCGCCTATAAAGCCTCTGACTTTCAGAAAGTAAAGCCTATGCTGAGGATGCCTCTGACAACCACCTATAGAAAATGGTACTTTTGAAAGATGAAAGTAGCCAGGGCTTTGGAAGTGTAGAAGTGACCATGACTTTGAACAAAAGAACAAACAACTGCTACAGCAGCAAAACAGGTATCAGACAGACAATATCAGCCTGGCTTATATAGTATCCTTCTGCCATGATATAGGGTTGAATGTAGTTAGTATTCTAGTTCCTGAGGCCCTACATATATTGTAATGAGGTATGTTAAGGCTATCATTACATTTCAGGATACTGCTTCTTCAATCATTTCTGTTCACGGGATAGGTTATACATTAAAATAACTTGAAAGTACTATTTGCAAATGCATCAGCCTAAGTATGGATTTAATACTTGCAGACTCAGGACCTAAACCTTGTTTCATCACACAGGTTTGGAGTGTATTTAGCACTGTCCTGACAATTTTCTGACACATCCATAACAAGACAGAAAGAGGTTACTAGCATTCCATCTGCAGTCAGACAGTCTCAGCTCCCTGCAATTAGATCTTATCATTGCATTTGTGCTTGTAAAAGGTCTGAGGGATCCTATGATTTCATTCATTTGCAAACTTACAAGTCTGGTTAAAATTACACTCAAGTAAAAGATGAATAAATATTTGTAATTTTACACAATAGTTAGATTATAATGACAATAATAATAGTAATAATTAATAAAGCTGAAGGTTTTACGCAATGCTCTTTTTCCCAGCATCAAAACTGAGGAAAAGAACATCTGCAGCACTTGAAATGATAGCAGAAAAAATAAGTTTCACATTGTATAACTTACACACCCTGCCCCCTGCAATGCACACCCTCCTTTGGGTCTCCCACTCTTCCTTCCGCCTCTGCTCGCATCAGTTCGCCTGGTACACACAGAAGCACCCACCCCCTCTTCCAAGGGTCACCGCGCTCTTACTGGTGTCACTTCACTCCCTAGAGAAAAACTGCAGTACCCTTCCCCCCAATTTCCTTGGTAAACTCATTGCCTGCATGTCCCTACTCCTGCCTGCACAGCTGGCTGACACACTGTAAATGCTCCATTTGGAAGACAGAGGCCTTACATCAGCATTCAGGAAATCGAGAATGAAGTTTGTGGCTTTGTGGCTGGAGCACAAAAAAAGAAAGAACAAAAGATAGACATAGAATGAATGGAAGAAGGAAAGAAAGAATGAGTGAAAGAAAGAACGAACCAACGAAAGGAAGAAAGGACAAAAGGAACAAAGACGGAAAGGAAGAACGAAGGAAAGGAAGAAAGAAGGAAAGGAAGAAAGAACGAACGAACAAACGGAAGAATGAACGAATGGAAGAAAGAAAGGAAAAATGAAGAAGCGAAGTGAAGCGAAATGGCAGAGGGGAGGGAAAGGAATGGAAAGGAAAGGAAAGGAA
>VWZK01022033.1:24922-50936 GCA_013396935.1 Baryphthengus martii | reverse complement strand
AGGAGACTCCACAACCTCTCTGAGCAGCCTGTTCCAGAGCTCTGTCACCCTCACTGTGAAAAGCTGTTTCCCTGTGTTTAAATAGAACCTCCTATGCTCCAGTTTGCATCCACTGGCCCTTGCCCTGTCATTGGGTGCCACCGAGAAGAGCCAGGCTCCACTCAATAAGCTCAGTGGCTCTGCACTGGACTCTCTCCAGTAGTTCCCTGTCCTTCCTGAACTGGGGTGCCCAGAACTGGATCCAGTACTCCAGGTGGGGCCTCACCAGTGCAGAGTAGAGGGGGAGGAGAACCTCCCTCACCCTGCTGGCCATGCTCCTTCTAATGAATCCCAGGATGCCATTGGCCTTCCTGGCCGCGAGGGCGCATTGTTGGCTCATGGTCATCCTCTTTTGCACCAGGACTCCTAGGCCTTTTTCCCCAGAGCTGCTCTCCAACAGATCAGCCCCCAACTTGTACTGATCCATGCGGTTGTTCTTCCCCAGATGCAGAACTTTACACTTGCCCTTATTGAATTGCACTAAATTTCTCCCCGCCCAGCTCTCCAGTCTGTCGAGGTCACGCTGGATGGCAATGTTCTCTTTAACTAGGGATCTTTAACCTATTTGGCTTCTCAAGATTTTTTTTTTAAATGATCTTATAAGCATGCCAGCAAAGTACATCAAAAAACACATAACTATGGAAACCAGGACTTTGTGAAGGAAGAAAAATGAAATACAATTAAAAAATACATATAATGCATCTGCATACATGGATATGTATACAGACATGTATCTTTTTGCCATTTCAGTGGCTACTTTACATACAATATCTCACTTGCTCTTTCATTTTTTTGGATTGTAAACCAGATGTAAACAATTAATTACACATTTAACAACACAACATACACATTTGCATTCATTTCCCATGGCTTCTAAGACATCTATTCCTTCCCATCCCCCACATTAACAGTAAAAGTAGAATTACCAGTAAAGGACATTAACATACTGTGTGTCAATATGAGAACTTTTTTAGAAAAGTAAATATTCTCACACTAACACTACCAGAAGTGTAATGTTATCCTTTAAAACATATCCATTTATCTTCATTTGTTTGTTTAGGTTTCTTCTCTACTAAGAATTATTCATAAATAATTCTGTATACTGGAATTTTGATATGACCCAAACAGAATCTGTTACTGAGACCAGGGGTCAGTCTAAGGAAGTTTTCCGTCTCCAACACAATCATCAGGAGATACATGGACAGCACATGAGCCTTAGTCACTTATTTGCCACCCATTTTTCTCAGACTTCCCCAACATTCTGTTATATTACGGTCGGTAAAGTGTAGATCTCTGCTCAATCCACTTGCATCTGTTATGGACTTGATATCACAGAATCACAGAATGTTAGGGGTTGGAAGAGACCTCGAAAGATCACCCAGAACAGGTTGCACAGGAACACATCCAGGCGGTTTTTGAAAGTCTCCAGAGAAGGAGACTCCACAGCGTCTCTGGGCAGCCTGTTCCAGAGCTCTGTCACCCTCACTGTGAAGAAGTTCCTCCTCACACTGAGATGAAATTTATGTTCTAGCTTATACCCATTATTGCTTGTCCTACTACTGGGCATCACCGAAAAGTCTGTTCCCTTCCACTTGACATCCACTCCTAAGATATTTATAGAAATAAAGATATTTATAGAAATTAATAAGATCCCCATCGCCTTCTCTTCTCAGGACTAAACAGGCCAAGCTGTTTTCCCAAATATGCTAGTACTATCTGCCTTGGTGAACATGAACAAACTGCGTACGTTCTGTAGTTTGCTTTCCACGATTTAAATCAAACTTCAGTGAGCACTCTCCAGTTTTCACATTGCACAATTTGGTGAGCAACAGCTCCACAACTGCTTTATCTGCTGCCTTTGAGATCTTCTAAGCATTGACCACTTCCAACTCCCACCATCCAAGATATCACTTTTAAGAAGTCTGCTTCTGTAGCTCCTCTAGGCTTTTCTTGTGAGAGACCAAAACTGCGTATGGTACCAAACATATGGGCAGGTCCCAGGTTTCTTACCACGATACTTCGTGTTCACTCTCACTATATTCCCTGAGGATGAAAAAAGTTTCATCAGGATTTGTTGAGAGCTGCCACTAGTAACAGCTTCAGCAAACCATCAGTGACTGTTCCAAGAACGATAAGTCTAAAGGTCATGTCTTTACCTACCAGAAACTTTATAGAATCAGTACAGAAAGTAGATCCCGGTCACTCTAAACTCACACTGAACGTACAAAACACGCAAACTGTCAAAGTAGAGCAAACTCAATATTCAACAGTTCCAGCTGCCATTTTACCCTACATACATCTGGGCTGAAAAATACAATGTTGACTGAAAATGCTGAATACGTCTCTAAATATATTACACATGTTTCACCTAAAGGCCTGAGTACAGCAGGAAGGCTCACGTACAAAGCTTCCTAGAGAAGACAATGCAGGAGGATGCTAAAAATGGTAAATTCCCATTTACAAGGGGAGGGATAAAGAAAAGAGGAGTTTCTTCCTGGAGAAGTATTGTGGAAACTGAACTTTAGATGCAGCGTACTGTTTTACCTCAAGTCCCTCATTTAAGAGAGGTAGGAAAATAAAAAGGGATTGAGCTTGTGTCTCCAATATCACAGATAAGTAAGTATCCTTGAAAACTCTGCAGGAAAACTGTTAAGCTTCAAATGTCTCAAGTTTATGGACAAGACAGAGGCTTTATCGCTTGCGTACTTGAATAAAGCTAGTCAAGCACAACAGTTTCCTACTCAACAGTACAGAGTAGCCCCAAATTAAATCACTAAATAAAGTAGAAATCAGAGGATATTAATAATAAGAACAAAGACACTCTATTCTTATTAGAAGGGCAACCATGTTTGCCTTTTTCAGCGTAACTCATTTTCTTAGTAACTGGAAAGGGACTACTCAAGATCCTCATTTTATAGAGATAATACAGACAGACATTTCAACAGCTTAAAACCCCCCCACACATCCACAAAACAGCTGAACACACTTATTGTGCTTTGTATGAAGAAGAACAGGCTCTACTGAAAAGACTCTCAGTTTGATTTGTCGTCTTCTTTCTCTTCCTTTCACCATAGGACTCACAGCTTTAATAAAGTTTAGTAGGAAAGACAAACATAACTCACAACAGCAATGAACATTAAAGGCCTTTTCTTGAAAGAATGCGCATTTATGTCTCAACAGATAGTACCGAGTTTTTCCACCCCTACTGTTAAAGAGTGACGACTAAACATTTTAAAGCAAACCTACAAAATATGTGGCCTAAAGGACAATTCTCTGGACTTCTCAGCTGCTATACAGATGATGCACACATCTGGAAACAGGCACTTTTCAGCAAGTTGGTTGATTTTAAGGTAAACACAACAACAAAAAAGCAGCAATCAGGAAACTCATCTCTTTGGAAGACAGCAGAAAATGACCAAATTGGTGCTACCTCTGAACCACAAGGAGCATTTAACAAAAACAAAAAAAACCCCAAACCACAAAGGCATACCAGAAAGGAACACAGGCCCCATTGCTCACAATCAGCTGTGGCCCGACACTGCAGGGCTTTAGCAGCTCGTTTGTTCAAATTATGCACCCTCATTCTAGAATCTGGAACAGGTTTTTAAGAGCAAACAGCTTGTGCAAGCCTTTTCCCTAACCATCTATTCTAGGGATTTGATGCAAGTCAGTTTTGTGACCGCAACTCTCAAGTTTCAGCTAAGAGCCTTAATGCTTCAGTGCATTCCTTAAAAATACCTTAGGTAACCCTTAAATTGCAAAATACGACAATCAATTCAAAGTACTATGAGCAAAACGGGTAATTGCCCCCAGTATCACCCAGGACTCTTTATCTCAATTGTCTCAGGCTTTACCAAAGGCATCACTCCTCAAAGACGGCAAGTGTTAACTACACTATTACCAAAGCAATGCGCAAACATGAGCTTGTGCTACTTTCAAAAAAACAAAACAAACAAACAAACAAAAACAACAACAACAACAAAAATCAACAAAACCCACCAAAACCCCCACTCTTACGTTCTGCAATAAGGAGATAACCAATACTGTAGGCATCCTCTTGTCAATAACCTTTCCGCAAGTCTGCCGTACCATAACCTTTTCAGATTAATCAGGGAAAAAATAAACCACATTCAATAATTCAAGCTACATATACATCTTTAATAAAGACATGATTCTGACTCTCCTACAACAATAACTGGCCAACATTAACAGGATAACTGTCAAAAGGTAAAATACTGTTCAAAGCTAAAATGGACAAACTATGTTTCTGAATACATTAAAATACCATACAGTAGGGGGGAGACCAAAATTTTTCGTAATTTTTTTTTTTACTGGAAAGACACTTTTTACAAGAAGGAAGATGACAAATCTCTGCCAAGCACCTTGAACAGTAACTCAAGAAAAAGAAAAATGGGATTAAACAGAAACAAAGTAATATGCAGGTTGTTGACCAGATTTTGTTGTGTCTACACCACTCAAAGTTTGGAGGATTGTTTTCTAAATAGTTCTGTCCATTCCAAGCACAGATGGAGGAGGCACAGCCAGGGACAGGGTTGGAGAGTGACTCAGTATCTAACGTTTTGGCTACAGAGTGACTGAGGAATAAGTTAGACATCAGTTTTAAGCTAAATTTAGCCTACGATAATGGAAATGATGTTTAAGTGGAACAAACAGTTAAATGGTAAAATGGAAATGTATTTTCCCCTTTCATTGTAAATCTCGAAGCCATAAGGCATCCGCATCCTGATGTGTACTGTGAGCCCCAGCTGTGTAAATCTAAAATGACCTCAGCACAAAACAGAAGTTAGTCATTTTCCTTAAAAACACAGCTGGCCAAGAGGGTACCCATTTTACCAAAATCGGCTCGCTGTGACAGTGCTTGTCTAAGAAGTACGAGACCTAAGCCTGAGGCAGCTGAAAACCACAGTCTTGGCTGTGCAATAGCTCAGTTTCAGTAGGGAGAGCTGGCGGTGCCTCTCCAACCTGCTAAGCTGCCAATTTTTTTTTGTTCTTTTTTTACTCATAATCTCTTAGGATTACTTTTCTTCTCCGTTTGAAAATGGCTTGTTTAATGTGGGTGTACTGATATACGTCTTTTTGTTCCTTCCCTTTTCTAAAGTAGCTGACGCACCTGAAGTCTAGAAGAGTTTCACAGTCTTAAACCAACACAACGTTCAAATCTAAGGCTGTAAACTCAGCAATGAGGTCTCACAAAGTTAGGTATGATGACATCACTAGTTGCCATATATTCCTTACTCTGTCAACATTGTCCCTGGGAAGAAAGTTTCAAAATAAGGCTAGAATTTGCCATTTGTAAAATGTACCTCATTTTCCCCATCTAGAAAACGGTTACTAATATTTGTATTAACGTGATTTCTGAGGTTATCTTGATGTGATTCCTACCACATTTTTCAGACATGAACAAGCTGAGAGAGTGCTTAGAGCTTCTCTTTTTTAAAGCTTGGCCATACGACAGCTGACTTCAGCTAAGCACTCTGCTGTCTGAAGGCATTTTATTCCTGTTACTGAGCTTCTGCCTTTTTTAACAGGATTAAAAGACTTACTAGATGTGGCATGTATGTATGTCACAGCCTGAAGCTGTCCTTTTGCATTACACGACATAACGACACTGCACAAATCAGGCACATCTCTCTCTTGGCTTTACGCACTTTTCAAGAATTTAAAAATCCCACAGTTTCACAAGATAGGTTCAGCCACACCAACAGCTTGCTGCCACCAGAAAGGCCAGTCCTGATCCTACCCTCTTCTCCTGCACTATCCTCACGCAGACTCAACTTTTGGAGAAAAAGGCAAGTGGAACAACGCAGGTACATTTTTCTGGGTTTTACAACTCTTGGCTTTGGGTTGGTTTTTTCGGGGTTCAGTATGGTAAAAATTGGTGCCTTATATAACTAAACCAACTTGCGTGCTAACTACCTTATGTCCCTCTGTGCCCGCAGCAAAAATAAACTGCCCACACGCCACAACCTGTGCCTACATGAAGAACCAGAAAGCTACGGTAACCTCTGTTACTCCTGCTGTAACAGTGAGCCAGCATTTCTCCCCGTGAGGCAGTTGCAGAGCTGGGTGTTTTATCTGTGTCCTGCAAAAAGTGATTCATAACCAGTGATGACACTACATAAAGTTAAACCACTGCTTGAAATTTACGAAGAGGAATAGACGAAAAGGATTGTACCTCTCCGGTACCTCATACCTTGATTTAGGAGAAACATCAAAAGAGTTTTGAGGTTTATTTCCTTGATCATATAAAACATGAAAGTGTTTAGAAACTTAACTAAAAAGTGAAAAAAGTTTAAATGTATTACTTTTTAAGCATTAGCTATGCCAATACTGTATCTACAAACACATCTCAATGTTCAGATCTCTTTTCTTCTTCATGAAAAAATAGGGAAAAGTGCCTATAAATATATTAAAGCGATTGTTCCGAGAAAAAATCCACTATGCTTAATAGACAAATTTGTCATAAGTAAAAAAGTTACAGAAATAAATTCAAAATTTTAAATTTTCATTATTGAAATAAAAAAAAGTCAATTGAGCAGGCAAAGACAGCTCATTGTTTGAAAGTGTCATTTATCTCATTGCAGAAGATCCTCATTTGCCCTTCTGACCTATTAAAGGGTCTATGTTAGGCAGTCCACGTGCAAAAAGCCAGTGCACTGAAAATTTTCTGTCTTCAACGATTAAGAGGCTCGTATCACTAAAAATATCAGTGCATCTGTCACAAGCAAACAACAGTAACGCTTATCACTTAATGCATCTTTACTCAATATTTTTCAGCAAAGTAAACAATCTAGTCCCTTAGATGCAGTGTTTAATCTTCCAGTTAAAATATCATCACTAGATCCGTGAAAAGCAACAGAATTTCCCTAATGTAAGCTAGCTTGATCTGTTCAGTAACAGAAATTATGTAAGTTCTCCAAAGGCAGTAAATAGTACAAAAAAATAGGCTAGATAGAAGCTAGGGGTCTTATATCAAAGGTATAGTACAAACAGTATTTGGGGGTTTATTTGCCAATCACTAATAGGCTCAGTTCTGTGAAAAGAAAGGAGGGAGAAACAGATTTTTTTTTTGTGCACATTTCCTGTGTAGGTTGACTTTCATGTGTTCGAGATCTACTAAGACAACTTGACTTTGATGAAGGTTTTTAACCAGATAACACTGGGCGAGTAAAGAGTCAATGACAACAGAGCTAAGGTATAGAAAATCAAGGTTTATCTGAGATAACTGTAAAACTATTCACAACACACACCATTATGCAGGCAAATGGATTGGAGTAAGTGGTTATAGTAGCAATTTTCATCTCTCAATCCTCTTTTTAAAAAGCACACACAACTACATTCACAGAAGATTCACACACCTTCAGGAAAAAAATAATTTTTTTTTTTTTTAAAAATTAAAATCAATAAATAAATCACACTTTCTTTATCCCTGTATAGTGCCATACAATGTCAGGCTGCTGTCTCAGAGTCTTGCATCACACATCACTCAAAGCCGCTCAGACCCAGGCACTGCAGTGGCACAGCAAGTTCAGTGACATCCCTGGGGACTGCCTCCTTTGGCTCCATCTGCCCTGCTTTGCTACCTCTCCATTGTACCTGTTATCCATCTAGCTATGGCTACCCCATAAGTCAACGACTGATGATGACCTGACCCCAAACTGATAACCCAAAATTTTAATCAAGAAAGACTGGCGGGAAAAGCGCGTTGATTATCATTTTTAAGCAGTTCAGCATGTCCTGCAGCCTTCAATGGGACTTCTGTGCCTAAATCACTCATACGCACGTGAAGTTTCCATCATGACTCAGTTAATCTGGAAGATCACATTTCACAGGAAAAAAAAAAGGGCAATCTCCAGCTTTAATACTTAGCTGCTCACCCAGTGTTACGCACTGCAGAAAACGGATGCATTTCTTTTTCTTTGTTTCAGTACAGATTCACATAGCATCATTCAAATCACTTTTTCCCCTCAAACAAGCTGGACAAGGACCAGACATTTCAGACAAGAAAGTAATGAACAAATTAAGGCCAGATCACAAAGAGCTAGAAGGTAAAAAGGGTCAGGAGAACAATTACTGAAGGAAATTTATTATAACTTTCCTAAAGTTGACATCTAACTTCCCTTATCCAACACCAAGCAAAACAGGGGAAGAAAAAGAAAAAATACAACACTAAGGAAACAACACAACTGACCTGACTGCACCTGTAATAAATGTAAAATTTAAGACACATTTACCAACAGTATTGCAGCATGCAAGTGACTAAGAAAAAAACAAAAAACAGCACAGTAAAGCAAGACAACAAAGGTTGGCAGATTTACTTCTGATGTCATATTCCTGCAGGGAAGCGTGACAAATTCCTACCCATCAATTAGTTGCCTTTTTGCCCTATGAAGAAAGAACAAAAAAGGAGGGGCAGAAAGCAATACAAATCACACATGCCCGCAGCAGATAGTTATGTAATGCTGATGTGCCGCCTGCTCTGCTCACAACACCTACTTTGCTACAATTCCAAGAACCAGCTTTTTAAACAGTTGCCTGGTTTGAACAGTTTTTAACTGCCTTATAAATAAAATGCGGACGCACAAGAAAGACTAAGATGCAGAACGAAGCTTTAGTGGTCTTTCTGACAGAGATTAAAAAAAAAAAACAAACAAGAGAAGCTGAGGGTTAGCTTTATGATCAGGTATTTTCTGTTTTATAAGAAGTCATAAAACTGGCTTGTTGTGTCAAAGCTAAAAACTAAATTGCCTGCCATTCTTAAAGCATTTTACGTTAACTTACTCGAATAAGCCACTAATAAAGAGAGGTAGCAGTGGAGATAGCTCCTTGAACTTCTCCAAAGCGCTACTGTCACTGCCAGGTACAAAAATGCAATTCAGTAATTCTTTCGATAACAATGTTCACGTACAGTTCTTTCTATTCAGAAGAGAACTTGCTCTGAATAGAGCAAAACAGATCAATTAGAAGTAAAGGCAGAATGGGCAGGTACAAATGAAAGAAAAAGTGTTTGCTATTATTCGCGAAAAAAAAAATACATACAGTGAGCACAGCAGAGCTGGTCAGATTTCCTAAGCTTAGCCCTAGAGAGTGGGACGCTCGCAAAACTTCAGGCGATATTAACCACGTTAAGTTGTATCTTTCTTCTAAATTTTGCCCTTAAAATTTAGGGCACAACCATAAAATCTGCAATAATCTATTGCTTACTACTTATCACATCCATTACGCAAGCAAATACATCACAACACTTAAGCTCACATACTTATCCAGGTGCTAATTAAGTATATCTGCAATTGCCTCGTTCCTTCCATTCTCTGCCCCAACACAGTAAGTAAATAACATCACAAAAATCTCAATGTCTAGCAGTCAGATATAACACAGAAGATAAACAACATGCTCTTTCCTATGGGACGGTAATCAGTATTTTAAGCTCTGGAGTACATCAGAGAGTAAGGTAACACTTTCATTATGACGTAAAACAATTCCATGGAACTCAATGTGCTGTAATTGTGAAGGCTTCAGAGAACACTTTCGTAATAAAATTCAGTGACACAGACTGACCACAAAGTTTAACATACACATGGAACTGAACAGGCCAGCTCCTGCTGTTGAATATTAAGATTATCCCTTTTAAAAGGCTGTGTTTAGGCAAAGCTGGGCACCAGCACCATTGCTGCAAGTTCCTAATCAAATGTAACATAAAAATATTAGAGAGACAAATTATTTCTTCATTCCATCTTACCATGTTTTTTTTCCTAATTTGAGTAATGGAATTAAAATTTCCCTTATATTTTCTTAAGTTTAATAGCATATACTTTTCAAGGCCTTTTAAAACATACCCAGATTACTTCAGGCCTCAGGGAAGACAGTGTTTGTAGGCTCTTAAGAAAACGCTCTGCCAGCATTTTTGTTCGTTCTCCGTTGCAAGGAGGAAGGAATGATTTTAGGACTTCTGCTGATTCCAAGTTACGGCAGCACGGCACAGGAAAAGAAGTGTGCTGAAAAGCACTGACCTGCAAAGCTCGTGGCGACCGACTAGCATCTTAGAGGCATATACGTCACTCCTGAGAAGTCACAGGGTGCTAGGTGTGCTTGTCAGCTATATAACAATCCCAGTATATAATCGTTCAAAACCATGCAGAAATTTCCCACACTGTAAGACTTTCAAAACCAATATTCCAAATCTGTTACAAGGGTTTGCCTATTTAATTTTTTTTTGGGTCATAAGCTAGGAACAATCTGAATGTAAATACCACAATTAGTTCTACACATGCACAGAAGCAAATGTGATTACTTCTATTGACATTGCGCGCACTGCTCAAGTAGAAACACACTAACAGTAAGATAAATAACTCAGGAGTTTGCTAGAAGATTGTGGTAGAAAACTGAATTGTAGACAGTAGCAAAAATTTCAGACTTTTATAATATATTCTTACATATACAGCAAAGCCATGAAGTACAAGGAACTGATGGATAAAATTGAAACTTCAGAGGAAATTGTGACCAATAATCAAAAAAGCTTATATGAGTATAATTGCCAAAAGCTAATGACTGAAAGACTAAACGATTATTTCTGTAGTGCAGTTCAGGAAGGAAAGAAGGGACATTTAAACCGGACTCAATGTAACTGCAAAGCACTGAAGGCTGTTGAGGAAGACAGTGTGCTCGGGTGTGTTTGTGCGTGTACACACACACACAGTGGCTTGCTGAAGGTCAGACTTTTGCGCTTTACAGTCCTCTGCATCTAATCTTCACTAGCTAAAGATACACGTGTGCATGAGTGTGTACACACACACCCAAGCACACTGGCTTGAAGATGACAACACACGTACGTGTCCTGGGCAAGACAGCTAAGAGCTATTAAAGGCAACAAGGTTTTAGAGCAAAAAACCCGCCCCTTCGCTCCTAGGCACGTACTAACCAGCGATAATCAACCCAGTCTTTTCCTAACTCCGCAGTAAGGCCGGCGCTCCCCGGAGAGGCCCGCCACCCCCTCACCGATGGGGGACGCGCACGGGAAAACCCACCGCCCCCAGACCGGGACCGGCCGCCGAGGGGGAGCCGGAGGGAGGGGAAGAGGGCCGGGCGAAGGCGGTTNCAGCCGCTGCCGGGGACGGGCCCCGGCAGCAGGGGCCGTGTCGTCCCGGGGGCTGAGGGCGGCACGGGCCCCGCCTCCCCAGCGTCGCTCCTCTGCTCCCCGTGTTTCTCTTGGCGCTGCTGAGGCCGCGGTTTGCTCTGCGGGCTTTGCCATTTTCGGTGTGCTGCTGAGGGCACTGAGGGTTCCTGCCTCATGTCCATCCGGCAGGCCGGGGGCTGTCAGAGGCCCTGGCCCTGCTGCAGGCTTGGCGGGTTTGTGTCAGGCCGAGCCTGCTGGCCGTGCTCGCCGCCATCCCCAGCCCCTTCCCGGGGGCCTGTGCTTGCACAGGGCCCGGTTTTGTGTACCAGATGTCAGCACCTCATCCCTTTCCCCTGCTCTTTTCTCTGCGGTGCTGTTCCGTGAAGCTGCCGCGTCCCAAAATGGTGTCACGTTTAGGTAACAGCCATGGGGCAAGAAGTCATAGAGTGTGGCAGTGAACAGATTCTTCGGACGTGGAGAATGATCTCACATAGGCATCTCCCTGTGACAATTTTGAGTCATGAGCTAATTTGCCCTCAATTCCTTTGAAAAGTCAAGGCGAAACACCATTCTCTGACAATAAAGTGAGACTTTCTTCTCTCTCCTAAAACTATACGTTTATGCATGTATATGTTTTAGACCTCCTAGAGTAAAAACAGTGAAAAACACCTTCACCTGCAGTGGCCTACCGGATGAAGTTGACTCATTCCCAGGTTCCCAGACTGTCAAGAGATGTACAAAACAATTTTGAAATTGCCGTAGCTGCAGTGGAGAGGAGCGTCCGCACGTGTAGCAGTGTCTAACTGCTCTGCCAGGTAAATACTGTCAACCAAAGCAGCTTCTTGCTGCCGTTAACAGCTTGCACACAAGACTTTATCCTCCATCCCAGATCATTGCCTTTATCCAGGCTGCTGGCTGCTATGGAAGCTGACCTGTGGAGCGGGGTGAGCATTTTTGCGCAGGCAGTCGTTGCTGATAAGCTGAGTGAGGACCTGAGGGAGTAAACTCCCAGTAGATGTGCGTAGGAGAGCGGAGGAGTGGAGCGCGAGCTTGGAGTAGTGTTCCTAGATGGGAGTGGGAGTGAAGCTATACAGGATTAGGAAGGGGGAGGAGGAGGTTGAAGTGTGAGGCTTTCTGTGTGTGCCCAGGACCTCGCTTGCAGCCCAAATCTGGCTAATGCAGCGCTTACTAAAGCTACTCAAACAAAACAAGTTTGGGAAGTGCCAGCCTACTGTATTGTTCATTGCATTTGTTGTGTTCTTGATACAAGAACTCTGTTTCTCATCAAAAGCCCCACCAGTTAGGAAAAAGAGTTGGCAGAGAAATATAAGTTAAAAGCGGATTAATGTTACTATTTTCCTAACAGGATTTCCTCCTTTTTCCTCTTGACCTCTATACATAATGAAAGTTTCTATGTTTAATTATTCTGTCTTAAAAGGAGCAGTTATTAGTAAAGGTCATGTTGAGTTTAAGAATATCCTGTACAAGAGCACTGCACTATGCTTCTGTTACCAAATAGAGCGAAAACCTCTTTATACCAGATTTTATGGGAAATGGAATTTGGACCGTTCATGTAATAGGTTTAACTTCTAGTATCTTACATGTGGTTTGGAACAATTTCTGCAAGTTTCTGAAGTGCTGCATGTGACATCATGAAGGCCAGGCTGGATGGGGCTTTGAGCAACCTGGTTTAGTGGAAGGTGTCCCTACCCATGGCAGCAGACTTAGAACTAGATGAACTTTAAGGCCCCTTCCAACCCAAACCATTCTCAGCCCAGGAAGATGTCTCCTGAAAAGTGGTGTACAAATCAGAAATGGAGGGATGATCTGAAATTTTGAAAATGTCACCTGATCTCCGTGGTTTTTCTACACATTCTTTTGTAACTCAGCTCTGTGGTGTATACCGTCCCAGAAACTCTAACTTGGGCACTAGTTAATAGCTGCCAAATAGCATTTCAGTCTGTAAATGTTGGAATATAGTTGAGTAAACATTTGTTAAGATGTAACTTCCAGTTTTGAGCTTGTGCAAATAGCTTCTTTTAAGAGAAGAAAGGACAGTGAGTAAGAACCAGATTGTCTCTAATAGGAAAATCAGAAAATACTCCATAGAGCTTCAAAAAAACCAGTCCGTAGAGGCAGGGATAGATTCAGCAGAGGTAGTCAAGATGTGTGTGAGGTGGCAGTTTCATACTTACGGACCAATGTTGGATAAGGGATACAACTTATGAGATACAGAGACCCAACTTCATTTTCTTCAAGAGTATTATCAGTGTACTTATGGGACTTACCCTCGGAACAGACAAAGTAACTAATTTAGGCTTTAGATGTATCCATCTTTCAGTTCTTAGTCTTTCTGGAACATGTCACTTTTTTTTAAAGCTATGTATGTAACTGGTACTAGTAGGAGACTGAAAAAAGGAAGGTGATGCATTTCAGATCTTTGTAGTTTGAAGCTAGTGTTATCTGTATATTTAAATTTAACTGTCTGGTTCCAGAGGTTTTGGCTATGGCATAATATTAATCTATAATGCAAAGTAATTGGTGAGCACTAAGACACCTTTAAATCACAGAATGGTTGAGGTTGGAAGTGACTTGTGGAGACCATCTGGTCCAACTCCCACCGCTCAAGCAGGACCACATAGAGCTGGTTACCCAGGACCATGTCCAGATGTCTTTTGAATATCTCCAAGGATGGAGGGATGGAGACTTCACAAGCTATTTGGGCAACTTGTGCCAGCGCTCAGTCATTCTCACAGTAAAAAAAAAAAAAACACCACCAAAAAACCCCCCCAAAAAAACCAAAACAAGTGTTTCCTGATGTTGAGAGGTAACCTTGTGTTTTAGGTTGTGCCCGTTGCCTCTGGTCCTGTCACTGGGCACCACTGTAAAGAGCCTGTCTCTGTCCTCTTTGCACCCTCCCCTCAGGTATTCGTACACATTGATGAGATGCGACCTGAGCCGCCTTTGCTCCAGGCAGCACAGTCCCAGGTTGCAGAGACTTTCCTCATGGCAGAGATGCTCTGGTCCCTTCATCATCTTGAAGGCCCTTTGTTGGACTCCCTCCAGTATGTCCACATCTCTCTTGTACAAAAGATGAAATTAATGTGAGAAATATGTATTTCAGAACTGGTAGGACTTTATTACTTAGGTGAACATGTCATGTTGTCTAAAAGACTTTAATACTAGTTTTAAGATTTACTTTTTGAGTTTAACCTTCTTAAACCTTAAGGGCCCGCAGTGACACTAATGGTTAGCACTGTTTTCTGGATCCTGCAAGTAAATTGTTTATTGTAGAAGATCTGCATTTAAAGAAACAGAGTTTTCTAAATAGCATGTAAATCAAATAGTGTCAAAATGGCATTTAAAAGAAGTACAGCTTCAGAGTTGTATTAGGAAAGAAGACACTTCATTGCTGTTAGTCAGCAAGTTCACAGCAGTTTAAACTTTGCTCCACCATGAGCCAAGAAAAGAATCTTCTTGGTAGTAATGGCTGTTGCAAGCTCAGGTCTGTGAAAAGTCGACTTGAAGGATGCGATCTGAATTCAGACAAGTCTGAGCGCGACTGCACAAAGGCAGGCAGGACAAGACTGTGAGCAATTTGAAACTTGTTTTTCAGTCGTTATTCAATCAATGGCCAGCAAATAAGAATGTTTAAC
This sequence comes from Baryphthengus martii, assembly GCA_013396935.1. NCBI lineage: Eukaryota > Metazoa > Chordata > Aves > Coraciiformes > Momotidae > Baryphthengus > Baryphthengus martii. The sequence goes on along the minus strand of VWZK01022033.1, from coordinate 36,107 downwards.
TTTTCACTCCACCACCTGTGGAAGCCTATTCAGAATCTGAAGGTTTCTGATAGAACTTACATCATAGGTAGATTTCAGAACTAGGTTAATTTTATCTTGATCAACATACATAAACCCCACGCTGCATGTTTATATTATTCTACAGTTTTGTACTATTTTAAGTAAATATGTTTACTGTCTTATTTTGCTTGCTGTACCGTTTAAAGAATTTAGAGTAAAAGCTGTACATTTCTATTAAAAACCGAATAAAAAAGAAAATTTCAGGTTTTGTAGCTTCATTTTGAAAGCATTGGTTTTCAAACCTCTAATACAGATACCATCAGTGGGAAACACATAGATTTTTCCAAATGTAAATCTAATGAAATTAATGTAGCAGCCTGAAACCAGGCTGTGAATTGACCAACTGTATTTGTTTTCCTAATTGTTTTCAGACTCTGTTTATAAACTATTTGGTATTAATTCCATGGTTTTGGTTATGTAAACTGCACAAAGCTTCTGATCTCTGAGTTTAGATAGCTACTTTAAGCAGGAAGTTGGTTTAAATAAACCACTGTGACTGAATTTCTTAGAAAGAAACAGCAGGAGATTGGCTTGGCTTTCTTCATCTTTTCTTCTTTTGTAGGCAACACAGGCAATGCCAGAGCCATATTTAACAGGAACACTGGGCAACTTTTGAGATTTCATAGCTGAATACAGATTTTCTATTACATTGCCATCATCTTTGTTCAGTGTGTATATACATATGTATAGCCTTGCAGATCTGGTCTTTGGACATATCCAAATACCATGTAGCTCCATCTGAGCCAGCTTTAAATGTCATTACTGCCACACAGAGCTGAGAGTGGGAAACATATCAAATATTTGCCTTTGTCTAGGATGGATTTTGCAGTCTGCACGGATTTCTATAGTGCCGCAGCTATTTCCTGTTAGTCACACAGACAGTTTGAAACTAGTTCAGGTATATTCTGACTGTGCAAAGCTGTGCTTTGTTTAAATGAGTATCATGGTCAGATCCCTATGTCTCTGTTGTCTCTTTTACATTCATTACCTTTGCTACCCACAAGCATGGTTAAAGCAGGAGACCATCGAAATGAAGGAGCATCATCTGCCAAACAGACATAGCTATGCTCCAGGCAGACTCAGGGAGCCAATATAGCTTCTTCAGTATAGCTTGATGGTTTTGCAGGAAAAAAAAAAAAAAAAAAGAAGAGTGTAGCAAGCTGCCACTGTGAGGTGATTGCTCAGCCAGGTTTGTGGAGTAAGCTATGAATTTAGAGGAAATGGTAGTTCATTTCTAGGCCCATAAATAAAGGCTGAGGCAGTATGTGCTTGTCTCTCTGAGGGGATTCTTCAAAAAAATCCTATTTCTACATAATGTGACACAAGCTGGATGTTGTTCTGAAGAATGAATGAAAAGGCTGATGATGTTTCACACAGTTGACAGAGGAGGCTCTAACATTAAGAAGGATCTGCTAAGTCCCACCTCTTTGGAGGGGCACGTGTACTGCAGAAGGAGTCAGTACAAAGCAGAAGAATCATAAGAGTAAACGTGTGAGTGTGTGCTAGTTTGAAGTTAGTCTCTTTAAAAATAGTTTCTCTCTTTATCAGTTTATAACTCTTTTTTTTTAAATGCCTTGTAATAAAATATAATCATGCAGGAATTTGTGTGTAACAAACACCAATGGTGGTCACTACCTAAAAAATACCCCAACTAATAAAACTGAGAAGTAGTTACAATTTTTCAAAATCTATGTTGTATAGCTTTACAGTGGGGTTTTTTTCAGATAGAGATCTGATTTTAAAACCTAGTCTTGACAGTAGCCAGAATATGCTGTTATGGAAACAATGTTTAATAAACAAACAAAAAAATCCCCATATGGCTTTTAAGTTTCCATTTAACAAATGAGGTTGAATGGAATGTGCAGAAACCAGGCAGCGTCATTAAAACCAATGACAGTAAAGTAGAAATACAGAATAAAGGATGTAAATACACACCGGTAGAAAATACTTGAGAAAACACCTCCAGTTAGAAAACAAACAACAAAAAACAAAATCCCCAAACTGTTGAGATCTGTTGGAAAAAATGGAGGAAATGGCAGAGGGTACAGATGGCGATATGCTTTGTGCAATGGAAGTCAATACTGGTGGAAGCTGCAAGAAGAAATCCGCTGCTGTTATGACAAGATATTTCCACTCTGATCTTGGCGATACTTGTCCATTTTGTACTATCAAGAAGTTTTTGATACTTTTAAGTAGAAACCAGTTTTAGCGTGTATTCCTTAGGAAAATGATTATTCAAACATTTTTCTCAGTCATTAATATGACTACTTTGCTTTTAAATTGGATGTATGCAAAAAAGTCTGAACAGTTAAGGCCTGGATGTTATTTGAAAATCATTTTGTTTTACAACTAGAAGAGGAAAGACCAAGTAATAGATGCTCAAGCAACTCCATGCTCTTGTAACGCCAATATTGCTTTAAAACATTCTCTGCAATGCCTGGTCCCTGCCCTACAGGAACAGAGGGAAGCTGTGTAGATATTCATGGTACGTTCCTGCTAGGTCAGTAAATCTAATGTATTGATGTTTCTCCTGACAGTTACCAGGCAATATAAAAATCATTTTGAAAAAGCTATAAGATGAGAATGATCTTTTCAGTATCAAAATTGTGCCGATCGTTCAAATCAGATATCCTGTGACACACTGTCCTGCACAGTACTGATAATAGGTTTGTTCTAAATAACTTTCAGTCTGATCATCATTTTCTGTGTTTCCCACATACACGGCTCTTGAGCAGGTTTTATGCCCAAATTGATTTTCTTCGCTGTAAAATAAAGCTCTGCATAAATTATGAACCCCTTGGATTAGGAACCACCACAAAAATACAACTGCATTAAAAACCACACGGTGTTGCACTGTTACAGTGGCTCCTTGTAATGCTCACTTAGTCTCCTTTGATCTTGAGTCAGAATATAAACAAAAATTACAGCATTACCACGCTCTATTATAATGATGTTGTTATTATTATGATATTATATATCATAACCACCACGTCATCAACCAAACCTAGCCAGCTGCCTGCTAACTCAGCCTAAATTCTGTCTAAAGGTCCTGTGCCTCGAGTTTCCTGTTGAGTCAACATTCTGTATTTTGCAAAGCTCTTCAAACAACTTTCAGAGGATATCTGACATACATCATTTTTACCTATTGGCTTGACATCGGAGCTTAGGTGGCCATTAAAATCTGTCTGAATGTCACCGCAGGGTGCCTCAAGGGGTAACTTGTTAGACACAGAGAAAAATGTTCTTTTTCACTGGCCTAGCATGCTAACAGTCAAACAACATGTGCCCCACTCTCAGAATACACTGTATTATTTTAACTAGAGGCTGTTTCCTAAATTTTATCCAGCAACACCTCAGGAACCAGTGATATACAAACAGATAGTCGTAACTGTAACTAAACTTGCTCAAGTCTTTTCCATACTCTTGTTTTCAAAAACATGTGGCTTTCTGGAAAAAAAGTGCCTAGTTTGCTGAATCTGAGCGGAAGCATCTGAGCTGACCTAGGACTGCAGTGGCAGAAAGTAAAAAATAAATTTTGAGAAACAATCTTTAATGGCAATTTCTACCGAAGATAGCTTTTGTTCAGTTGTGTGGACTAGGTTTAGTTCAGCATTCATGGCAGTTTTGAAGCGAAAAATACAGTGCTGTGCTTGAGTGTCTTAAATGCTGCTAGGATTGTGCAGAAGTGCTCTGAACTGAGCAGTTCAGTAAGGGTTTGATCCTGCACATGGTTATGTGAGTTCAGCTAAACGAAAGGAGGAACGCTTATCTTGAAAAATTTGTTAGCCATGTTGCCCAGATTTGTTCCACTACAGAGCAGTTAACTCACCTAAATTTAGATGTTTCTCTTACAGTTGTCCATCAGATCTAGATACCTGCATGGTTTTTATAGTGAGTGGAGAAAAACAGGCACTTTCATGATGCATTTAACCTCATTCTAAGATAAATGGCCCTGATCCTGTCACTGGGCACCAGTGAAAAGCATCTGGCCACCTTTTCTTCATTCCCTCCTTTCAGGTATTTATAGATATGGATGGAATCCCCCTGAGCCTCTCTTCTCCATGCTGAACAATTTCTGTCAGCCTTGAGGAGCCAACAAAGGAAGGTTCTCTTCTGGGCTTAATACTTGTAAACAAGGAAAAACTGTTCAGGGGTATGAAAGTTGGAAGCAGCCTTGGCTGCAGTGGCTGTGTGACCACTGGAGTCACAAGATCCAGGAGGAGGAGGATCCTAGCAGGAGGAAGCAGGGGAAAAAGCAGGATCACAAGCCTGCATTTCAGGAGACTCCAACCTCTTTAGGGATCATCTTGGAAGAGTCCCATGGGATATGACCCTGGAAAGAAGAGGGGCCAAGAAGAGCTGGTTGATATTCAAAGATCACCTTGTCAAAGCTCAAGAAAGGTTCATCAATAAGTAAGAGATCAAACAAATGCAGCAGAAGTCCTTCATGGGTAAGCAAGGAGCTCCTAAATGAATTCAGCATAAAATGGAAGGGCACAAGATAAGGAAGTTAGCAGGTGACCCATAGGGTGTGCAGAGTGTATCTTTAATTCTTAAATAAGGTTATGTTTCTCAGAAAAGTAGCAGAAGGTACTTCATCTCAGTGTTGGAGCTTGCTTGTTTGTTTTTTTTTCAGGTTATCTCCTTTGTTTAGCCCTTTCTGGCTGCAAAGTTGAGGAAAAGGCCACTTAAGGGCCTTTTCCACTTAAGGAAACGGATAATCAAGAGTTTAATTCCACATAGGAGACTAATCTCCTGTACTTCTGAAACTGTGTTCACATGCCAACCGTATTGTCTTGGAGATGAAAACCTTATGGACATCAGCCACCATGCTATTTTTACAGTGTGGCCATAACAGAAAAAAAAACCAAACAGGTGCCCATCTCAGAAAGGGGAATGAGTGACTGAGGGTCAGGAGCACAGCATGTTCCAGCCATAAGTCTGTATCTTAGTAAGTACATCAAGTAGGAATTAATGAGCTTATTTCTTTGTCATTTTTAATATCTGCAGTGAGATCTTCCAGAAGTGCCAAATCACATGCTGGCAATACTGCTATTAAGCTGTTTGCGCTGACAAACATAATAAGAAGCAAGATGTAAAAATGGGAGCTTCTGTAAAAAAAACCAACCAAAAAAATGGTAATGCTAAGTCTCAGAAAGAAGAGAAGGCACCAGATGAGGAGAAACAGGTAAAAAATGATCTGCAAGAACCTTTGGAATCTTGAAATCAACAGATGTGAGAAACCATATTGCCTAAGATGCTGGCTGATACTTTCAGAGAGTTTGACTGGAACTAAAAAATAGTCTTTTGCTTCCTATACTTAAGGATCTGAAATTGCTTTCCTAGGTCCCATTTCCCATGACCATATTCCACCTCCATTTGAAGGACAGACTCGGGCGTGCATTATAACAAGTTTCTTAGCCTTTGATATATACCATACCAAGTTTCAACAGAAATGAAGGCCAGAATTGCAAGCTGAATTGGACCCATAGTGTTTTCACAATTTTTTTCTGATCTCTACAATTGGAGATGAAGATCTGGGTCTTGTGAAAGAATCCCAGCAAAAGTAAATCTACGTGGAGCAAGTATAGTGACAAATCAGCAAGTACTACAGGAATACAACTGCAGCTCAGGCATCAACAAACAATACAGAAATGTCATTCAACTCAGCACACAAATGTCCATTGGGAAGGACGTGCTGGTCTCAACTATTTCTGTGCTCTGGCAAATGACAGTCATGAAGTAAGCGTGGTATTTGTTGGGCTCGTTCGAATATCAGAGTGATATAAAAGCTGTTTTCAAATGTGTAATGTACCAGTTGTTCTGCTGTATGAGCTCTGGCAGAGGTAAAGCGTGCGTAGATAAGACCACGGTATTCTCGTTTCAAAACAGTTTTGCCAAGCATGTGCTTTTCAGGATGACTTTTAGAAACATTATTTATCTCAGCACTATCAGAACTAGGTAAATAAAATGTTAATAATTCACTCTCCTTGAAGATCAAGAGTTCATCGCCAGGATTCAAAACACAGTCAGGACATTATAGGTGGGACTGGGCTCTTCACATGGAGGCATCTGTCACAGGGTGAGCTGAATAGTTTTCCAAACACTTCAGCCTTACAATCCAGCGCATACAATGCTACCTTTATGAGTAGTAGCAGGCAGCAGGATCTGCGTTCAGCTGACAGCACAGGCATTAGGACGTGTCAGGATTCATCTAGACTTGTTTTGACCTGCCTGGAGGTTGGGTTTAGTTTAACTGTAACAGCAGTCGTCGGATAACCAGGCAACTGTTCTCTGATTTGTTTCAGCCTTTGCTTAGCTTTGTACAGGTGCATAGTATAAGGCTTATTGTCATATACATTTTCGTAAGTAGCAGATAATACCTGTAGTTTTTCTTTCTCTGGTGATCTGTCTATGATGCTGGAATAAAAATGTAGTGAAGTACAGATATAATATGATAACTGGAGCCTTGAAAGTGCAGACAACAGGATGATAACAGAGGCCCTCTGGTTGTAAACAGCTCAGCAGTAGTCAAATACTGTCTGCTAAAGGGATGCAACTTTCGGAGCTGGGTACAACAGTTTAAATGTAACAAAAAGAGCAAGGAGCAGGTATCTAATGTATGTAAAACATACTGTATATAGTAGATTTGGATGTAATATGGAACTTTGAACCAATGAATAAAGAGCAAGTGGACTGCATTAGCAGTGAGTAATAACACTAAAGAGACCCAAGAGTAAAGAGCAAGAAATCATCAATGCCAACGTGACATTTCCAGAAAGCGAAGGAAGAACCCCCCTAACATTATACCTCTTCCATGGATGACTTGCCACGACACACCCACCCCTAGGCAGAAACCATCAACCTTACGATGTGATCTCTGTGTCACCAGAGTGACAGTGAAAGGATGAGAATAATACCAGAGAAAGGGACAATTACTACAAAGTTTGAGTATTTTGATTTTCATTGTGTCATTATTAGGATGAGCAGTAATGTTTGGATAATATGAATTATAATTGTTAGTATCATCGTGCTACAATAAGACTAATAATAATTCTTTAATTAGACTGTCAAGACTTTAATTAGACTATCAGTGAATTCCCAGTGCTGCATAAAACATGTGTGACCCACATAAACCACAAAAGTTGTAGGGCACCAAATTGGCAGGCGTGACCTGAGCTGTAGTTTAAATGCAACGAATTAATAAGAAGTTTGTGAAGAATGTGGGCAACGTAGATTCTTAAAATTTAGTGCAACTGTCAACTCTATTGATTTGATTTTGACTGACTGTAGTGAGAGTTTGGGCATCTAGCTCACATGTAGGTATTTAGCTATACCCTGTGTGCCTTCAAAAAGCTATTGAATGTTTGTTTTGACATTCTCATTGCATCAGTGAAAAGATCCCAGATAAGCATGAGAAGAATTTGGGTTTTGTCCTACCAAGAGATTAACAGTGGATTTACGGATGCTAAATACAACAATCAGAGTCACAGAATCATGTAGGTTGGAAGGGAGATGGCACAGGACAGCTAGTCAAACTCTCTGCTCAGAGCAGGTTACTTAGGCCTTGCCCAGTCAAATTTATATGTCTCCACAGAATCTGTTTCAACTGGAGTCCACATTTACTCCATTCTCTCTGATGGCTGTAAGAAGGGCTTCTTTGCTAACTTTAGACAAGGCTTTAATGAAGCGTTGAGGAACTCAATGGATAATCTTGCTAGCACTGTTAAATGTGTCCTTTGTTGCTGATGTGTGTCAGAGAGAGGAGGCTGGTCTAAATGTTTGTAGGGTTTTTTTGTCTTGACTCGGTATAGCTATGCTGCTTTTATACAACCTCAGTTTTCTTCCTTCTTCAGCAGTTTTTGGGTAACTTTGAGCAAGCACTCAGATGATGGAGGAAAGCTCCCCTCATATAAACTCCTCATACATTTTTTTAGAAGAAGAAGCCAATGGACACAAAAAAATTTGGAAACCTACCAAGGCATGAATATTTATAGCACCAGATGTTTGAATGAGATAGAAGACCCTTAACTCCATTTGAACCAGATGCCCATAAGAACAGAGCTAACGAACAGAGCTAAAGAACAGAGGAAAAGACAGCTCTTCAGGCTTTTTTATTAATCAGAGAAACAAAGGTACTGCTTAAATAGGAGATATTTTTTTGTAATGGGATTCTAGGGATATGTCACAGAATTGCCTCTACCACTACTGAGAAGGCTACTTACCACCAGCATGAGATAACTGATACAAAGGTCAGATTTAACAAAAGACAAGACAGTGCGAATCTTTGCTGTAACTTGTTACTCTGCTGTTTCAAAACAGTGTAACTGACATTTATTACTGAAAAATGTAATGATTCTTTCATTTGTTGGAGAGAATAATAGTGAATCAATCAGTATTCAGGAAATCAGTGCTGATATCCTCTCTCTTTTAGGATAATGAGGCTGATACCAGACTCTCTTAGGCTCTCTTACGCTCTTGTATGTCCAGATCTAGCTGGCAAATTAATATATCCGATACATCAAGTTGCTAATTCATTTCACTATTAGTATTGTTGCCACTAAAGGCAAGTAATTGTAAATCACTTGTTTGTAAACCTCATTAGAACTGGTTTATGTGATTGTCATCTCATGGCCATGCTGTAAGAGTTCTTAAATCTGAAAGATTTAGATTAAGTACTTATACCAGAAGAAAAAACCAACCAAACAAAAAAAAACAAAGCAAACAAAAAAAAAAAACCAACAAACCACAAAAAAAACCCAAAACAAAAACTTCTATGCAAAAAAAAATGACTAGTGCGAAAATGTTAGCAAGTCAGAGTCTATTGATGGCCCCAATACTAAGTGACTGGCTTACTTCTCAACAGCATGACTAGGAAAAAACCCACCAAGTAGTGACTAGCTTGCTTTCATTTTTTGTGTCTTCAGTAAAGAAGTCTGGCAAATATTTAGAACACAAGCACAACCCCAGCAGACATTGCTAGCTAGAATATGTCTTAAATATGTGCACTATGTACACCACAGCTGGAATATTCATAGGCAGGTGCTCAATCTTGGCTCTTCAGAATAATAAACCACTTTATGTTGACTTTGTATTGAATTTCATGCAGAGTTCAAGATTTGAAATACCTGCCTCCAAATCTGTGATTGATTTACGTCCATGATAACCAAGAAAAGATGCAGAACCACAACTGCTCTCTGCTGTTTTCACAGAACAAAGCAAGAAAAAGTGGGTATAAGGATTGCTTATGACTTTTGAATAATCCCTCAATAACTCTGTGTAAACTGTAAAATCTGCCATGACTTTCTCTTCTTTTTGCTTCAAAGTGCAATGTGTAATCTTATTTTCTCTCATAGTAACACATAGACAAGGATATGAACTGACCAGCTTCCCTTTATGAGAGCAAAACAAGAGAGACATCTGATGTGCAGCACCTCAGCACCAGGTATCTCATGAAGAGAGTGGCAGTGGTTGTGAAAAGACATAAATAGAAGGTTTTTTGTGTTTTGTGAAAGCACATAAATGTGCTTTTCTAAGGCCATAGGAGGATCTGAAATGTCTGTCTTGATTTTAAGACGTACACATGTAGTTGACAGCAATGAGAGTTTAAGATTATTTCTGAATTGCCGGTAAACGTAGTGGAATTGCTGTTGCTCTGAACCTTGCTACATAAAATTCATAAATGCAGAGGAACGAACTCTTCCTGAAGGACTATTTCCTTCCCATAAATTTCTATGGAACAAAAGCAGATTTCCTGCAAAAGCTCTCATTCACCTCAATGAGAGCAGAGTCAGGTTCTTAAAAAGGAAAGAGGATGAAAACAAGGTTACTTAGCAGCTAACTGCAAGAAGTATGTTTTCTCTGGCTACTGCAGAAGAGCTACTGTATGTCTGGCATTCCCCTGAAGCAGTGTCCTTGTCTGCACAAAGGCAGGAGGAAAGCTCTTGCATCACCTTTTATCAGAGGGAGGCACAAGTGCTAAAGACCTCGTGCCAAAGTACACATTAGTGTTTGATTTTTTAAAAATACCATTGCGTCCAAAGCTAAAGTACAAATACAATTTTATATTTTCCTGTATCTTGGTGCAATGACACGTTGTCACTTCCGCCAAGTATGAATAATTAATTCAGTGAATCACTATAATTTCTTATTAAATGAGCCTAGAATAAGATAATAGTGTCTTTTGCAACAACAGTTCGTACAACAATAGTAGAACTTCCTAGGGTTAAAATAACCAAGGCTAAAATAAACATCTTTGAACTCTAAGGGCCAGATACTTTGCATGTCCTTAACTGTTTTGATATGTGCAAAGGCACAAAGCAGCTATAAAAACAGGATTCGTAAATCCCTCTGAAATAATTTCACAGGTGTCCTCAAGATGCTCTATTGCTCCAAAACTTTTTTTTTCTTTTAAAAAAAGTAATTATTTTCTTGAATAAAGTAGATATCCCATGAATCAGAAGAAAGAGTACTGAAATTTAAATAAAACATTGCCCTAAGATAGAATTAATTTATAGCAGTTGTTAGACTTGCCCTGTTTCATGGCAAAGTAAGGCTGGATTACTGTGATTACTTCCTTTCATTGTCTCCTTTCACATTATAGGTGTACTACACAACTTACCAAATCAGCCAGAAATTCTACATTAAACACTGCATTTTTTGGATCATTTGAGACTCTAGCTGAGGAACATCTGAAATGCCCTAGGATACTCAAGACATCCTTATATGGCTGGCAGAACCTAGGGGACACCTCAGCTTTTTGAGGTGTCAGATAGGATCTGTCTGAGAAACCTGAGGGCCTTTGAATTGGCAACGGAAAGATCAGGCAACTGAACCAACCTTCTGTATCTTTTCTGTCTAATTCTCTTCCTTCTCCCCACTCAGGTCAGGAAGCCCACATAGCAGCCTCTCAAGAAATGAAGAGGGAGCTGACAGTAGCAATTCATTTTTAGTGGATAAAATTAACTCAGGTAACTTTTATTTTTTTAAAGTTCTCAAAGATTTAAAATGAACAGACTAGGGGATCGTTAGTAAATGAAACAGCAACAGGATGAAAACAAAGGCCCAATCAATAAGCAAAATAGCGTATAGATCCATAATTATTTCCATTAACAATCTACTATTA
>VWZK01022033.1:0-24900 GCA_013396935.1 Baryphthengus martii | reverse complement strand
TAAAAAAAAAAAAAAAAAAAAAGATGCCCAGACAAATAATGGGTGATGTTAAATTATGCAGCTGTTACATACAGGGGTAAAGGTGTGTAGGGGGAGATAATACCCTGAAAAAAAGACTTTTATGCTTGCCTTTTTCCAGTTCTTGCAGTTATCTAATAAATTAAAGTATCTTTCCCACAGGTCTTGCCTCATTTCTATTCTTGTATCATGAAAATCACAACACTACTTCCACACATATTTTATAAATCAAATAAATCATAAACTTTAGACGCAATAGAGAAAGAGATCAAGAATACTGACAATGGCCAAGACTGCAGCTGTCAGATTCTCTTTCTTAACCATTGTCTAGCTCTAATGGAAAACACTTTTTTTTCCCTGGGACTTGTTGAATAATAAAATTTGTTTCTATAATATTCCTTCCTGGAATCTGACTGGGTTCCAATCAATTATTAATGAAAAGTAAAAACTATGGACAGTAATTACGCTAGTCTAATAGCCTCTGCCTCATAACCATTTCATATTTAAGGAGTATCTTTAGCTTACATTACTCATATTGACTTCTTTTCTATATTAGATATGTTGAATTTATAGATGTGCTTTACATATGCAAAATCATAGGTTCAGAAGATGCTTTGAAAGATTGTGATGCCAGCTGGTGGCCACTTAACTTTTGTGTCTCAGAATACTAACAAGGGAAGTTAACTGTGAAGCTGCAAAGCACTGAAAGGCAGTGAAAAAACACAAATACTGCCACAATAAAGAATGGGGAAAAAAAACAACCCTGAGTTGTTTATGAAAAACAGGTTTTTGGAGGAATCCAAATAAAGATAGGGATATCAAATAGTATTAACAAAACAGGCTTGTGGATTTTAAAACCATGTGAATCTTACCTTGATGCAAGCAAGGAAGCTGTCAGCATGGCAACAGGAATTATATGAACAGGGTTTTGATAACGGCTGGAAAAGAACAACTGAGAACTGATGTGCCTTAAAGTTCATATGCCTTTGGAAACAGAATCTCTGAAAAATGTGATAAGGCAGAAGAGAGGCCAAGGGTATCCCAGGTCATACCAAATGTCCCACTCCCTCAGGATCTTGCTTCCAAAACTTGCCAATAATAGATGCACAGAAAAGGGAGTGAGAACAAGACAAGCGTAAAGTAACACATCCCCAGAATATTAGCCCAGCTCCCAGCAACTTCTGGCTTACAAACCATATGCACCATGATTTTCAATAAATCTGCAACTGTTTTTTGAACTCTTGTGATGTTTTAATATTCCAATGCCATATGGCCGAGATGTCTACGTTGTGTGAAGAAGTATTTCCTTTTCTGTTTCGGTTTGGTTTTTTTTCGATTTGTTACTCACCACCTTTATTTGAAATGCCTTATTCATTTTTCTGAAAGAGACAATGAGCAGCTGGTGTCTACTCACACTCTCACCCTACTTATGAGACTGCTGTTGTCTTTCTCTCGGGTCTTCTCTTTTCAGACCTACCAGGTCTGGTATTGAAAGAGCCAGTGAAGAGCTGGTGGTACAAACACTGCCTATGTAACTCTCTGAAAGAAGTGGAGTAGGGAAAAAAGAATATGGGAAGATACTATCACTGAACTGGAGAAGATCTGATGGAGAATCAAAATCGGTATCTTCATTTCAAATAATATAACTATAGAAAAATTGAGGGAAGATATGCTAGTAATTTTGTTATGATAAAAGATATAGAAAAAAGATGTAGAAAAAAAGAATTGTTGTATTAGGAAAAAGAAATTTAAGATCAACAAGAAGACAACAAAATTTACTGTTGTAAGCTGACAGATTATATTAGCCACCAGCCTGTAAACATAAATAACAGTAAGTTAAAGTGATTTAAATACTTACAAGCATTAATTGATAATTATTTGGGGACAGAGTAAATTAAGGCCTGGGTGCACAGACAGAATGCTTATAATTATTCTTCAGATAACTCTAGTTCCAACAATTTATTCCAAAATACTATCTATCTCATATAAAAGATTCTTAAAAGTTTTATTTTCTTGATGGAGCATTAGAGTAAAAAAGACAGTTCAATATATTATGAAATAAAATACTGATTTATGTTTGGGTTAGTGAATATTTTTTTATCATTAAATGTATAGGAACATAATTGTCATTTGAATTTTCCATCCCTTCTTCAGGAATACCTTGAAATAGTAAATAGTTTCAAAGCAAAGGACACGCTTAATTATCATTTTCATTGGAAACAGGCTGATTCTTTGACTTTCCTTGCACATTTTTCCACTGTGAGTTTTTTAAGGGCCATCATCCCACAATGACTGCTGAAGAATCTGCATTCTTTAACAGAACTAAAAATTTGAGACAATCATACCGACCAAAAAAAATAAATTAGAAGTGTGTGATGCAATGGTGCACAATTATGATGCAACTGTTTTTCTTCCTAAAGCAATCTGAGGTTTGATGAACATCAAAATACTTAGGTGCAAGTTATCGGCTTGATATTTTCATAGTTTATTAAAGCCGAAAGAAGCTGCGCACTTCAAGATGTGGAATCTGGGCAGTGTTTGTTTCTTTTTTTCCTCTTTGAGCATCTAACGTGAGGATTTATTATACATATTTGCAGCCTGAAAGCTCTTAGTTCATCAGCTAGTTTTTAGACATAGCCTGCTTGAAAATGCATTCTGTAATAAAGAGAATAAAGGAGGATAAGCAAACCAAATCAAGTCATTCATGTTGCTATTTTTGTCACAACTGTTTGCTGGTGATAACCAGTCTTTCTGTGTGCGTAAGTTATGTACAAATACACAATGGAAGGAACATTTCTGGGCATTTACTGAGCAGCCAGAGGAGGCGAAAGTAGTGCTGGGAGGGAGTGATCCAGCTGGCAGCTGGCATGTCTCCTAGCCATCAATTTTCCTCCGGCATTAAGGAAGTACTTTTGCCCCGTACTCGTTCAGTTACTCAGGACATCTTTTTAAAAACAAGTCTATAATTAGGCCCTAAATCCATACATTCAACTTAAGCAATTGGACTTCCTGAATTGCCAGGCATCTGGAAATTTCCACATCAGCTGGCTGCTCTATATTGAGAAATCAAATGTACCAAGGACCATTCTCTGTCACTAAAGGCAATTGGCACGGAGCAGTCCCCACCTCCATACCTATGTGACTAGGCTCTCCAAAATAGGGTGGTCTGGCCTCGACTGTCTGTTGGGAACAGTCTCCTACCCATGCCATTACCCAGATCATGCCTGGGAACTGTTAGAAAGCTGGGCAAAGTCCAGACTTCTCCAAGGGATTGTATTTGCAGTTTAATGATGCACACCATTAAATTACAGCGCCTGAGGATACTCCTCAGTCTTTTTAAATTGCTGTTACAGGCATGGCTAGTAAGCAGTCTCAGGTGCTCAGGATTTCTGAAAACAAGGGCTCTTGTTTGTTTTCTCTTGCCCTTTTACTGTTCCTGTTTGGAAAAGATTAGCCTAAGTCACTTTGTTTCTTTACTAATATCAGTAAGAAAAGACCTTCCACTATATCTTTTCCCCTAGACCAGGATGTTCCTTCCAGCTTTTCACCACCTCACTTTCTTAGATATGGGGTTACACATTAACCTGTGAAAGTCAGACATGGACTGGAGCAGTTCTTTGGACATTCAGTTCTGTTCCTTGTACTGTGCTTTTTAGGCAGCCAGACTGTGATCCTCTTGCTTATATTAAACAATATTTTACTTGGAATAGTCCACCGACATCAGTGTGATTGCTTCTGGTGGAAATAAGTAACAACGATGAAAAACACTGGTATGCGTAGTTCCTGGGAGTCACTCCCAATCTTATTTTCCATGGGTTTATGATTGGTTTGGGTCTCTGTTACACAGCAATTGAAACTTGGAGCCTTTCACAATGTAGTAAATCAATAAAAGAAAGGAAAAATAGATCACAATACTGGTTTAAAAGTTAAAAATTACAGATGTCCATGATAAGACCAAAGCTATATAAAGGAAGAAGGATCAATCTGTCAAGTAATTGCATCTCTTCATGCCCATTTAAGCTTTCTAGAAAAAATAAACATTTAGTTATTTGGTTTAAAAGACAAAATGTCATGAAATTTCCAAAGACAACACTTACAAAGTTATCTTTGTGAATTGCTCAGTTTTACTTGTAAGTACAAATGTATCCTCAGTTCCTCAATTATCTTCAGGCAATGGCCAGCATGAGTGGGTGGCATGAAATGTACTGATGGGGACTGTGTCATGTGAGGACAGGAGGACTAGTCAAAAGAGCACCACCACCAGTATTATATGTACAGATTCTAGGAAAATTCCCAGATTGAACTGGCATTAAAGAGCTGGGTCAGAGACTAATCACGTTTTAAGAAGAAAACCAACCTCTTTCAGACCTCAGATTGTTTTGGGATTGCTCCTTTTTAGTATTTAGAAAGTCTGAGAAGGAGAACAGCAGTCTACCTGTATTTAAATCTTTCATGGTACAGTATGCCATAGAAAGTGGCAATGAGGCCGCGTCCAATTCTCCCAGAACTGACAATCTGAAAGTTAACTCAAGCTGAATTCAATCATTGTAATTTAAAACTTAATTTAAAAGTTTTCTTATCTGCCATTTGCATGAAGACTACAAAAATTCATAAAAGGAGCTCTTATTCCTCCTGACACACGAATTAAAAGTAAATAAATACATAAATAAATGTATTTTATCAGAGATGTCTCCTTCTGGTACCAATTTAAGGAGTGAATTACCTACACATGAAGTCCTGAAACTGTTTTTCAGTTCAAAAATACTGTAGAAGAGAGCAGCCAAGTGGCAACAAAAGCTATGATTAAGGGATCGGTTTCCTCTGTAAGTAAAAAGACACTGCTTCCTGTTGAGAGTGCAGTAAACCTTAGGATTCCTCAGACAAAGGAAAAAAAAATCTTAACAGAAGTTTGCGGAGAAGCTTTTAAGCATCTGGTACAATTATTAGAGTAGCTGCCCTGTTGCGTTTACGTCTCCAGTTGAGTTGCCTCAATATATCAGCTGTGCAAACACAGATAGAAGAAGGAGCTGGAAAATATTTAGTATATTTTTTGCTGTTCTTCAGAGAGGCTTTTGGGGTTGATTTTTTTGTTTGTTTGTTTGTTTGTTTTTGGTTTGATTTGTTTTTTTTGTTGTGTAGCTTTTTTTTTTCCCTGAGATGACATAAAGGGTAAACCCCAGCCTTTTATTATGCCAGTGATGTAAGGAAGACTGAACTAGAGATTATTTTTCCCAAAGCATATAAATGTCTAACATTTATACCGAAAACTTTATAGACTGTACCATGACTGATTAGACCAAAGAGGATATTTCATGTATATAAGAACTAGTGAAATCTTGATTCTCATTTTTTTCATCTAGATGTCTTTGTGTTCAGTCTATGCAAAGGGCTGCACATTGATTTTTAGACTCCAGTCTCCATTTGAAACTCTGTAATATTCAAAATGCTTGCGCAACATCAGTAGCATAAAAAATGAGTAACACCTGGCAAAGTGGATAGACATTACACATAGGTACAAAGAGTGGTTGCACATTCTCATGTGCGCAGAATATTAGTTTTCTTAATTTCTTTTATTTGAGCGATATCAAAAATGCAAATTGAATATGTTATTAGAACATTATAATGGAAATGATAAGTAGCAATCACAATCATTATGAAAATACTGTGTTTTTTCCTAATAAATGAAACAAGCAAGAATATAGTACTTTTTATTATTAATTATAGCCATAAAAAAAATAAATCAGGCTAGGCACTTCAGCTTACTGTCTAGTGAGCTTTTCCATATAAATCAAAATCCATGTTTCTAAAGATCCCTCAAATAATCATAGGACTTGAAGTGATAGTGTCCTCATCAACAGTCTCTTCCTGGTTTATCATAGCATATATTTTGCAGGGCAGGGATAAGCAACAGAATGGGAGTAATTGTTTCCATGTTTGAGCAATGTCTGCTTTAATAACTAGGGAGATGAATATCAGTTTTACCAATCAGGCTTTTAATGAAAATTACAGCAGGCTTGTATGGGAGCATATTTTAATACTATTTATTTTTAATTTTGCTATTAAGGTAGGTGGTTGTTCTGTACACATCCACAGAAGTACCATTGGGTTCAATTCAGTGGAAGAAGAAGCTGCAGAGTTGCATATCTAGAGATAGTTCAGATTAATCATTGGACTGAGTAAAGCAAAAGTCAGGAATAAAGACAACAGAAGACTGAGCATACAGTATTTGCTGTAAATCCTGACTGTTTTCTTCTGTGAATGTCTACTGGAAATACATTCAGATATTTAACCTACTACAGTTGTAAAAAAAAAAAAAAATGTAAAGGAGGAAGTGAAGTCTTTGAATCCTAAATGGGTAATTATAATAATACCGGGGCGGGGGGGAAGTAAAACTAGGCTGGCGAGATCTGTCTTAGGCTACACATGGTTAGGAGTCAATATTTGAAAGAAAAATTCTAGAGACGTAACAGTAATTAATTTTGCTGAGTGATAACTATGGTTCCTACAAAGAAAACGTGACTCTTCTGCAGTGATCTTCAGGCAAAGAAATAAAGCACATTAGTACAGACTCCTGTGTATGACAGATAGTCCAGGGAAGACCTTAAAATAGTGAAAGCACTAGTGTTGCCAAGTAGCAATAATAAAAAAGAAATTTTGAACAGTGTTTGCTTTCTATGACAGATCTGTGATGTAGTACAGAAGATGATCTTCTTACACATAAAGTATGGGTATTGAGGGAAGCAGGTACAAGGAAAAATTGTAAAATAAAACTCAAATATGCTTTCAGATAATTCTTTATCAAGACTTATCTTGCATACATTTTTCCCAAATGTAAAATTTACATGGGAACAGTACTTTTTATCCCAGTTCTATTGAGATGCCTGAAATGTAAGCACATATATAAGTGTTCTTAAGACTGAAGACCCAAAAATAGGATGATTTGACTTTTGAAGGAGAGCATTTTCAAAGTGTAAAAGAAAAGCAATGTTATTTGGAGGGGTATCTGAGACGTAGTTTTATCTATTCAGTTATAAAAGACTTGTGGAGGTCAGTGGTCATATTTCCACTCATGTTTTATAACAATTCTTTCCTAGTTTTATCTGTTCCTTTTCTTAGTCATAAAAAGAATGGGTCCAAGCAAACAAATCCAATGCCTTGCAGCCTTATCCAGGATAATATACTCTCTCACTCTAGAGACATAAGTCCAAATATCATCCTAACCCTAAGGACAGCTGAACGTGTCTTGAAAGGTGCTGAAGGTTCTGTTTCCATTGACAGTAGGACCGTGTATGTAACTAGTGTTTAAAGCAATGCAAGTACTCAAACTAGCTAAATCTGAGACACATAGTAGGACTACCTGTATTCCTGAAGTTAAGCGCCCACCTAATTCCTCTGAAATCACAGGACTCACATATTTTCATCCAATATTTTTCATTTAATCTATATTGTATATAGCAACAAATGTGATATGTGAGTGGATATGATTTTTTACCAATTTTTTTTTATTTAAAAGGTTAGCAAAACAGATGCAAATCAATCTCTAAGTTAGAGTTTTCTGTAGTAGTCTAGAACAAAATTAATCTGTCAATATGTACAAAGCCTACAGTTTACAATACTTATGGAAACAAAATGTACATGTCTACGGATGAGATGCCAAAATTAGAAGAACGGTAATCAGTCCTTATTTCTGTGCTCAGAAATCTTAACTTTGCACCCTGTTGTGAATTAGCAATGTAAACAAACTTCAAAGGGAAACAGGCATTCTCAAGTCTCAGTCACACATGTGCCTTGCTTGGGGTGCTAATGTTTGAAGACAAAATACACCGTGTAGAAGCTGAGAGCTGTGTCAGGAACACCTACGCTTTCAAATGCAAGATCACATTCTTGCTTTGAATTAGTATGAGCAAAGATGTTGCTGCTTGAATCACAAAGGCAAAGGGTATTAAGATGCAAAGCGATCGAAGAAAAAGCGACATAAAGTGTCTCGGTGTAATGAATATACATGAAAAACACGCCAAAGGTCATAGAGCACAGAATACTAACAAGGCATGAAAAACCATGGTTATAATTAAGATAAAGACATAGTTTTGAAAAGTCTAGAAATCAGAGTGGTATTGACACACCATGAGATTTGTGGACTATTTGTAATAAAAATAGCCAAGAACAGCAAGGGTGCTTCTAGCAAGCTTAACTTTGGGATGTTTTTCTTCTGTATAGGAAGGAGATCCACACATCGAAAAGGATTGAAAACTACTGAACTTGTCACACACATAATCTGAAGAGACAGTTCAAAGGAAAAATCAACAGCATTGTCCCTGTGATAATTTATTAATGTACTTACTTGTACTGTTTGTTGCCAACACATTATTAGTAACATAAATGAACATGGCAATGTACTCTATGTCTATATGTACAACTACAAAATATATGTATAAACAGATTATCTCAGAGTTAATATTACACTGGTAAAAGGAGCAATACACTGTGGTAGCAGGAATGTTATTTCTGTAGCCTGTCTTTGTAACCTACAAATTAAACTAAGAAACATGTTCTTAAACAATTATATTTAAAAATCAGAATGTGTCCTTTTGCCACAAATCAAAGCCTCAGCTGAAGCACCTAAATAAGCTGTTTATAATTTTGCCAGTGTTGAGACAAGCTAGTAATAGGCTTAGTAGCAGCTGGATCATTTCCTGAGGAACAGGGAGAGCTGGCCCTGTGGTTTGTTCGGGAAGAAGCTGCGGCCCCATGGAAGAGAGAGCACAGGGCAGAGGGCACAGCCCTGTGTAAGGCGCAAGGGGCCAGAGGGGGAATCTGGCAAGAAAACAGACAAAATTTAAAGAGAGATTGAAAAGTCCGTGCTCTACACATTTATTAGTTTGATATCAATGCCATTTTGGATTAAATAAATAAGAATTTGGGGAATACAGTCCAGATTTCAGGCATATTTCTTTTGGGGCAAATGTTGTAACTGCTGTGATGCTGTACAGAAATAACTTCTTCCCTTCTCTCCCTGGCATCCAACCGGGCCCTTCAGGGAGCACAGACACCCAGGATGGGATTCACCTGACCTAATTTTGGACACTTAAGATGTTGGTAATTAGGTCTGAGTTAGCTGTCTGGACTATCTTCATAGTGAGGAAACAGGCAGTTGTATAGCACCAGTTCTCTCAGTTAAAATAAATACTCATAATAAATAGGTCAAATTAATCACTCCCTAGAAATGTCATCGATCATAAAGGGAGCCCAAGGTGACTAACAGAGACATAGATCATAAATGCAGAGGATAATTCACACTGGGAGGGACTTCAGTAAGTCTCTAGTCCAACCTCATGTTCACTGAGGTCAGACTAGGTTGCTCAGCGTTGTGTCCTGTCAGGTCTTGACCACCTCTCAAGCCATTCCTCCCCCAGGCTGTATTGATACTGGGGATTGCCCCGACTCAGGTATCAGACCTTATGCTTGACCTTATTGAACTTTAAGAGGTTCATATTGGCCACTCTCAAGTATGTTAGGGTCCCTCTGGATGGCATCCACTCCCATTGGTGAACTAACCACACCACTCAGCTTAGTGTCATCTGCAAACTTGTTGAGAGTACACTGGATCCCACTCTCTATGCCATTGTGTCCCTCAGGGGTCCCTGTCAGTATCTGTACCAATACAAACCCCTGAGGAATGCCATTTGTTACTGATCTCCACTTGGACATTGTGACATTGACTTCAACTCTTTGGATGTAGTCATCCAGCCTATTCCTTATCCATCAAACAGTCCATCCACCAAGCCCATATCTCTACAATTTAGAGACAAGGATGTTGTGCGGGACCGTATCAAAAGCCTTGCAGAAGTCTAGGCAGATAACATTAATTGGTCTTTCCTTTTCCACCAGTGCAGTCATTCCATTGTAGAAGACCATCAGTTTTGTTAGGTATGATTTGCCCTTTGTGAAACCATACTGGCTGTCTCATCACTTCCCTGTCATTATATCATTTAGATATGATCTAATAAATGCTAAGTTAAGCAGGGCATAATCGCTTCCCTTGACCTACTGGGCTCTCATTTCCATTGCCCTGGATGCTGCTGGCTTTCTTTTGTGTCAGGGTGAACTGCTGGCACATGTTCAGCTTGCTGTCTCCCAAGGGCTTCTTCACACAGCCACTGCTCCCCAGGCCATTGATCCCCAGACTGTATCACCTCCAGAGTGTCTTCCTTCCTAGAGGCAGAATTTTGCATTGTTCTTGTTAAGTTTACTGAAGTTTATGTCAGTCCTTTTTTTTTTTTTTTTCCAGCCTGTCTAGGTCACTCTGGATGGGAGCCTTGCCTCACAGTTTATCTACTGGTCCCCCAGTTTGGTATCATCAGCCAGCTTTCTGGGACTGCACTGCATCACCTCCTTCAGGTCCTGTGATAAAGACATTCCAGAGGACAGGTCACAGCATGGATCCTGACTGTTACTGGCCTCCAAGTAGGACTGCCCTCTGACCCCATCATCCAACCAGTTCTTTACTCATCTGGCTGTTCACCCATCTAGGGATGCTAGTGCCCTAACATGGACACAAGGAGATTGTGAGGGATGACATCAAAGCCTTCCTGACATCGAGTATCATTCTGTGCTCTTCTCTTATTCATAAGTCCAGCCATCTTATCACAGAATTCAATCAGATGGGTCAGGCACAACTTGCCTGTGGTAAATCCATACTGAGTGTTTCCAATACCTTCTCCATTTTTGTGTGCCACATGTTTGTTCCTACAGGACTCATTCCATGATTTCCCCTGGGAGCTGAAGTGGAGCTGACTGGCCTATAGTAGCCCAGATCACCCTTTCAGACTTTTTTAAAGATGAGTACAACATTTGCCTTCCTCCCATTATCAGAGATCTTCCCTGATCTGCATAACATTTAAAATATGATAGAAAACTGCCTTGCAAGAACATTGAGCAGCTGTCTCAGCACTCAACAATGCAGTCCTACAGATCACATGGACTTGTTTAGCATGATTCCTCTGAAGTAATCACTGACTTCTTCATCCTTAACCACAGCTGACCGTTCCTCTCTTCCTTGAACCTTGTCTCAAAGCATAGGGGCCTTGGACAACCTTGGTGAAGGTGAAAGAAGGAAGTTATAAAGCTTCTCAAGCTTATGTGTCTGCTGCCACCTACATCACCCACTGCCCTCAGCAGAAGGCTCACATTTTCCTTGGCACAGTCCCAGAGTTTTCTTGTTGACCCTATAAACATTTAACCAGGTATATGGAATTATAACTCATGTTAATGTCACAGCCTTTAGGCCAAAGGCAAGTTAAGCACAGTACGCAAAATAGTAATATTTTGGATGCCTACGCTACTGCAGCTTTAGTTAACCAAGTGTTTAATTATGAAATGTGTTTAATTACTGAAATACTGAAGATTTTTTTTAAAAAAGAGGTTTAATTAAGTGTCTAAAGTCTGTCTAAAATGAAAAAAAATGCTAGGTTCTTAAGTCCCATCTTGTGATGTACCGAGTACTATGCACTCAGGGCCTGATATTGTTTGGGTGTAATGTACTGTAAAATAAATGGTGCCAGTGCCAGCTCTGGTGTTTCTACATCTGCGAAGCAGATATTCTTGCACTTTCTTTAACTAAGCCAAAATGGTTATTCTATCCACTGAACCCTTTCAACACTTAGGAGAAGCAGTAGTGGATCCTTCCCTTACCTTGAGAGGGATATAAGCTGACAGTCATTGAGGTGAGACATAAAACTGAGGGCATTTTTGCTTAATCTCTTGAAATGCCATCAGAGTACCATGGACAAAGGAGGTTTATACAGAGCACTAGTTGGCTTCCCTTCTTGGAGAGGTCCAGAACCTGTTTACTTGGAGGATAGGAAGAGCTTAAGTTTACTGACTTCAGTTGGGACTTAAAAACATGTTTGAACTGAGCACCTGATGGAGTCACTGGCCAAGTCCAGGATGAAGGATGCATTGCAAATGCATGGCTGTTTCATTTGTCGGCTGTTTCATTTGTCTACTCTTTCATTTGACCAGAAAAGTCTTAAAAGGACTTGCAAATCTTCAGCATATTGAAGATAAGTAAACTGATCTATGACTCTGGCAAAACTCTGTTTCTACTGTCATCTTTTCCTTTTTTTTTTTCCTATCTTTTCTCTGCTTGCACTTCACAGCCTTAATAAAATAAAATAAACTGTCACATGCAATGTATTTGTTTAGAGCCCATAGTCATTTGGGATCTCTAGACACTTTAAAATTATAACAATGGTAAATAGTATATAATGTGTATGCATTTAATAAACTACACTCGCTTATACTACTTGTTGTACTTTATGCTATAGTCTTACAGTATCCTTAAAAATTTATAAAATATCATGTCTAATTTATAGCACGTGTACATACCAACTTCCATAGGGCAATTTGAGATGCCAGGTTAGTCTCTTACAGCTTTTACAGGTGATAAACCATTGCACAATTAGCTTACTTTTTAACATCTGCAGGGCAGCACTAATGTACAAAACACGCTATGAGATCCAGAAATATTCTGCATCATGGATAATAAGGCAACACCTGTTCTCATATCTTCAATTTCAGCATATAATGTTAAGATGAAAACTATGCAACTCTTCTACCTTTCAAGGGCTTGGTTATACACAGTTACTAAACAAATCAGCTAGTTAATTCCCATTTAATTGAAAGCCCACTGTGTGTACTTAAAACAAAATGAGACTCCAAAGCAATGTGGTTTTTTAAGCTAAAGCTGTGACCACTTGACAGTTTGCTTCTCTTGCATAATGCACAATGATGGCTCTTGCATTGCTCAGTTCACTTCAAAAATTGCTGCAACATTTTTTCACAGAAATTTGAGAAAAAAGACTGGGTGGAAATAACAGTGTAGATGCTCTGTGCTGCCCAGCGATCAGTGTGTGCAGCAAGACGTGGAAAATGGTAGTGGGAGAAACAAGGGACTTGAGGGTTAAATGATGACAGGAAATGCCTCAATTCAAAAAGCTTCTGTTTAGGATAAATTTTCAGCAGCCCCTGATCTGCCAGGGTCATATTGCGGGGTCCTGAACTTCTGAAGAACAAGGCAGCTGTGGCTCTCTGATTGCTGTCTAGCCTCTTTCCTTACAGCAGGGAATATGCAACTGTAAGTTGCTACCAAGGAATCTGGGCCACTTGTCAGCCAAGTGATGTCCAGAAGGCTGGTTTTTAACAGAAATTGTGAAACTGAGTTCAAATCTTCCTGTATAACTTTGATCAAGAGCTGCTCTGTATTTGAAAAATGAGGCTGATAATACTGGTACTTTCTGTTTAGCTAATAAATTTCTCCACTACAGTCTTTCAGCCATGCATCAACATTCTGACTGACAAAGTTCTCGGTGTCAGCTGGAATTTGTAGGTATTTAAAATAATAGAAATGGTTCAGAAAAAAAGCAAAATAGCATTTGGCCAAGTTGCCAGCAACAGCACTGTTCTAATACTTGAGATGGAACATTGACTAAGAACAAAAAAAAATCCCCATTTCTGTAGTATATCATAATTTTGAATGGCTGCAAGAATCCTTTCCTGATCCATTTGTCCCTCACACCAGGACCCTGACCTTGGACTTGCCTCATCACTATGGGCTCACCTGGAGATTGCTGGATGGTGGTTGACCTTGGCTGCTGTCACAGAATAATCCTCACTCACCAATCTGACTTCCATTGACCCCAGACCTGCCTCATCCCCAGGCACATGTCCAGCGACCTGGACTGCTGATTGGCCTGATTGTCATCACTGGCTCTCCCCTCATTCAACTTCCTTCTTAAAATACATTTTATATATTTTTATTGTTCCCCTCTAATATGGCCTTGTACTTTTACTGCTTCATGCACACCTCAAAGTATGTAAGAAGCTAACACTTTGGTTAAAGTTTGAGCAGGAAAATGGCTGCTTTCTCTAAATTTGTGCAAAACCAAAGACATATTTGAAGTTCAATAAATAACAGAAGTCCGACCTCTACCAACCAGAAAATGCCAAAATTACAGTGAAAAAAGGCCAAGTCAAGACAGTATATCTGGCCAACATTTTTTTTTATTGTCTAGCTATATTAAAGTCCTCTATTTTCTCTTACTGCTCATTATGCTTTAGAAGATCAATTATCCAATATATATTGGATTCATTTGGCTCCATATCTATTTGGCTATATATAGCCCAAGATAATGTTTGGCTATACCCTGAAGAAAATCAATAGGAAATGTCTGCAGGTTTTTGTTCAATGCTAAGATGTCACTACTTTCATTTCCCTTATTAAAATGGTTAGTGTGTGTGGAGATTCACTGTACTCAAGTTATGCTTTAGTTAGCTTTATAACTTTTGCCAAAGAAAAAAACAGATTATCTCTTCCACAGTTGTTTTGTGCCCTCAGCTAAGACTGCCAGCTGACTCCAAATACAAACTGACTTTAATTGGGCCATACATGAACTAATCTAACCCACTTAAATCTGGCTGGGCTTCAAAGCCAGCTTGTATTTCCCTTGCATGGCTTAGCTCTCCTCCGTCAGAGAGAAGCTGCGCTGTTTTCTTTCTCCCTCATAATTTGACATGGCATTTATCTGTGGCCTTTCTGCACCTCCCGCCCTCTTTGAATAAATAGTGAGGAATACTGTTTTTTAAACCGACGATATAATAAGTATTGACGGAAGTCAAATTCTCCCTTTCTGTATGCCTAAATTTCCAAACTGTCACCAGTTATTTTGAATGAGTTTTTGTGAGCCTCACCTGAGTTATGAAAGAGCCTAGTTTTGAGAAAATGCTACAAGCAGAAAATACTAAGCAATAACCCTCTAAAAATCTGCCCCTTCTCATGTATTTCAGGCAGAGAATTGAAATTTAGATACTTGAAACCACAGTTTGATATTTTAAAATGTAAGATAGGTATAGAAGAAAACCTCTTGCTGATTAATTTCTTCCCAAAATTGACTTCTTTAGGGATAGTATTTTACAAATTCTTAATGAAACAGTTGCTCAACAAACAAGCAACTTTGTTGTTGCTTGGTTTGTAAACAAGGTGTAATATTAAGGGCTTTAACTAGCAGAGAAGTTTCCCTTGAACATTTTCTATGCATCCAACTTCCCTCGTTCAAAGCTCTGTCCTTTGGTTTGTTTACATCTTCATTAGATTAAACTAGTCCACATTTATGTTACTATATTTATAGGAAATACAATTCCCTCATGCATTTATCTCAGTATATTTATAGAAAATATCATTCCCTCATGGATACCCTTTGCTGATGACAGTACTTTCTATTTTCAGTTGAACAACATATTTGCTGACTGCCGGTGCAAGTGTTTAGTTTCAGATTTGTAACATAGTCAAGGTTTTTTGAGCTAACAGCTTTATGGATATATTACTACGAGTGATAATGAAGATGTCAGATACTTGTGTACAAATGTTATTTATTCTTACACTTTCAATATTATATATCTAAAATTCTGCCAGTTTCAATCATCAGAATGTGCATAAGGTTTGGTTTTTTGGGTTGTCTGGGGTTTTTTTGAGTAAACCTCTCAGCAAGTATGTGCCTATATTATAAAAACAAGCAAATAAACAAAAAAAACCAACCAAACAAAAAAAAACCCTGAAAACAAAACAAAACAAAAGAAAATATAAATTCTTTTTGCAAAACCTGACAAAGATTTCATTTTATTTGATTGCAGGTTAGCCATTACCATGATCAAAAAATATTACTTTAAAGTGGTTATTGAGGGCGGCAGAGTCTCTGACAGTGGAACTGTCTCTCATGAGTATTTTGGGAGAGACCTCTAGTGGTAACAGAGGAGACGTTTTGAAATCGTTTTTTTTTCTGTCACACCACCTAACTGAAATACAGGACGGGTCTACACTGTAATACGGGAAGATGAAAGAAAACCACATTTTGTTAGAATAATCATAAGTTAAATGCAAGAAAATCACTACAAATCAGTTCAAGTCATATCGTTTTTATGGAACTCAGTAATGTGTCATTATCAACTTCTGTGTGCCTTTATTCTTGATTTTGTAAAAACATCCAGGTTAAGAGCCAGGATCACCAAGAGCAAGGATCCATAACCATGGAAAAATTTCTGCCAAACTCATTCTAGAAGCCGGTAAATCTTGGACTCCGTACACGCGAATGGCAAAGGCCTATGTCCTGGTCCTGTCCCTGTCTTGCTCTGCAGCTTAATGAGACAGGATACGAATAAAAAAGTAAGTCAAATTCAATCACACTACAAAACTTGGGCAAGTACTCTCCCCAAATCTTGAATACTTATCTTTTTGAAATGTCCTTGGAGAAGCTACCGATTCTATGGGTATGCGGCGACAGAATGTAGTGGGCCATGCTCTGGTCCTGTCCCCTTCTTGGTCTTTACCACAAAAAGCCTGCATAGGAAATTACAGGTTAGCCACAATCCAGCACCATGGGAATGCCAAAACAAAATACTGCCAGAATTTTGAGGACTTACCTTTGTGCCTGTCTCCTGGAGGAGCTGCCGGAGGTCAGGATACATGGTGTTGAATAGCAGTAAGCAAAGCTCAGGTTCTGTCCATATCTAGTTTCTGGATTGAAGAGCCAGAATAAAAAAAAATGGGTCAGCCACAATCAATCATCTGTGAAAACTGGAACCAGAAATTGGGAAGAAACTTGAATACTTATATTTTTGCCACTGTCTATACAGAAGCATGTCAATATCAACTGATGTGGCTATGGATGATTGCCATGCCACTGTGGCTGTCTTGCTCCTTACTTCAGAGAGCCAGGAGAAGAAAAAACAAGTTAGACACAATCCAATCACCATGGGAATCCCAGGCCAGAAATCATGAACAATCTGGGATACTTACCTTTGTGCCTGTCTCCTGGAGAAGCTGCCAAATCTCTGGCTCTCTTGCTGTGCTCACCACTGGACCATGTTTTGGTCGTGGCCATTTCTTGCTCTTTCTCTCAAAGAGCCAAAATAAGAAAAAATGCTTCAAACATAATCAATCTCCCTCGATAAACGGACCTGGAGATCTGGAAGAAGCCGGAGGACTTAACTTCCTGCCAGTGTCCCTGGAGACGCTGCCAAAGCTCTGTCTCGCTGCCTGCAGAACCTAGAGGACCATGGTTTGGTCTTGCCCCTGTCTTGCTCTTTTCCTCAAAGAGCCAGGAGAAGAAAAACTGTCAGACACAATCCAATCACCATGGGAATCCCAGGCCAGAAATCATGAACAATCTGGGATACTTACCTTTGTGCCTGTCTCCTGGAGAAGCTGCCAAATCTCTGGCTCTCTTGCTGTGCTCACCACTGGACCATGTTTTGGTCGTGGCCATTTCTTGCTCTTTCTCTCAAAGAGCCAAAATAAGAAAAAATGCTTCAACCACAATGAATCTCCCTTGAAGAACGGACCCTGAAATCTGGAAGAACCACAAGGACTTAACTTTCTGCCAGCGTCCTTGGAGAAGCTTTTTTATGTCTGACTGTGTGTCTGCAGACCCTGGTGGGCCATGCTCTGGCCCTGTCCGTGTCTTGCTCTTTACCTCAAAGAGCCATGGGTAATGCCTTCTGAAGTGTCTCACAGCCTTATTCTAACGATGTTGCTTCTACAGCTCACTAGTGTAGAGGAAACACCTATCTCACAGATGCATTTGCCAACACAAGTGTAATGGCTGCTGTGACAGGACACATCACTGGGTTGACTCCCAGATTTTGTATCTTATTTGATTCTTTATCTTTTTGTCAGTGTCCTTGTAGGAGGTCACAAATCTCTGTCTGTTGCTGAGGACTGGCAGGCACCATGGCCAGCTCTTGTCCCTTCCTGGGCCTGCAGCTTTAAAACGCAAAGTAATAAACAAAATGTCAGCCGCCCTCCGAAACCACAGGCAATGCCAACCCATGGCTCTTGCAGCCTCATTGTCCCTCTTTCTGATGAGCAACAACTGGCATCACTGTTGAAAGCACCCACCAATGGAGAGGGTTGGTTATTAACTCCCACAAAACAAGTCATTTTTCCATTGCAGATAGTGACCGAGATCGTAGAAAAGAGATAGGAGGAAACACGCTGGGGTAGTGGAGCTATGATTTTTAGTCTTCAGAATTTGATTATGTAAGTAAGAACGACTGGGATAGTGAAGTCTGCATAAAACAAATTATCCCATTTATTTACAAAATAATCCCAGGAACAGGAAGAGACCCCTGCCAGGGACCACTGGGCAAGGAAATAATACCAAAGTTTGCTGTACCAATAAGAATGTCCTCTGATTGGGGCCCACATTTTGTGGCAAATATGGTCCGGCGCTTAAGTAATCCCTCTAACATTTGCATTTGCAGTTTTACTAACATTAAGGGATGCAACTTTGATTATTCTATGCCTGTTAGGGCTTATCACTTACTACAATCTAATTACACTTTGTCCCGAGATTTATTGCCTGTGCCTTGAGGAATGAACCTGACCCTGTTAAAGGAGCTTTTAGGACATGAGGCTCTGAAACAACTGTTAAAGAGGGTCCAGGAAAACGGACAAAAAACTTTAGTTACTGTCTATCAAGAAGCAGGAGAAATATGTCAAGTGTTAGAAAGAGTAGAGAAAAATGGAGAACACAAATGGTGGGACACTCTTTTTGCATGGTCACCAACTGCTACTGGAATTGTAAATAAGATACTACACCCTGTTGTCATGTTGTTAATAGTTATCACATCACGCTTTATTGTGATTCTTACTCTGTATGTTAGGCTCTGGATCATGTTGAAAAGCTTAACATACCTTACAATGCATATCTATCCTTAAGGCATGCCAGAAAGAGTCTCCCAAAGAATTAATTTTGGAGTCTCAAAGGGATGAATGTTGTGAGGGGCATCAGGCAAGGATGTAATTTTCACAGGTGCGAATGTTACACCCTGGATGTTGCAACAGGGCCTCTGACAGGAGTGCGCTGGAGGACATAAACCTCCCAAGTGTGACTGACTCATACTGGAGGAGCAGGGATAAGCCACTGGGAAGCAGATGAAGTCAAGGTAAGGAACCTGAAAACCCTAGGAACCATGCGATGAGCCAGGATAAGGACCACAGATGAACACGGAGAAGACACGAAGAGCTACCCCTTTCGACAGTCGCTAGGGACCACCACAGACCACCGAAGACCCCCACGGAGGCCCCTCTGAGACTCAGGCCACAGGCATAATAACTATGCAAATCTGATAATGAGTCTCAGGATACGCAATGACTATGTATAGCCATTCTGAGATATCTAATCATAGAATAATAGAATGGTTTAGGTTGGAAGGGACCTCCGAAGGTCATCTAGTCCAAATGCCCTGCAGTGAGCAGGGACATCCTCAGCTAGATCAGGTTGCTCAGAGCCTTGTCAAGCCTCACCTTTAACATCTCCAGGGATCGGGCCTCAACTACCTCCCTGGGCAACCTGTTCCATTCTTTACTACCCTCATGGTAAAGAACTTGTTCCTAACACCCAATCTAAATCTGCCCTTCTCTAATTTAACACCATTGTCCCTCATTGTGTCACTACAGGCCTGGGTAAACAGTCCCTCTCCAGCCTTCCTGTAGGCCCCCTTCACCGACTGGAAGGTCGCTACTAGGTCTCCCCCAAGCCTTCTCCNGGGCGGGGGGGGGCTCCCCTCACTCTGCCAGCGTCTGTCTACTGCTTTGCTTTTGGCCTTTAGTCTGTAGACTTTAGTTCAGATCAAGAATTTCTTTTCCACTACAGAAACTGCCTCAAGGCACAGGGGTTGGCTGTCAGCTCCTCCTTCGCTTGTGTGCGCTGGCCTGACTAACAGAGCAGTAGTCTTCCTTTTTTTTTTTTTTGGTATTGTAACAGTGACATGAAGCTTTTGGAACTTGTGAGAAGTTCAGGGCTCTGTCTTACATGGAAATGGGAGAAGAGATGAGAAGTTTTGTGAACCCTCAGATAAAGAATTTGTAAATATCACTGTCTTCAGTAGGGACCTCATTTATCAGACTTCAAGGCTGGAAAGTCACTGACCTTCATTTTTGCTTTCCAACAGATACCGTTAGTGACAAAGTTTAGAAATAAAGTAATGGAGCATTATTTTGTTCCACAACGGTGCTAGCTTGTTTGCATTTTTCTTTTAAAAACTTTCCCCTGATTCTGCTTTCCCAAAGGAAGGATAGTGAGTGGAGATCCATTGAGCTATCTCTAGCACTTGGGTCCTCATCCTAGGAGCCTAGTCATTCCCTCAATCTCCCTCTCTGTGCAACTAAAAAATAAAATTTTTAAATAAATCATTTCCCTTCCTAGTTGTAGGAGAAAGGTTAGGTGCTTTTGAAGGCCTCCAGAGGGAGATCCACTCCAAGTACAATGATTTTGTAAATTCATTAATGTCAGTAACTAAGTACTTAGTTTTGGTGAATTGGAGCTCTTTGGACATCTTCAAAAGCACTTTCTCCCCCCATTGCTGATTAGCTTGCTTGAGGAAGACTAATCCAACAGGTAGATACTTAACCATTAGACATAACCAAATGCCCACATTCCCAATAAACAAAGGTAGAATTTTTTTTATATTAATTAGCGCCTATATTTTTCTATCGCATATGGTATGACAAATATTTATCACGTACTTTTGACCAAGTGTACTAAAATCTCCTTGGCATTTCAAACATCTCCTATTTCTGTTTATGCACACTTTCTTCCCAGCCTCTAAGACCAGATTGGGCACCAAGGAGTCAGGTAATGCTGGAGTATGTAAGATCAAACCTTTCTCATGTGCATCAGAGGTAAAACTGTGAGAAGAACAGCATACAACAGTCAGAAGGAAGGGAAAAAAATGCCTGATGGTATAGTTTTAAATAATACCCAGACAGCAAGATTTTCCAATGACACGTTACCTGAGGGTAGCCATCCCAGGACAGTGCTAAAATATTCCTGCATTCTGTGCTGTATGTACTGCTTGTGTACAGAATGCTGGTGTTATCTGTGGTATTAGAAAAGTGCTTCGGGAACATTAAGATTTTTTGTGAACATTTGATCTCTTTTTTAAAAGGAGAGATTCTTAACTGTCACTTAGACATCACCTCAGTTCCCCAACTAAGTTTTGGACCTGTTGACCCACGTCAAGCCAAACTGCAAGACAGGTAGGAGTTTCCAGGACAGCTGTGTTACCACCCTTGTCCTGTTTCCTGATGTCTGGGTGGAAAAGAGGTCCAGGCTAACGGCTCAGCTAAGAGAAAGCTGAAGGATCTGGCTGGTGCCCAAGCACATGCGTTTGTCTAGGATAACAGCAGCCTTGCTGCCTCTTGCTTCATGGGAGAACACTAGGGATATGGAGAAGTTTTGGGGCTGTTTTCATGGGGAAGAGGCTGGGGGAAAGGCTGTCTATCTATAACTGATCTGGGCTTCGTTAGATTTCCTGCTTGTAGAACAATTATGCTTTTTAAGCTCTTTAATTGTAAAAAGTGTGATTCTGAGTATAGGAGCTGAAGGCCCAATTTGCTCTCTCTTCTTTGATAGGAAAATCTTCTACCATGATACCCATCCAAGCGACAGCTACCATTCTACTCTGCCTGCTCACTCAACTCTTCCTTTCCTGTGTTCAACTCTTCTATCTATGGGCTGTTACTGAGTGTGCTCATTGCTGTACATCACTTTATGGCTTTTTCAGGCAATGCTGCTTGCTATTTCTCAGGGTAGACGGCCATATACTGCTGGTTTTCTTTCTACTCACCGGCATGTCCCCAAGCCATGGAGGTAGCCTATCTGGAGCCCAGGCAGCAGTTCAACTGGCCCATCCCGCCGAACCGAGCAGAAGCCTCACATGAGACAAAGTGTTGGGACTCAGGACAGTGCCTGGGCAACCCGAGAGAGGCTGCCAAGGGGCTCCCAGTGCCGTCAGTGCTGCTGGCCGAGTGCTTGGCTCTCTCTGCAGCACTGGGAGCTGGCCCAGGGCACTGGGGCCATGGTTCAGCAGTTGCTGGGTTATTGGGACCTGGACAGTCATGGGTGGAGCTGGGGGAGGGACACTGAGGGGCCCTCCCCAGTATGTCCATGTCTATCTTATACTGGTCTCACCAGTGCTGAGCAGAGAGGAAGGGTCAATTTCTTCCAGCTCCAACATCAGGTGGAAACTCCAGGAAGCAGACCAGGGGTTTGCAGACATGTCCTGCTAACTCCCCACTCTTCTTGGGATGCTTAAGACGGTTGTCAGAGGGAAGAAAGCCTGCTTGAGCCAGCCTTGATGTCTCTTTGGCTCCAAATGGATGAGGCTAAAAACCAAAACTCAAGCTGTCATGAGACATTTTGGGGAAGGATGGGAGAAAGAGAGGGAGGGAGAGAGGGAGGGAGGAAAAGAGGGAAGGAGGGAGGCATTGAGGGAGAGAGGGTGAGAGGGAGAGAGGGGAGGGAATAAGGGAGGCAGGAAGGATGAGCAGTTCTGTTTACAAGGCCTCTAGGAGTAGTGGTAGGCAAGAATTTCCAGCACTGCAATGCCCCCTCCTCCTGCAATGCCTATTTGCAAAGGTGAGTGTCTGAACAAGGACGTATTGGGTGGCTGAAAAGCAAGGTAGTGGAGTACACACGAACCTTATCTTTGCATCCATCGCTGGCATTTTACAAGAGTTTCTGGGCACCATTTATCCCAGCTTTTTCAACTCCTTCCTCTCGTAAGTCCCTTGGCATGCATTGTGCTTCAAAGCGAAGCATCACCCTGTTTTGCTGCAAGAGCAAAGCAGCACCACAGTCAGGACCCAGACACAAGTCTGGACCTTCTTGTCACGTCTCAGCTGAGTGCAGGGCCAATGGGAAGATAGAGGAGATCAAAGGATGGTCGAGGCCTATCTCTGTGCAGGATACTTGTTCCCTAATAGCCTGTGTGTGCTGTCATTGACAGCTGCCTGCCCTTTTGAGGAACACAAGACCTTGAAAGGACTTGAAATGACTAAGTTCCCAGGTGCCATCTAAGAAGATTAGTATATTTTTGGTAAATCCTACAATAATTTGATTTAGGTATATGTAGGAGAACACATGGTTTAAGTATGACCACAGCTTTTTCAAGCCATCAAGAGTTGTTACTCACAGCAAAAAAAAGCATCCAAGCCCTCTCAGATATGACACCAATGAGAGTCAAGCTCCTTTCTTTGCACACAGGCTGCTTTCTCGGGTGGTGGCTGTTTGAGTGACTTTGGACTTTTGCTAGTTCTGCTGCTCCCTTGACACTGCAGACAAACCAAAGCACCCACCAAAATGCAAGCCACAGGTATTTCTAGCTTCTCAGACCTTCTGGCTAAGGTGGGAAGGGCTGCTCTTTTCCCTCGTGAGTTTCACAAGCCAAAATGCATGCTGACGTTTGTCCTGCCTCCAGCTACAGTAGCATCCAATGGGTCCTGTAGCTTGAGGGGCTCCCCATGACATTACTGGCGATGGTGGCCTGAGACAGAGGAGTGTTATTTAACAACAATTAAAGCTACCTTGTCAAAATTGCTTTTCACACTGCCTGGCAGTTTATTTTGAAGCCTTTCTGAAGGACTATAGGAGAAGGAGACAGCCTTGGCTCCTGCCACTGCTGTGCTTGGTGCTGCCACAGATGCAGCTGCTGACCTGGCTGCAACCAGTGGGGTCATGTTCTCTTCAGAAGGAACAAACCACAAAACAGAAGATGGTAAAAACAAAGTTAAGGGCTGAGCCATTTGTTGTACCAGAAGAACCTAGAGCTGAGCTCCATCCCCAGGAATGCCTTAACTAGGTCCACTTGAAACCTCTAACTGAAAATGATTAAACACAGAGCTGGTGATGTCTCTGCAAGGCCTCTTGTTCCTTGAGCGAGTCAATAGCATCTCCCAGTGTAGCAGCATCAGCAAATTTGTAAAGATGCACTTGACTCCTGCATCCAGATCATTGACAAAACTATTGAATGGGCGTGGCCCTAGAATTGAACCTTGGAGGAAGAGCGCTGGCTGCCAGCCAGATACAGTCCTATTCACTGCAATGCTTTGTAGGTAAGAAACTGAATTGTTAGTCATGTCCATCGCTGTGAGATCCCATGCTGCCTGGACCTGGGCCACTGACAATCTAGAGAGAAAAGTGACCTCTGGAAAGGGATCTGTTAATCTACAGATAATCACAGACTGCTGGAGTTGGTGTCCTTAGTGTATGACATTAGTTGATGCCGTGCAAAGAAAGAAGGACCAGGGCTTGGTCTATTGCAACCCCTGTTATTCCTAGGATGTTGTGCCTCCATCACATCTTTGATCACAATGACTTCTGTGCTGGCTGCCAGAATATGCACTGACGTGTTCTGTCATGTTTTGAGTTTGATAAGGTTTGTGCCTTTCTCTCTGTTTTCTCTCCAATGACAAATGACAGAATTACTGCCTGGGAGCTCAGCAGAGTATCCAGCACTTCTCAAATGGGGACTGCTACTGGTGGCGCTGGTCTTCTACCAAAGGACTGCATTGCGAGCACTGGAGTCTCAGGAAGCCCACTTCTGCCCACCAGATAAACCCTCCACCTTTCTGAGATTTAACTAGCTATTCTCCATCTACAGAGTGGCTAAGCATGATCATTCTTTGGTTACAGAACTCTCAAGATTTAGGGTCAGGGCCATCCACTAGACCTATGACAGACACTCTCTGTTAGCTCCTCCCCAAAGGAGAAGAGACAGGGAATAAGGGAGAGTGACATATGGATTAGAAAACTAAGACAGCTTTAATGAAAATAACAATAATGATAAAATGGAATATATACAATATATACAAAACCAGTATCAAACCAAAGCCCCCTGTGGCAATTACATCACCCTCACTTCTGATGCTGTAGAGCAGGCACTGGGGAAATCCCAGACTGGACCCTGTGGGAACCGGATTCAGGAACTGGATTCTGGAGTTGGATTCTGGAACTGTATTCAGGAACACACAGATTGGGATCGAAG
>VWZK01022032.1:244148-350220 GCA_013396935.1 Baryphthengus martii | reverse complement strand
CCAGTATTCCAGGGGTGGTCTCACCAGGGTGGATTAGAGAGGGAGCAGAACCCCCCCTAGACCTGCTGGACACAGTTTTCTTAAAGCACCCCAGGATCCCATTGGCCCTCTTGGCCCCAAGGGCCCATTGCTGTCCCACTGTCCACTAGGACCCCAAGGTCTTTCTCCATGGAGCTGCTTTCTAGCAGGACGACCCCTGATCTGTACTGGTGCCTGAGGTTATTCCTCCCCCAATGCAGGACTCTACACTAGAGTAAGTTGGCTCTTGAAAATAATACGTTTCCCCCACAGCTCCTCAAGTTTTATGCATCTAAAGGCTCCCTCTCTCCTTGTGGGACGTGTCAGGGTCCTTTTAGAGCCTGATGTCCTTGCAACTGAGGCAAATAAAACCCCCCTTGGACGTGCATTAGTGCAGAGCACAGACCTGCCCTTCCCCACCCAACTTTTACAGCCATGAAAACGTGGAAATTAGTGTTTAGTGGCTCTCTTAGAGCCGGTCATTACAAAACACAGGGCAGTCCAAATGTGTAAAATGCATGTGCCTTGGAAAGGCTTTAAGTGTTGAGTCTGTGTGGTGATTAGACCATGAACTATGTATTGAATCACTGTGAAAATAGTTTAAAAAAAAAGTCCTCTACACTCCTAGCTCTCCATAAATCTCCAGGTATTTACAGAAACAGTTTCCTTTTTCACTTAGGATCAAATAGTAGCTTAGAGCAGGGCTGGCTGATGGTAGAGAATTCAGGCATGTCCAGACCTGCCATACGGCCAACAAACATGATCTACCTCAAGAAGCAGGGACTTAAATCCCTTTCCATGTGAGATGCTGAAATGACTCGAAAAAGCCGTCGTTACTACGGTTGGTCTGACCTAGCGCTGAAGGTCTCTTCAAACATGAATCAAAGTAAAGTGAGCTTTGGAGGAATAGCAAATGTGAAGTGGTGTTTGGTCCACAGGCTTTTCATTTTCCAGATATTGGATAAATAAAAGGTTGAAGGAGGAAAGAGCAGTAAGAGAGCAAAGTGCAGGTGTCCAACTAGCTCACCATAGCCAATGCTTTTGACAACATAATTACAGCTGTGATGTTAGAATTTTCTAACCTGGACAAGCAATCTCAAGAAACACAGAGGACAAGCTGGTGTTCTTTATTAGATCTGAATTCATGTGTGAATTTGTTCAGATGCTGCGGCTTTGCTGGGGTGGATCGTACGTTGAAACCGGAGGATCACCCTGAGAATGGCTGGACTCCGTAAGCGCACTGCACATGTGGCTATGGAAAAGTCATCTGGCAGTTTTTATTTTCTCTGGGTGA
The DNA here is from genome assembly GCA_013396935.1 of Baryphthengus martii. Lineage (NCBI taxonomy): Eukaryota > Metazoa > Chordata > Aves > Coraciiformes > Momotidae > Baryphthengus > Baryphthengus martii. The sequence continues at coordinate 348,908 of VWZK01022032.1, read as the reverse complement.
ATTCCTTTAGTAATACCATGTTTTTGGACCTGAAAGGTCAAGCCTGGGAATACTTTCTAGTTTGGAATGGTCCCATACTGGAACGAGTAGCTCTGATCTGCAGGAAGACTTCTTCAGAGATCTTCTCAAAGAGATTGTTCTCATACTAAAATGGCATCAGAAGATCTTGTTCTGAATTTTAGCAGGGCCTCTTCCTGGCCTTTGGCATGACACACATCTCTATTTGTGACCATGTGTAATTAATGTAATTAACTACACGAGGTTTACATTTATTTACATAATTAATATCCACATATATAGTCTGGAAGGAATTGCCACAGAGCAGAATGGTTATCAGCCTGGTGTTTAAAGCTAATTTTTGAAATTAGATGTTCTGCATGAAGTTGTTGTGAGTTGAAAGCAAAACTCAGCCTGGTCTCTTCTGGCCTTGGTTGTGCTCCCAAGCACAATTACAGGGGAGTCTGTGGTAGTTGCATAGAAATTGTTTTAGTGAAGAACTTCCTTTTCTTGCTGTAAATGGGATCCCAGCTCTGACTCAGTTGGTGCAACTGTAGCAGAAGTCCCCTTAAAGCAGCAGAGTGTAGAACACAATTCCATTCTGGCCTCTTCCTTCTTGCACCTCTCAGTGTTACCACAGACCCCCTGGACCCTTTTGAAAAATACAGCAAAAGAAAAAAATACTCATTCTCTCCTTTAACCTCTTCATTTTGTTTAGTATGGTTTTTTTTTCTTTTACTCCCAGTTTCTTCTCAGTCTTGTTTTCTCTTTTCCTTCCTTCATTTCGTCTGAACTCTGTTCATGTTGAATAAAGTACCATTCCTCTGGATCAGGCAATTTAATTTGAAAAGAGATAACACCTCTTGTCTTTTCTTTTTGTTTCTGTAGCAGTCTCCTTCAAGTAGGCAAAGGTTTTCTCATTGTATTCTGTAATTACCTTGTCTTTGAGTCAACCAGTACACTCTACAAATGCAAATCACTTCCTAGCTAAGAGCATTTACTGGTTGAAAGAAAATCCATGTTTTTATCAAAGTAGCATTAAAAAGCAACTCAGCTGGTTTAGTGCTTCTGAAAATTTTCAAGGATGTTGATATTCCTGAAAGCTTTGATGGAATCTGAATTGGGGGGAGGGAATTTTCTTCACCCTGCAGTTATTTATAAACCACATTATAGTTCCTCTTCCAAAATATTTCCATTCTGCAGTAGAATAGCTCTTGAGCCTTTCAAAATGTCCAGGAAAAGAATCTGAGGGAAAGATGGGACAAATGGCTTTTACCCAGCTCTGAGTACTTAAGTCACTGGCTGGAAGGACATGTAGGAGAGAGACAGGAGGCTTCCACACCTTCTCCAAAACAAAGATCACTTAGTGATTCCCAGCTTGAACCAGGATAAATAGAGGAGCCATAAATTGCAGTAGTGGGGCAGAAATAGTGCAGAGCAGCTTTGTCAGTGGAAAAAAAAGTGGGTGGGAAAGTGTTTAGGATGCTCAGGATCCCAGTGTGAGTCTGCTCCAGCCCCCTTCCCCGATGAAGGGTGGGATGGGTTCTCCATCATTCTGGGAGAATAATTATTCCTCTCCTTGGAGACTCAGGCCAGAAATTCAAGCCACACTGAACCTGATCCATATGTTCCTACAGGAAGTTCATGTTTCAGCCATCAAGTGCCTTTTGTGCACCACCACCCCCCAAAGTAGAGAGTTTTGCTGTTGACTTCAGTATGGCTGAGATTCCACCCGTAAATTGCCTTGAAATCCTTGGGCTTGGCTGCAGCTCTTGCAAATCCCTGAGGTCATGATTCAACAATACAAATAAATCCAGCTTAAGGGCTCCTTGTGTCGGATCAGAAAAGTCATGACACAGAATCACATCATCCAGAGCACTGATCCACAGTAAGCAAACTCGCCTGTCCAAATGTATTAAAAAATAATGATGTTTACATTGGACCAGAAGTCTCGCTCCTAGACGAGGCATCTTCTGCAGCTACTGCTCCAACATTGTGACTCTGTCAGGAATTGTCTGTCCTCTTCGAGGCAGGGAGAAATTGCTGTAAACGCCGTGCTCTGCGCTCCAGCAGCTTCACCAGAAATACAGTCGTGTGCCGATGTCTGATCCGCATCAAATGTGTGTTTCTGGCAGATCAGCAGCGCAGAGATCTGGTCTTAGTGATCACAGAACCAGGGCCTCGATCCAGGAGGCACTTGAAAAAAAGAAAAAGAGATTTTTCAGAGGCACTCGGGGAAGATCAGGGTGGCCATTTCTCTTGGTTCTTTCATCAGGGAAGGGAGCAAAGCTGCACAGGCAAAGCACTGCAAAGAATTCCTCCTTAAGCTCTGGGAAGACTTCAGAGTCCAGCCAGAGATCACCAAGTGAGAAAGCAGCTGTGAAGCATTCCAGCTGGGGCTGGCATGGAGAGCGACTCCTCCCCAGTCCAGCAAGTGAAGATTTCCTAAGCAGGCCCCTGCTGAACATTGGCTGGTAGTAAATAACTGAAATGCTCAGGTCTCAAATAGTTTAAATAATTTGTCATAGCAAGGAAAAGCTTAGCAAAGCAACGTGATTCATTTAATAAATTCCTTTGGCTAGTGGCATTTGATTTTAAGGAAATAAATTATACTTCCATGTAAAGCAGCAAGTAGCAGTTCCAAACTCAGTTCCTGTTGAGAAAAAGAGTCGATCCGTGATTGCTAATTTGTTTGAGTTTTTCTGGACTTTTTTTTTTTTTTTTTTGGTGTGGCCTGAAGCCATCTGTGCATTTGCTTTCAGTATTTCAACAAGACACCTCTTCTCTGAGACATATTATTATGCGATGAAGTTTTATTACCTATTTCCACCTGGGCACTTTGACGCGAGTAATTTGATTGTGTGAGGCAGGTGAACATTTCACACTAACTGGGGGCGTCTCTTTGTGGTCCCGCTGACAGAAGTAATAACAAAGACATCCGAGGTCACATTCCCAATAACTAGAACAATCCTGTGGCCTCTTCCAGAAAACGAGGAGTTGCAGTAAACAAGGGAGAGGCTTCCCAGAAAGAGTCAGTTCACAGTGAGCTCAGTCCATCGTGAGCCACAGAGGACTGAAGGAGTTTATTGTAGTGCTCCTGCAGGTCATCCCCGACGGAGAGGGAACATGGATGTTGTGGGAACTAGATCTTCAAGGTCCCTTCCAAGCCAAACCATTCTGTCATTCAGTGTTTACAAATCTGAAGGCTTCAACTGATGTATTTAGGGACAGAGTCCTTTCTGAGCTGCGGTGTTATTCAACCTTCGGTACAGCTGTTAAATGTAATCTGTGCTGAAAGGGAAAAATGGTAATTAATTCATTAGTGATAATGCTCGGTGTTTCTTGCACGGTTTGTGTAGGGAGCAGACAGCGTAGCAACTGCTACAACCCACGGAGGAGAGCTCCAGAGATGGGGCTTTCCCATGTCATAACACCAACGCTCTGGACCCTGCAGGGGATTTTGTTTTGCTACAAGGCAAAAATCTCTGCTGACTTGTTTTTTAATAAGGAAAAAAAGCCTCTCCAAAAGTAAATGGAAGACAGGCGTTTAAGGAAGGGCTCTAATTGAATTTCTTGTAGTCCACAAAAATGACAGAACTCCTAAAATGAATGGGTTCCTGGCACTGCAGCAACATCAGTAAGGTAGGAAAAAAAAAAAAAAGAGAACGATACCTGGGAGTGTAAAATAATCACAGTCAAGATTTGTTTCTTTTTTTAAGCCAGACAAATGGATAGGAGTATTATGTTAGGCAAGATTGCAAAACCATTTGAGCGGGTAAGAGTCTCGTCGGGAGGGAGGCTCTGTTGTGTTCAAGTCTTACAGAAATACAGAGTAAGATGCGTCCCTCGCCCTGGAGAAATTCTGTTCTGAGAGGCTGGGGAGGGACAGAGGCACAGAGAAGGGAAGCAACATGCCCCAAGTCAGACAATAGCTTGGTGGCAGCAGCAAAAATAAACCCGGAGCCGGCTTCTTTCCACACTGATGTGACAAGGTCACACTCCCTGCTTGACCGACTGTGATGAAATAAATCATCGTTTGCAGAAATGAGACGTGCTCCTCACGTGCTTAGCTGCAAATCTGTTCCATCCAGAGACTTTCAGCTGTTTGTTGAGCTGTAGGTTTTCTATTAGATGTGTGGCCCCTCAATAGTGATTTTTAAGCTCATTAAAAATAAGATTGCTTTTCATAGAGGTGTTTCGTGGATCCCTTAGGGGTAGTCCTTGGAATCCCAAGTGTCGGCAAATTACAGTTTGAGAGCCTGTGTTTTTAGAAGACTCTTTATACCTACTTGGTTTTCAGTATTTTGGGGATAGTTGCACTAAATACAGCTGCAGAATTCTGAGCTACCGCATTTCTTGTCATCTTCTTTTGATTAAAGTAAATGGACTAATTGAAATTTTTGTGCTGAATGAAAACTGTGAAAATGGATTAAAGTGAACTTGGAACAGTTTCTACAACAGTTCAGGAACGTAGAATCAAAATTGGACCCAAGGTAATTCTACTTCCTTTGAAACCCAGGGCCCCTGAAATACACATATTACCAAAAAATTTGGGGAGTCTCCAGGTGAGTCACTGACCAATAGTGGAAACATCTACCATTCTACCCAGGAATCGATATTTTAGACATCTCCACGGAGATAATTGCCATGGCAATTCAACAATGCCTCCTGTGTGAAACACGTTGATATTAATTCCTCTAATTTGTCTAAAATTCCCTTTTACCATTCTTGCAAAGTGCTAGAAAAAGATGTTGCACGTTGGATTAGATTTCCAATTACTAGCAGAATACTCCGTTGTTGACAGATCTGTCTTCCTGTTGGCAGTGAGTGTAAACCAGACTAGGAAAGCTGAACTGTTCAAATTGAGGCCTTTTCAAAGTGAAAAACAGAACAATTACCGGATGCAAGTAGATAAAAATTTTCCCATGGGACAGAATTCCTTGGAACACGCTGGTTTTGCAAAACTAAAACCTTCCCTAGGAGTGTGTCAATTCAATTTAGCATTGAAGAATTCAAAAAAAAGGAAAAGTTGAAATGTTTACATTTATTTATTTATTTATTTTTGAAGAAGTGACAATCGAAGAAACGTTACTGTTAAGGCACAATTTCTATGGCTTTCTTTACATATCCAAATGTTGCATTGAAATCAATATAAAATGGTTTTGTTGTGTCAAAAAAATATTTTGCTTTGCTAGAAGCATCACAACTTTTAGTGTTGTTTCCTTCAGTTTGGAGCAAAGCAAATTTGGAATTACAGAAAAACTGAGGGTGGAAGGGACCTCCGGAGGCCACGTGGTCCAGGCTCCTGCTCAAAGCAGCGTTAATTTCTGAGTTAGATCGGGTTGTGGAGGACTTTGTCCTCACAAATGCTGAAATGCTGCAAGAACAGATTCCACAGCTTCTCTGGTCCCTGTTCCAGTGCTTCACCACTCTCTTCATGAACATTTTTTTTTTCCCCTTAGATTTGATCAGTATTTCCCTTTTTTTTGTAACTTGTGACCGTCTCCTCTCAAACCCCAGCAGAGCATCATGCCAGGAAGTTGAGTTGGAAAAGGATAAGCACGGAGGGTTCTCCTGTCCAGGCATCCTGGAATTCAAATTCATGTTTATGCTGCTGAGGTCAGTCAGCTATAACAGCAGGGCCAGGGAATGCAGGATGTTGTGGTGCTGAGGAAGCTGATTGTGTTGATTTGCTTTTTGAGTGTTTCTGTGAAGTGCCATCTGAAAAAGAAACTGGTTAATACCTATCACGCCAAAAAAGCAAACAGGCAGGGCGATGGGATATCCAATACTGGCAGAGGATCACTTCCAAAATCCATAGTTTGTGTTGCTTGCTCATATTCTCCCCACCCTGTGTTCGTTCTATAGAATCATAGACTGGGAGGGGTTGGAAGGGACTTCTGGAGATCGAGTCCAACCCCCCTGCCAGAGCAGGATCACCCAGGGCAGGCCACACAGGAGCAGATCCAGGTGGGGTTTGGAAAGTCTCCAGAGAAGGAGACTCCACCACCTCTCTGGGCAGCCTGGTCTAGGCTCCAACACCCTCACAGTGAAGAATTTTTTTCCTCCTGTTGAGGTGGAACTTCCTGGGTTCCAGTTGGTGCCCATTGCCCCTCGTCCCATCCCAGGGCACCGCAGAAAAGAGACTGGGCCCTTCTACTTGTCACCCACCCTTCAGAGATTTGTAAATGTGATATTCACCATCTTTACCGTCCTTCGTCATCAGCATCTTTCAGGAGTCAATCTTTATCTCAGCAGCAGTTTGTCAGCGCAGATCGCTTTAGAGACACTGACAAGGTCTCTTGGCCTCAGTGTATGTGCAGAAAACTACACCAAAATGGCTTTCTTACCCTTCTGCCAAGGCTCTGCGTCATTTTTTAGTGAACAATGCAAAATGTTAGACTTTTTTTCTTTCCTGCAGACCTGTAGCGTTCTTGTCTCTGATATTTTAGCACTGGGTGGAACTGGAAAACTCTTAACAGCTGGGTTAAGTGCTTAGGGCCTCAACATAAAGACACAGCTAAGATGGTTTCCTGAGTGCGTGAGGAATCACAGAATGTTAGGGGTTGGAAGGGACCTCGAAAGACCATCTAGTCCATGCCCCCAAAGGAGAGGTGACTGCCAAACAGAACAAAAGCTGGGGAAGGACTAAGCTCTCAGATTGTTTTTCAACTGGTTGAAATGGAGGGGTTGGTGCAAAATCCAGTTCCTGCAATTGCACTTCTAAGGAGAATAGAAAAAAACCAACCCAAACCAGGTTGTTTGGCACGTCCTGTGAGGACCCAACTTGTATTAATCCTGGTAAATGTACCAGTGGCAGGGCTGGCAAGCAGAGCAGTGAGCCGTGGCTCACTTTACACCCTGCGAACGTGAGGCAGCACCTCTGAGGAAGGATCGTGTAAATGTGGGTCCATTTACACTAAGCCTCCTCAAAGGTTTCACCTTGCAGCGTGCGTTCAGACAGGAGGGGGAATTTCATTGAACGACGAGTGTTTTCTGAAGCACCGGCTGCATTTAAAAATGGTCATCTTTTGGAATCCAGTCAGAATGAAATGGAATAGATGTCCTCTTATCTTGGGGGTGTATGGAAGAGGAAGAAGAGGATTCATGAAGAAGCTGAAAAGATTTTTGGTTCCTGTTTTCTGGCAATTGGGGCTGTCAGACAGTACAGGAGACGTTTAGCAACCAAAATAAATTGAAACCACTCTCAGACAGATCTGAGTAGGTGCAAGGACGTTACAGGGTCAGTGGCACCGGTGTGGAATGGAATAATGAAATTTGGGGTTCTCCAGGTGAGTCCCAGTGATTGCCAGAATTGTATATCACATGTCACAGCTGCACCTCTGTCTCTTGTGCTGTGGGCAGATAATCTGGAGTCCTGGATCCTGCAGTAATGAGGAAGGGAACTGGGATGATCAAAAAGAGTTTTTCCACATCGAACTTCTCTGAAGCTCTTTCTTTTGAAAAGGGACTGTAGGGTATTGCGTTATTTCCACCTTTGTGGAAAAATTTTTATCTTAAAAAGATTCTTATTAAATTGTCTCCTGCTGGGACTGAGTTACAGAGTCGGGTTATCTGAGCCCTCCAGAGTGCTCTGAAAATAGAAGAGGGGAAATGCTTCAATAATGGAAAAAATGCACGTCTGTTCGTGAACGTTCATGTGACGTTTCCTAGAGTGTTGGACACACAGAGAATGGTGGCTACTGAGCTGATTTTCTCCCTAAAAACATTCTAGTCGACTCCAAGTAGTCTCCTCTACTCCTCTGTGTTTCCAAAAACCTTCTTAGGATTTTCCCTTCCAAACCACCCTTCGTTTCATCTTCTGCTTGATCATCTGTGGTGATGCTCTTGGGGTCAGTTGTTTTTTCTGAACACATTTCATTCCTGCGTCAGGCTGGCTCACACGTAACCGTTGCTGTGTCTGCCGCTCAGAACGTCCATCACTTGTGGAAGCATCTTGAAGTCCACTCACGAACGAGGCCTGAGTGGTCTAAAGGATTGTACAGCCATGGAAAAGCAGGCCTTTCACTAAGGAATTTGTGATCTACCCCTGTCAGCAGTCTGGCCCTGGACCTGCTCGAGCCAGCCTAATCCTAACAACTTAATTCCTGGTATAAAATGTCAGGTACAAACACCTAGAGACAAATTTCTGATGATGTAGCCACAGTCTTCCTTCAGTAGATGTATGTAGGCTGCTGTAGACGTATGTCGTGTTGAATCCTTGGCACTTAGAAGATCCTCAGGGTGAACTGGTAAAAGCACCTGCATATACTGGGCAGCTGGAGTTCCAGGGCAACGCTTGTCTGCTGGGGTGGTGTTGAGTGTGTGTTTCTAGGGATTTACTTTGTATGGTCTGCGGGTGTGCGGGTGATGCCGCCGTCGCTCCTCTGTAGTGTTTTCTCACCGGTTTTGTGTTACCAAGGGAGGGAATATCTGAGTAAATGGCCATTAAGGACATGCCTGCTAATTGCTCAAAGTTAATCTGGAATTTGGGACAGGAGATAATTCAAGCCTCTGATAAAATAGTTCCTGAAGGAAATGATTGCTTCATTTTGATGTAGTGTGTTCAGAGCTCTGTTTTTCATACGGAAATTAACCGATTCCGAACCGTATCGATGTCCAAGCACTGAAGTTAGAGAGAAGTGAAACACTAATTTACAGGCTGTGATTGTGGCCTCTGAATTCAGTTGCTTCTCTCAGCTGATCCATAGATGAGTTAAAGGAAATCAAAACTAGACAGGCAGGAGGGTGATCCAGTCTGTGCCATCATTTGCTCTCTGATGTCCAGGTGAGATGGAAATCTAGGAACTCCGTATGACCTCTCCTTGATCACTGGGTAACCAGCAAATATACAAAACATTGCTGCTCTTTAAAGCCCTTCTCGTAGGCCTTGCAAAGATCGACGACGAAGAAAACAAAAACCATCCTAGCGCTTGTACGTTAGGGTGTCCTGAAAAACTGCTTCATCATGTAGGCTGCTTTCCAAGGAACTACATCAAAGAGATTACAGCTACTAGAGAAATCACACCAGTGGAGATGACCCATTGTCAATATGAAGCTGTCACACTGGAGGGAAGGCATAGAAATGTGATCATGCTGCAGCGATGAAGCTGTCAAAGTCAGAGCACTTCCAGTCCAAGGGCTGGAGCACCTCTGCTATGGAGACAGGCTGAGAGAGTTGGGGTTGTTCAGTCTGGAGAAGAAAAGGCTCCCAGGAGACCTTCTTGTGGCCTTCCAGTACCTGAAGGGGGCCTACAAGAAAGCTGGGGAGGGACTTTTTAGGATGTTGGGTAGTGATAGGACAAGGGGGAATGGATCCAAACTAGAGGAGGGCAGATTTAGATTGGACGTTAGGGAGAAGTTCTTCCACAGGAGGGTGGTGAGACACTGGAACAGGTTGCCCAGAGAGGTGGTGGAAGCCCCATCCCTGGAAGTTTTTAAGGCCAGGTTGGATGGGGCTCTGGGCAGCCTGCTCTGGTGGGAGGTGTCCCTGCCCATGGCAGGGGGGTTGGAACGAGATGATCCTCAAGGTCCCTTCCAACCCTTACAGTTCTATGATTCTATGATACGTTCCCTTTAGCGATCGTTTCTTCCCGAGCTCATCAAGTACAACTTGTTGGCTCGGTGGTCTTGCTGAGAAACACCATTCAAACTTAATAGATACCCAGCATGGTGCCCAACCACAAGCCATCTTTTCTGTAGCACTTGCTGCTTGAAAACAGGTTCAGGACACCTGGCCCTGTGCTGGAGATGAAACTGATTTGGTTTTTAAGCAGCGGAGCAGGGAAGCGTCGCAGATGGATGCTTGGTGCTTTGTGCCGTTGATTTATTGTAAGGAAACCAAATATCCCTTTCTGGTGTGAGAGGAGGTAAAGGAAAGATAATGTTATTTCTGAATCAAATTATCCTTCGTTTCTGTGCTTAATTAAGAACACAGTCTTGCCCAAGGCTGAAAAGCTTTGGCTTCAGCTCCGCACAGACACACGGTGCCTGTCTGCCTGGCCATGTTTTTTTACTCTTACATATTACAGGAGTATCTCTCTATCTGGTCCTGTAGAAATAGATGGCAAAAAACCTGTTGATTTCAGCTGAGCAGGAGCCAGTAGATACTGATTTTACCTGGACAATGTTCTTTGACAGACGTAGCTCTGTAATAATTCATGTAGTTGAATCCAACATAAGGCTATGAATGCACAATTAAAGAGAAATAGATAAATCACAGTTCTGAGGCAGTGTTCTTCCTTTCCACTTAATCAACACGAACAGAAAGACCAGATGACCTGTAACAAAAGGTCTTTATCATTTCTTCTGTACTTCATTGCTGAAATGGGCATCATCTTTCTCTCTGAAAGAATGAGAGGGTAACACCGTTACCCTATTACTATTTATAAGACACTTTCTTTGGCGATGCTTTTACCACACCGCCTTCGTAACTGTTGAAACGTGATCTGGAAAGCCTGGTAAAGTGAGGAAGGTGGTTGCTCTGTAGGAGGAGGATAGTGAGGTACAATTTCACTGCTGAGGTAACAAACAGAGCTGGTGTCAGACGATACGTTAGGAGATGCCGCTGTGACTTCCTCGCACGAAGGAATCGTGGAAGCGTGGTGGTTAATCACTGCAGCAACCTACAGGGTGTCCAGCCACAGGGTAGCTCTAAGTTGTGTGAAGAGACAGCTAAGTTCACCAGTTCTGGCCTGGAACACATTGGAGCTCCCTGGGAGAGTCTGAGTACTCTCAGGTGTTTTCAGGGCTCCGCGGGGGTTTATCCTGAACCCATCTCAGGCACCAGTCGGTCTCTTACCGCAGGCTGCTGAAGCAGGAGCTCTCTGGTCCCTTCTTAACATTCAGTGATTTCTGAACTGGAGCTGAACGTAAAGCGTGGCCGTGTCTTAATCCCTCCCCTTGAAATCGAGTGGCAAGTCAAATCTGCCTGTGGATTCACGGACTGAATCCCAGGCCCGTCCGTGATTTATATCGGGCTGTCGTGCTTGCAACGTGAAAAGCGCTCTGCCTGATGAGAAAGTGGGCTCTGTTCCTATTCCAGCTCCCATGTCCATGATTCAATCTAAACCACATGTCCCTCACAAAGAACCTTTCAAAAGCAAAGCATTTCAAAAATCACGGCTATGAATGGGCCAAGAATCTCCATTGTAAAGAGGTCCCCAAAATGATCTATTGCCATTGCAGATTTGTTTGTTTCTTGGATTGCTTGCTCCAGCAATAGGTCAATTTTCACACGCATACAAAAAGACCTTTTGTTTTCCCAAATATGTGTGAATCTTATGGAATCCTTCTAGACACAAAAAAAAAGCGTATCTTTAGTTTCAAAATGTAAGGTGCCAGAACCAGTTGCTTTGAAAACATCCTTTTCATTAGGAAAATGTGTTTTCAAACTGAACTGAGTACCAGTTTTCAGGTACAACTCAAGCATGTTCTCGCCTTGACATCTGTTGATATAAATAGCAGAGTAAAACGTGAATTCAGAGGAATTATTTCTGTGTATTTGAGAAGATAACTTGTAACTGGGTAGTAATTCTGACAGCCTGCTTGTAAATGCAGGGCCTGTCCTCAATCCAAATACTACTCCTTGCATAACAGAACAGTATCATTACTGCTGGATCCCACTTGCAGATCAGTTTTACAAGCTGCAACCAAATAAGAGAGGAATTGCAGACTGGCACGGCAGTGTCACCAGGGAGCAACCTTGGGAACAGTTGAGCTGGGGAAGGAAGTTTGCAGTGAAAGCTGTGTTGTTGTTGTTGTGATTTACATTGCCACAAAAGCTGAACCCTGGGAGAATTTTGGCCTGCGTTGGGTGTTTGCAAGCTGGGCAATGCAGAATGTGGACTTGCCTCGCTACACACGTTTTAAAACTTGCCAAAAAAAAATATAAAAAAAATACCCTTGCAGAATGAAAAGCTGTAAGTTGTGCATTGTATTAGGGATGGTTGCGTTGCTAGGACAAGAATTAGTTGGCAGTTGCCCTAGCAGGACTCTTCTGGCCTTAGTTTAAAATTCAATCCTTACCATTTTGCACAGGATTCGCTATACAAAATAATTGGTGAGCAACCTCCCCCTCTTTCCTGGGAGGCTGCATAAAGGATGGGTAAGTTACACTCATTCTTTCTGCAAAACAGGGAGGTTGACTCATTGGGAGCAGTTTAAATGCTTGAATGGAAAAGGCAGAAACTCGAGCACACATTTCACTGCTTTTACTTGGCTTTTGGAGCATTGTGCCCTCCTGCCTTGAGTGAAGGCTCCCACTGCGTGGTGTTCAGAGCAAGAGGATAACCAGAACCTCTCTACCCAGCTCCACAGACACTCCTTGGGCTTGCTGCTCTCTTTTGTGCCTCGGGGTTAAGAGAAGGCTTTGTGTGTTCTTGCTGTTCGTCCTGTTCGGAGACTTTCGGTTTCTATTCATCTGCTGGGAGGAAAACTCGGTGGTTTAGGAGCCGATTCAGAGCGGTTGTCTGGGGCAGCAACACTTGCCAGGAAGGCAGAGCAGGCAGCTGGGGGCCAGCCACCAGTTCCATACCTTGTTTTAATCTGCCTTTCCATTTCTGTTGAAGCTCTTTGCCAGCACATTACTCAGGCTCTTTTTAAAATTTTGGTCCAACATGCACTAAACCCAAACTTTCTTGGTTTCTTGCCTGATATGGATTTAAGAGAAGGAGCTTGTGCGGGTTTGATTTAATTGCACATCAATTCTTAAGTTCTTTTCCCACTGGAAGGCTTCAGCTTTTCTGGCTGTGCTGAAAGTAGCATGTGGCCTAAGTCATAAACCCTGCTTGAGACAACTTAATCTATTCAAAATGGTGCTGAAAGGGAAAAAAAAGAGCACGATTGCAACCAGCTTGTGTATCCTCATCCAAGGCTGAGAACCTTATGGCCATGACAGACAAGTTTTGTCTTTGGATCCAGCTGTAACACTTACAGACATTTAAATTTCAGCTGTTTCTCTGCTCAGACTAGAGAAGAACCAGCTCCTTTACGCCTCCTGACTGCAAATGCAGCTGAGTTCAGCAAAGATGCAGTTTCCATCAGTTCTGGTATTAGTGTACCTGAGGCAGTGGAGATGCTTGGAGCTCAGAAGAGAGATTAGATCAAACCTAATCAACTGCGCACAGCAATTGTATTTCCTCTGTTTGTTGAGCCCAATAATTGGTGTTTCATTCAGAAAGAGAGTGTCCTTGCTCTGGGTAGTAGAAGAAATGGTGAAGCAGTCAATTGTCTTGACTGTTCCATCCAGAAGTTAACCACCTTCCCTTAAAAAATTCACAGCTAGTTTGTTGTTTCAGTTTGTCCATCTTCAGCCACTGGTTCTTGTTCTCCCACCCTGCCCTCAGCCACAAGATTCCAGTCCAGTCCCCAGCAAAACATCTCCTCCTCTCTTCACCCCTAGCACCAGGCAGTGTGGTTCACATATCTATAGCTTGTTGCTCCATCCCAGTTGGTTTTGTTAACTGGATGAAATTGTTAGTTGAACCTCCTCTATCTCCCAGGTCTGTGATTCTTCTTGGAATCTGCCATCCCATTCACTGCAATGAAATCACCAGCCAGGGCCAAAATGGGCTCAATTTATGGCTGACTCCTCCATGCACTCGTGTAATAATCCTCAGATAAACTGATCATGAGATTGTACTACTTAAAGCCAGTGTTTATCTTTCCGAGCACTTAAGGCATTAAGTGTCAGTATGAGAGGAAAATGAAATGTTGGCAGAGAGTTTTCAGAAACAAACATGAACTGGAATATTAAGAGGCTTGATGCAAGGAGGGCCATCTCCAGTATAAGATTTATGGTTTCATCTGACAGCTCGTAGCTTTTAAAGGAGGAAGCTGAAGATAATAAATTTCGTAGTCTTTCCGATTTACAGCTCTGATGTAAAGATACAGATGATGGTTGAGATTCTCTGTCAAATCATTCCATCGTTGCATCCATATGAACCCAGTGGCAGTGCGGTTCTGGAAGCTTAAGGATTTTCCAGAAAGTTTGCCCTCAGTGTGTTACAAGGAAGATCCAGCTGGATGCAAGATGCTTCCTGGAAAACTGCTTGAAAGAGAAAGGAAGTGCTTATTGCTGACTTGAAAAGGATTTTTCTGATCCTATCTGAAATGGTTTTTTTTGCTAACCCCATAATTCCACCTGAACTGAGGGTGGTTGGGGAAAAGTCAAAACATTTTCGAACAGAATATGATATCTTTCAACAGAAGGATGTTGAAAACAGCTGCTTGTCCAGGGAGTGCAGTGAATAGTGATACATTGGTACGGATATCGAAACCCTTTCATTGCAAAGTAGGCAAGAGTCACTTCTCATCCCAAAAAGAATACAGGTTATTAGTTACTAGGTATTTTCAAATGCTTCTCATAGCCTAAGGATAACAGAATAATTTGTCCCTTTGTAATATGAATATCATTTTACGGTAAAGAGTTATGATTCTTTTGCTGATGAAAAAAAAAACCCAAACTAGTATTTTTCTGCATAAAATTTCAGGGGCCTTTGCAGGGTTTCTGCATTGTGGTGGCTTTTCATTTTCTTTTCCTTTGGAACTTGGCAAAATTGAAATGTTGACATTTTAAGTTAAATACGCTTCGTGTTCTTTGGTGTGATCACTCCCCATCTATTGTTGCAATCTAGATGGAAGAGAGCTGGAAATTCAGACTTTGTTGTGAGCCCTGTATTCCTTAGCCAGATTTCATCTAAGTTTCCTCATGTGAAACTTTCCCTGGTGCCTAGTAACCTAGAAACCAATGTGAGAAGGCAGCCTTCACATGTTTGCATAGGGGTGATCTCACCGCAGCTCCTCGGCTCTCCGAGCCTCTGACTCCGCTGAGGACACCCCTGAGCCCTGTTTGATTCCTGATTTTGGCAAGACGCTTCCTCCCGTGAAAACCCCCGCCGGGATTCACTTCGGTGGGACGAGATTCAAGTCTTATTATTTTTAAATCGTGTCACTAATAGACTTATTGGAGCCTTGCCCTGGGTGTCGTAAAACCTCGTTGAAATTGCTGAAGGGTTCAGCTGCCGCCTTGAACAGCTGCATCGCTGCCATTTGCCAAGAGGATGTATTACATCCTGATTACAGTTTCTGTTGAGCGATAGGCCAAAATGATGAGGCAGAAATGTGGCTAATCATGCTAAAGGAGATAAGTCTATTCATCTACTGCCCGCCTTTAATATTTGCAGAACAGATGCTGTTTGCTCCCCTCCCGCCGCATTTGCATGGAAATGCGCTTTCGTTCTGAAGATGTCTTAAGGTTACTGGAAAAACCTTATTGGATGTTTTGATGGGGGAGGGAGAAAGGTGAACTATTTTGGAAGGTTTCTCTATTTCCCAGCCCTGATAAACTGACACAAATCAGTGAGTCACTGTAAGATGAGCAAAGTGAGCTGCTCCAGGCCAGGAACGGATGAAAGCTGAAGAACCGTGATTTTAGCAGATGGATTGTCAGCATAGGTGCACATCATCCTAGGAAAGACTGGATCACTCCTGGGATTAAGGCCTGAGTGGGCTCGGAAAGGTCTTTTATTGCACTCATTCCCACCAAGCAATACACTGCTCCTCATGCTGCAATTAAACCCTCTCTTGCAGTGCTTTGCCTCACTGGGCCACAAAGCTGAGAACTGAGTTAACCCATCGCCCCCTTTACACGCCAGAGCGCTCCCAAGAGCGTGAGAGGAGCTCTCACTTCTTAGCTCAGTAAGAGATCTATTCCCCTTCCACATGGTTCCAATCTGAAGAAAGCTGTGGGAGCCCGCCCAGTTCCCTGCTTTCAGCCCCTACCTAACAACCTAACACCACCAGGTCTGTAAGAGATGCGGCGCCAGGAGAAGCGGAAGCGCATCCGCTGGGGACGAGGCAAGAAAATGAGCTGCTGTCGTCACACCCGGAGCGGAGCTTATAGCTCACGTGTCGCCGGCGATCCAACAACGTCCCTTTTTGTGCTGGGACGTTTTGAGCGGGACTCAACCTGTAACGCATAAAATTCTCTCCCTTTTCCCCCTCTCCTCCTTGCTCCTCCACGATGCCTTGTCGCTAAAAGAACTGGGACGATTCAAGCCGAAGAGATTCGATCGTCCCAGGGGGCCGCAGAGCAGAGCCTACTTAACACCAGGCAGTAATCCGGGCGTTCCGCACTCCTGGGGACAGCAGGCTAGAAAACCACAGGCAGGGCACGCTGGCGCTTTCCACGTGGCCGGGGTTGCCCGGTTCAGCTATTTTCTCTTCTGCCAAGGCCCACGTCCGCCTCGGAGTGCGAATTGGCTCTTCACGTGTTGCCGCCAGCTCTGACTCAGAGCAGCCTCGCTGCTGAAACCACCGCTTCTCCCATGGCTACCGAGCCTTTTTCTCCCTGAAAGGCTGAGAGAGCTGGGCTGTTTAGTCTGGTGAAGAGAAGGCTGAGAGAGGATCTTATTCATCTCTATAAATATCTACAGGGTGGGTGTCAAGAGGAAGGAGCCAGGCTCTTTTCTGTGGTGTCCAGTAATAGGACAAGCAATAAGGGGTACAAGCTGGAACACAGGAGGTTCCACCTCAACATGAGGAAAAACTTCTTTCCTGTGAGGGTGACAGAGCCTGGCCCAGGCTGCCCAGAGAGGTTGTCGAGTCTCCTTCTCTGGAGAGATTCTAAACTCCCCTGGATCTGTTCCTGTGTGGCCTGCCCTGGGTGATCCTGCTCTGGCAGGGGTGTTGGACTGGATGATCTCTAGAGGTCCCTTCCAACCCCTACCATTCTGTGATTCTACGATCTCTGATGGTTCCTGTGGCCTCCTAAACATCTCTTAGGGGGCCACCCATTCACCTCATTCCTTACTGGTGCATAAAAGCCTCTCTCAATCTGAGCTTGCTAAAGTCATCTGCTGCATCTGCCTCTCTGTGTTAACGAAGATTTTGGAGGCTGTTTTCTCAGCTCCGTTGCCACCTCGTATCCGCGGCGCTTGTAACGCGGAGGGCTAGCAAATCCTTGGGCGCTGCAAAATCTAAAAGCAGCCGTTGAACCCTTTCAATCTGCTCCTTGCCAGACGTGGCCCCCGGCACGCTGTCGTCGCCGTTGCCTTGGTGGAGCCAGAGCAGAGTCTCCCTGGCCCCAAGCCCTGACATACGGCAAAGCACCCACTGAGCTGGGCTGCCGGGGACACCACAGGCTCCTGGACTGCAGCCCACAAGCCTTGGTGCGGCAGCAGGGCTTTAAAGCCCGGTGGAAAGGGCTGAGAAGGCAAAACCGGGCTTTGAATACTAAATGGACGCAAACCAGGGCATCTGACTCTATTAAAAAGACATGATGAATGAAAAGGAAGCCCCATGTCTCCTATGGTCATGAGCACAAATCCCAGGAGGGAGCGTTATCCATGTTGCTGTGATAAGGTGGGGACTGCATATATTGAGAGGCTGACTCCTCAGGCTGGGCCGTGGGGCCCTGTTTCTGCTTCAATTCCACAGTAAAAGGTCTTTTCCTAAACAAGGGAACTGTGCTTCAGCAACAACAGTATGATCTGCTTTATACTAATCTTTCTGAGACCTCCTGATGAGAAGTATCACAGAAAAAACATAGGTATTCTTAAGCCTTCTTTGTTTCCACCACTCTGGGTGCAAAATCCAGTCCGTAGTAGAGTCCTTTCCATACCCGATCGGAACATCAGCCACTCGCTGACATTCAGCTGCACTAATGTGCTGCACAGGATGATGCTGAAGGAGGCTGAGGGGTCTTAAAATAGAGCAAATTTCCAATTTCTGTGGTGTGACTGTGACGTGCCAAGCGTGAGATCCCCAATGCACCACCGACAGCGGGTGGGCCACTTTTCGTGTCCCAGTCTTTCTCTTGCTCAAATTTTGTCATTTGTTTCTTGCATCATTAATTATTAGCAAGGAAGGGTAATGCCTGAAAACATGGTGGGGTAAATAATTTTCCAAGCAAGCAACACCAGACTCCAGAGATAGGTTTTTGCCTGCAGAGCAGATGATGAGTGAAGGCTGGGCAGGGATAGACCCCCGTGACCAGCTGAGCTGCTCCCATTACAAACCTAAGAGCTTGACATAATACCAATAAAGTCGCTCTCTTGAGGAAAATGAAGACCATTTGGTAACACTGAAGCATAACCAACACTTTGAAAACCAAGCCATTTAATGTCTAATTCAGATTCCTCTTACCAGAGTGATGAGTAGAGAAGGGAGGGATGCGCCGAATTCTTGAAACACATTTTGCCCCGACCGCTCCTAGGCAGCCACCTGGGACGCAGAGTCATCTGCTGGGGCTGGGATCAGGGCTGGGTGTGTTTCCAAGACATTCTTTGTGACAAAGATAATCTTGTATTTGACTGAGGGTTTGACAAGCACGGACTTGATTAACTTGGCTGGCATTAGAGGAACAGGACTGTACAAACAAGAGCTCCCCGGTGGGTTTATCAGAACTGACCCAGCTGTGCTCCAGCGAGGCCAGAGATGGAGCAGCAGTAATGTTTTTGTCCATCTCATCCTGGTTTTTTTCCCCACTAAGCTTTGCAGAGTATTAGTAAGATGGTATGGCTAGGTAGCCTGCCTGAGAAGATGAAATTGAGGCTGGAAACTAAACCAAACCCCACTAGTTCTCTGTCAGTGGTATCATTCATTAGGCTGATTTTTTTCCATAAGGATTTATCCTGATGTCTTATCACAAATGAGTAATTCCTTTTCTTCTTCATTTTTCTCATTTGTATCTGATGTTGCTCATTAGACGTGGTGCTGAGGGACATGGTGACCTGGCAGTGGTGGGTTAATGGTTGGACCTGATGATCTTGAAGGTTTCTTCCAACCAAAACAATTCTCTGATTTTATGATTTGTGCAATTGCTGCACTAGCGACTGAAAGATTGATATTTATTCCTGGGGTCAAAAGGGGACCCCATGTGTCAGTACACCTGAGGTAATGTGGGATCTTAGATGTTCTGCAAATTGGACTAAGGGCAAATGTGATGGTTATGTTGTAGTGAGTACTCCTGCAGAAGTCAGGAAAAAAATGGAAGGGAAGGACAAGGCCTGTGTCTCCCCTTCCGGCCGCTGCTGGTGAGTCAGTCCCGGATGTGGGGCACTGGGCCCCACCAGCGGCTGCCAAAGAGGGCACAGAGCAGACACGCCTGGAGAGGTGACCTGGAGGAGACAAAGGTTTAGAAAAGATTTGGAAAGTCTTTAGAAAAATACTCTGTGGGAGGCGTACGCTGACTGAGGATAGCAAAGCAACCGGGGAGGGCAGGGCGATGCCATTGCTTCCCCCTTCCCTGGAGGAGGCAGCTCACCCAGGACAGCCGAAGTGCTCTGCTTGGCCTGGATGAGATGCCTTCAAGCAGCTGAGAAAGCTCTTTGGCTTCTGTGCTGAGCTTCCTTCTTGAGCAGCACCTCAAACCCTGCATCACAGCTGGTGCAGAATTCCTTGTGCTACTGCTGCCAGGCTTCCAGAGCAGCCGGAGACGGGTGTCTCAGTACCCCACGGGCTGCCAGATAAAACTTTGTTGTGGTCACTGAAGCAGTAAGGTAAAGCCTCAGAGCATCACAAGCTCTCTGCTAAGCTCTTTCCCATTAGCTATGCCTGTCCCTACTGTCAGTCCTCTAAAAACCAACCAGCTCCCTTCTTTCAGGGCAAGTTCTAGTAAGTTCAGTCCAGAACATGAGCTTGCAGTGGTTGGTCGAAGGTTGGACTAGATTATCTTGAAGGTCTCTTCCAACCAAAGACATTCTGTGAGTTGTAACGCCCCACGTAACCCTGTGCCAGGAAGCTGCAAAACTTTGCCCTGAAAGTGTCATTCTTGCTCCCAAATCTTTCTCCTGACCTCTCTCCATTTATTTCACGTGGGTGTGAAATTCTTTCTGACCTAATTACAATTCCCTCTTGGCATTCTGGCGCTGGAAATGTAGCTGTCGAGCCGCTGAACAAAAAATTGTGTCAGACACACTGTGGTCACCTCCGCCCTTCGGAGCAGAGACGAGCAGGCAAGAGCTGCAGGCACTGAGATCATTTTACATTTAAGCCAGTGTTTAATTCTCCTAATAGCCCCAAGATTGCAAGAGCTCAAAGGTTTATACTCAGGATTAAGAAACCTCCTAAATATAGGCTTGTTGTTGCAGGGAAGGTAAAAGAACAACAGAGTCGCTGAGAAACGGTTCTTGAAAAACATTTATTTCTGTGATGGGTTTATAGCACTGACTCCCAAGCCCCAGTACAACACAGTTTTCCCCTTACACATAATTCTGGGGACAATTACCTTTGATGGAAAAAAAAAAGTCATACAAAGAAGCCCCCTCGAACAAACAGTTTGGTACCGAACAAACCGTGCCCAGGTTATCTCTGGGCCTCTGCTGTTGAATATTTCATCCCAAGCGGGACAGAGCTGCCCTGCTCCGTCCCTCAGTCATAGCTGCAGGCTGGATCACTGCCTGAAGGCCCCAAATAACTGAAGATGTTGTGTTTAACTGCAAAAAACCACAGGGGGAAACATGGGCAGAGAAGGCTGCTAGGGTTCAGCGGCTGCTATTTTTGCAGACATCATTTAAAAAGGAAATCTATGCTTTTCAGTTTCACCTCCTGAGCCCCCATCATTAGGAAAAGTCAAATACAAACCCAGAGACCAACGTACACAAAAGAGTGAACAAGTGTCCAAATATTTCTAAGCCTCTCAGTTGACTGTGCCATGATACCTCCAAAGCCCAACAAACCCCCCCCCATTCGGATCAAGTTGGATCTTATTTTTTAAGAGGGAGGGCTAGAGATGCAGCACATAGCATAGCAACTGTCAAGCAATCTTTAAGGCAAATTTATTCCCATTTCTCAAGAATCAAAGGATTTTTTTTCGTTTGCTCGCTCTGTTGTCTGAGCTCTTAGGTAACAGCTCAGCTTGGACATTGAAGCTTAGACAATTTGATCAAAGTTTGAGTGAAGTCGAGTTGATCTGAGCCGACAACAGCAAAAGATACTGTTCCCCAAAGTATCAGTCAGAATGAATTGTAAAAAAAAAATAAAAATAATAATTAATCACTATTGAGAACTCCCTCAAAATTTTCTCCTCTCAGAGACCAGATTGAGCCCAACTCAAACACAGAGACACGCACACGTATGAAGGAGGACACAATGGCAAGCCTCTACAAACACAACGCTGAGCAGGACCAAAGCAGAGCCAACCCTAAATTCCACAGATGCAAGAACATGGACAGAGTTATGAGTAAAAAAAAAAAAATGAGGGGAGGAAAAAAAAAAAAAAGAAAAACAGAACCCCAGAGAGGGACGTTGCATGAGATGGAAGGGAAAATAAAAGTCCGCTGTATGCAAAGAAAGGGAGTTCTTAGGTGCACAGACAGAAAGCCGGGGATTTCAGTTGCTTCATCTCTCGGTTGTGTTAGTTTGTTGTGCCTTTCCCCTCCCTTTGAGATCCAGGTGATGGTGCCGGGAGGTCCGTGCGTTTACTCAGTCTGTGCATCATAATTAGCCCCTCCTGCTTTCTTCAGCTCGTTCTTGATGTAATCCTCATCCAGCTCTTTGTGGTCACTAATCACAAATTCTTTGGCAAAGTTCTGCAAGACACAAAGAAAAAGCCCGTTGATAAAAGAGGATACTTGGCCAAGTACCTGAGTAAAGGTGGGTTATCCAGCTTCTGTGGCTGTATGAGCTGCATACCCTCATCTACCCTGGGAGGGATGATAAAGAGAAAGCGATGGATGAAGACCCCAAAACTTCAGGTGGGAAAATTTTACGTGTCTACTTCTACAGTCAGAGCTACAAGACTCAATCCTGCCCTACACAACGACCCTTCCTAGCGACAAATGCACAGGCTACGTTAGGTCAAGTTTCCTAAGTAGCAGGCAAACCAAAAAGCTCACAGTTGTTGACTCGCTAACTCCCACTGACTCTCAGCATAACTGGGGGCAAGTCATTCCTCCTGTCTGTGCCCTTTTTAGGACCCTTCTCTTAAAAACCAGGAGAACGGTGCTACACCACCGTACACCTCAGCTGATAGGAGGATGCTTCAGTTAAAGCTCGAGCAACACGCAGATGGTACCAGGAGCAAATAAGTCTGCTTCAGTAGATTTAACTGACTCCTCCTCTCAACTATCCAACACACATCATGGTCAAACCCAAGCCGCTGTACCAGACGGGCTGCTGGTGGTGTTAATAGGCTCCATCATGCTCTGTGCTCTGATGATCCAAAGTGACCTTTCAGGAGACGTGTTATTGATCCACTTGTGTACCCAGAGCAGCTATTTAGCTGCTCGGATGCTCTTTGCAAGGCCCAGGCAGCAGATGCTGTGATGTGAGGCTGTGAACAGAGAAAACCTTCGCCGGGACAGATGGCTGTGAAGATCCCTCGGTGTTTTTAGGGCACTAGTCACAGTGTCACCACAGTCCAAGATCTCTTTGTCTGCCTGCATGTGAGCGCCCAGACATTTCAGCAAACGTGCATATTTGCTTCTTGCTTTTCCTTCCCTTCCTAACCACAACTGAAAACGCTGCATGAGTCCTTCCCTTCCCCCCAAACCCACACTGGTTTTAGGCAGCATGAAAAACACAGGCATCCATTGAGCTCTGCAGGGCCAGGGGCAAACCGACGACCCAAAAAACTGAAATCAAATCCCAACAGCCCTGCTGCAACGTCTCAGGAAATCCGTGATGCCTGGCACTCTGGGCAGCGAGCGCCCCGAAAGGTGACGGAGGCTGCCTGGGAGAATGAGGAGATGCTTTGAGAGAGAAGCTGTCGTCTTGTCCGGATCTCCCTGGCGCTGGAACGGCCCCGGCACGACCGTGGAGAGGGGCTTTCTAATTGGTTTCAGACTCTAAGCCGTGGGAGAGCTCTTTATTTGGCAGCGTCTCAAGGGTCTCGGTTTGGGATCAGAGTCGGCTAAAGGAGGGGGAGTGGAGAAGGATTCAAGCTTGAAAGAGCCTCAGCACCTCTGGAAGAAATGGAAGGGAGAGGAAAACAGCTCCCTCCCCCACGCCAGTCTCCCAGGCTGCGGCTGATCCTGTTTCACACTGTAGGAAATCCTCACTACCCAAGAGTAGCTGGGGTGGGGGTTGGGGGGAGGCTTATTGCAGCTAGGAGAAGCCTCGTCCGCTCCGCTTGAGTTGATCAGCGGCGAGACAAAGGCCGGAGAAATAACAACTGCTTCACAGCACCGTTTTGCTCCACGCTTCCACGGTTGGCTTCTCTGGTGGGAGGATGGACAGACGTTACAGGCACTCATCCATGTTTTGGCAGAGTTCAGGGGAAACAGGAGAGAAATTGCTTATTTAGGGAGAAAAAAAAAAATCTTTGAGGTGGGAAATGAAAAGGCAAATTGCCCAAAACATCAGATTTGGTCACGCTCACAAGCGTCCTACTTCCAGATCTCCCGTGTGAGGTCTCTGCAAAGCTCAGCTCTTGCTAAAACCAAACAAATGATTTTGAACTCTTTGATGCTCACTGAGGTGTGCTACCTACATGACTTTTGAGCTGAGCCTTTTCCATTTCTTTTCTACTTGGTAACAGGTTTAACAAATTTTCCTCAACTCTGGAAGCAGATTATCCAGGACTACCCGACTGCAGTGCTGGCAGTTGCCCTGACTTTAGTGAGAACTGAGGCAGACCCATGAAATCCTTTTTGAAAGGAACTCTGTGAAAAGTGTCTGTATTTTATAAAGGCAAGGAGGGTTTCCTTCAGCGGCCGCTCCGCAGAATCCAGCTGATTCCAAAATGAAAACTGCAAGCGCACTCATGTGTGAACAGAGGGGAACAAAATTATCTGTACCACAGAGCAACGGTAATTACTCGAATGTCTTCTCAACTAGACGGTGATCCAGATGATTCCTGAGTGATGACCTGTGGGCACCAGCCATTATTTCATGCCAGTGCCACCAGAACACCTTGCTAGGCTGGAACAACCTCCCCCTAGCAGTAGCCAGATGGGTTAGGTTCCCAGTCACTCCTAAAGATCCTCTTAGCTGACTGGGCCACCTCTTGTGCCAGATTTGTAGCCTCGTAGCGCAATCTGGGTCACTGCTATTAATAACTCTTTGCTTTATTCCTTTCTGCTGGCAGGTGCTGGCAGGGGCTTCTTTGGTTCTTCGCACCGGCTCTTACCCACCACGATGTCACATCGAGCTTGGCCCCAAGGGGAGAAGATCCTTCTGGTGAGTATTGCCTGGTTCTCCTGATTTCAGTATCCTGCTTGACCTCAGCCATAGCCTCCCTCATCAGTCTGAATTCACTGTTTGAGCTCTTTGAGGGTGTCATCAGGGCAGGAAGACAGGAGGGACTCCATCCCTCAGATGAGGAGATGGGGCACCCATGATCAATAGCAGCACTTTTCAGCCAAGGGCCATCTTACCCAGAGTTTACTTGGGGTTTTTTTTTGTGCCCACTGAAACTGCCAGAATGTAAAACTGCTCCCAACTGATTTAATTGGGTCTGATGTCAGCTAGACCAGGCACTGGTCCTTATTTGGCTTCACTGTCACCTGCAATTATAACTAACCCATCATAGCAAACCAGCTCCTGCAAAGCACCAGCTTCAAGCAGCTAACAGCAATCCCACAAGCATCCCACTTCAGCCACATTTCTGCTCTGCCACTAGATTTTCTTTCTACCCTGAAGAGACTGGGGTGGGGGAAGTCCCTGCTTTCTCTTCTCTCCCTCTTAGGCATCTCTGATGCCTTTCAAGAGAACTGCAGAAGTTAGAGCTGCCTAAGGCACGGTGCGTAACTGATGCTTGGGCCCTCCCTTTGCTGACACTCATCTTCATTTCACATCCTCCACTTCCTTTTCTGTTCTCCTTCCCTATCCCCAAGCTTTTCACAGCTGCAGCAAGCCCCTGGAGTGAATTCTAGGCTTTGTATTCACCCCTGAGCCACCAGCAGCCTACAGATAACAAAAACAATGATGCCATTGATCATTATCACTCTCCCGACACAACAGTGACCAGAGTCTCTTTGCTTTGCCTGTCAAATCATTGAACACTACATCAAAAGGAAGGTTTACTCGTGGTTCTTCAATACACCTGTCTGGCACGGGCTTCACTTTGTGCCTGAGTAGCAGAGGGTCAGGATTTTGCAATTCCATCCCCTGAGTTAACCTCCAGAGAGAAGGGGCTCCCACCGTGCAGGGCAGGTTGCAAAAAGCGAGCCTGCCTCCCTCCCTGAGAAGCACAAAATTTGCACAGGAAGCTCAGCCCAGCTTTTCTCTTCCAGACAACTTTATGGAGGGAAAAAAAAAAGGTAGAGTAGATTTTCTTCCTCTTCCAGGCCCTGAATGTTTAGCATATGGGGCCATAAAATTTCCCTAAGCTGGCCAAAGGAAAATCTGTCTGGTGCAGATACTGTACCATAAG
Organism: Baryphthengus martii; assembly: GCA_013396935.1. NCBI lineage: Eukaryota > Metazoa > Chordata > Aves > Coraciiformes > Momotidae > Baryphthengus > Baryphthengus martii. Next base: position 323,593 of record VWZK01022032.1, on the reverse strand, counting down.
GTCTGCAGAGGCCCTTCTAAATCCCAGCATGGGTAGGCCTGAAGCCAGAAGGAAAATCCTTGTATCATCTACAGACACTTGGGTTCTTAGCAGCTAGGGACGGTGCCAGGTAGTTAAGCAGCTTCTTGCTGCTTTTATTTACACTGGGGCTTGCAGCAGCCTCCACTCATGTTCGAAATCCTCAGTTCCACTGGCCTTAATGTCACCACTCCCATCCACTGGGCACCTCATCTTTGGTGCAGATGCAGTAGAGAGGAGATTTCATCTCCCATGTGTCTTTTCCAGTGTGGTTGAAGTCCTAGACCTGGGGTCATGGGGAAGAAAGGACACGTCCTGTGGCTGCAGCAAAGGTGTGTTCTAGCAGGGCTTCTCTGAGTACAAGGAGAGCTATAAAGTGATAAGTGCCTGTAGCAGTGCAGTAGCAGTGCCCTCTACTCTCCTCTGGCTACACAAAGCCTGGTCCTGCCATCATCTGTCAGAGTCCAAACTATCAGCAAAACCCCCTCTCTTCAAACGTACTCCTTGCCAATTTTTACATGGACCAGTTCCAGCCACTGGGAGAAACCAGCCCAAACCTCTGGCAAACACATCTCTCAGCAACGGGAACTACATTTCAGCTGATCTGCAAATTCTTCCCATCTATGCTGCATCCCACTGGAAAAGTCACAGGACTGGTCTGTCAGATGTAGGGTGATGAGAAGCCCGAAGAAGTGACTTAAAAAGTCACCACCCTCTCTAGACTAGCACCAGGAGTTCTTGTAAATCCATATCCATTTGGTGTGGTCATTGCAGGAAACCAGAATAGGAAAAACAGTCAAAAAGAACAATTCTGTCAGCCTTCCAAGCAGGGTCTCAGTCACCCTCCTGAGAAGACTGTCTCAAAGCCACCGTGACATAGTTGTTACTGTATGAGTTTGATTTTCTGACTGCCTCTATAAATCTGTTAAACCATCTTCTGTTTAGGCCACTGCACTAACGTGAACAAATCTAATGCACACACATGAAGTTACATGTGTTGTATCTGTCCCAAGACCAGCGACAGTAACCCCACAAAGTGGGTCCTCCCTCATGAGGTACCAGCATCGGTGCAGGGAGGAATCCAGAGGAAAAGAGAAAGGTGAACAAAAAAAAAAACAACCAAAATCTGGCCATGAGCTCCAAAGCAGGAACTCAGTAAACTCGCTGATATCACCAAAAACTGGCTGATACCAGCCAGGCAAATTCCTCGCCAGAAATAATGAATAAAATGCCACAAATACTTGCTCACAGAAACAGAGCTGTTTTACCCTGAATCTGATTTAGGCAAATAATAGAGCACATGACTTTGTGGGTGCAGGAGTGCTGAAGAAAACAGAGAAGAATCAAAATCCGTGGAAAATAAGACAAACTGGCAAAGGTTGGGCAGCCTCTTTGCTGGGAATTTGGAGAATTCAGTCTCATCGGGAAAAAGACCTCCACGTTGCCTAATGAAGGGTTAAAATCTCCTGGAAGGAAATGTTGTCATGAAGGGCAACAAGTTCACAGAGAGGAAGCGACACTCAGAGGGAAACCGAGGCCTGTTTCCAGTTCTTCAGCATTTCCATCAAAACCAGCCCACTTTAGCACCGCTTGCCACTCCCAGCCCCACAAGCCTTGCGCCTGGACTTGTCCTGACTTGAAGAAAAACACCAGAACATCATCCCTCCGCTTCTCCTCACCGTGAACAGGGCTGTTCACTGCAAGGCCTGATGCTCCTCTACCTAAAACCCAGAAGTGCCAGATTTCACCTGGCAGGATTTTTTTATGGCTGAACTGAACCTCATGCTGGCCGTCACAAGCACCTTACAGTAGCCTTAAGATGACCAACCCGTTTCTGCTGCGCCTCTGCAATAAAAAAGGTCAAAACAACAGGGTGTCCGGAGATGTTGTGGATGCCTCCTCCCTGGAAGTGTTCAAGGCCAGGCTGAACACTTTGAGGCACCTGCTCTAGCTGAAGATGTCCCTCCAACCCAAACCATTCTATGAACAGCCTTCAGAGCACAGCGTCTCTCCTGGATGGATTTGTGCTGAGGCTGCAGGAGCCACAGTTCGTGCGTATAACGGAGGTAAAAGGCAGAACTGTCCTTACTGCCAGGGACATAAAATGTGAATTTAAGACCAGGTTTGGATGAATTACTCTTTAGCCAAGTAGAAAACAGGCCCAAAGCTTTTCTGTTCAGCTGGTCTCTGGTGGCAGCTGGCCACAACCTTGGCAGGACAACTCCTGGTGCACAGGGACAGAAGCTCAGTGGAGAAAAGGCAGGATACTGCTTCACCTCACGCCGTGTTTCCCTTTCCACAGGGAAGTCTCCACACGTCAGTGCTTAGCTATACCCTTAAGAAGAGACAGATAAATACTCCTTCCCCATCCTGGCCTCACTTCTAACCGGCTCTCAGCTGAACCACTTGGACCAGGTCACAGGCTTGAAGCAAGTTTTCCAGCTGAGGTAAAGAGGAAAGGATGGAAAAGAAAAGGCTCTGAAAAAAAAGCTACCATATGTTCCTTAAATGCAAAATGCATTGTTTTTCCTACAACTCAAATTAAATACAGTAAATGCAAAACTCATTTCCTAACAACGTGAAAGAGGTAATAAGAATAGTTCCAAATAGGCAAGATGACCTGATTCTCAGCTAGTACAGATCACAACTATGGCTCTTTGCACCAGGTGAGATCCATCCCTGTAATTTTACAGTCAGGACAGCTAAAAGGCAGTTTTCCTTTCTTCCTGAGAGATTTTCTGGCAACCTGCTCCACTATCAGCATTGCTTCCCAAGCCACCTCCCGACAGCTTTCGCAGCACCTGCTCCCCCTTCCAAGGCAGGAATACAAAAGCGAGAGCAACCCGGTTCCTCTCCTTGCTTTGCAATATTTCATCCTTTTGTTGGCAAGCCCGTAATCTCCTCTTCAACAGTTCATACCCCTTATGTTTTCCTTATGGCAGGTGCTTCTAGGACACCGTTACTAACCACCCTGTGTGAACACTCTTTACTCTACAGATGCACCAGGGTGGGTTTTGCCTGCTAGGCGGTTTTCAAGCCGCCCGTCTCTCGCTTTGAGTGTCTCGGCGTAAGAACAACGTTCGCTGGCGTTTGTTCAGCTCTGAGCAGAGCTCAACCGTAGCTCATCAAGGCATCTAGAGCACAGCAGAGAATATAAAGCAGGGCTCCCCTCACACTGGAGCTTTTGGTCTTAAATAAAGAGCCACAGTTAGCATTTGGAAATACTATGAGATAGTGAAAGCCCTTCAGGTTTTATTGAGGGCTTCTCAGACTGAAGAGCTGTTACCTTGGATCCCAACCAATCACTTCTATAGGTCAGGAAATCACAAAAAAAAAAAAACCAAAACCAACCCAAAAGCCTCCTTGTGCCACATTTCCTTGGAAGAAGAGCCAAGGGTAAGTGCACCTATGGGCCAATGCACCCAGCTAAAACTGCGGAGAGCCAAACTGCATCAGTAGCCTAGATTCTCTTCAGGGTTTGTAAAGTAAAAAAAAAAATAATCCCACTTTAGGGTACTACTTATTCCAAATGATGAACCAACAGTGAGTCAGATTTGTAGTTTATCATTACAGCAACCAACCAACCGTATTTCCTTAGGTATAACTCACATCTCAACCAGTCTCTGTAAAAATCACAACAGTGGTGTGAGTAGGAATGTACTTTGAAGGTCAAGAGAACTAGTAAAAGTGAAATAGCTCTGGTACAAACTCCCTTCACTAAATTTCAGTTGGACTTTCTTGTCCCCTTTTGTTTTGCTAGATTATCTGGAAGGTTACGTGCATGAAAAGAAGAAAATAGTTCTGCTTTTATCCCGCTCCACTCAGAGGGATTCAGTTGCACATGTAGAACTATTCAAAAGAGTTGTGAAGATAATTTCTTATGGAAAGGGGATCACCAGTGACATAACATTCAGAAATGCTTTGGAGCAGGTTATAGACATGGTTGCTCAACAAAAGTGCATTAAGCAGAGGATGTATTGTTTTCATATTTTAGTGCAGATTAATTGGAATAGGAAAGCTTTTAAGTAACAGCCAAGAACAGTTAATGTTCCACCCGATTATTAACTCATACAGACTTCTAAAAAAGATGAAACAAGTGAAATGGTAAATTATATGTAACAGACCTGAGGAACAGCTCTTCGAACAGCATTCAGCAATGCTCTTCATCTCAAAGGGAATAAATTGTCTAAACACATTTTTTAACAAAACTGTGGAGCTTAGTGACTCTTCTATGACTCATTCATTAGTACTCTATAATTTCATCTTCAGCTACAATTACACAGTTTCAGCTGCTTCACAGGAACAAAGATTTGCTTTCCTATCTCTCAGGTGTCATCAGGGAAGTTTCTGTTCAGAGTGGGCCCCTCTGCATACTTGTCATTTTGAAACATTTAGCACCAGCGCTTATCTTCTGGAAGGATAGAAATTTATTATATTCTTCACGCTTCTTATCTAAATATAATCTTCTGTATCATACAAACTACCAATGAATTGAGGAGGACGTGATTCTCATCCTTCATATATTGTCCTATGGGAGATTTCTTTCCATAGAAAAGAAGACAATTATGGAGGGAGATTTTTTCGGTGGTCAGCCTGTTCTCCAAGCATGAAAGACCAGTTCTAAGGCATTGGAGAGCTGGCCCTAGGTTTAGGTGACAGAACTACTCTTATGTTAAATTCTTCTGCAGAGGAAGCATGCTAACTGTCAGCATCTTCTCCATTAAGGTCAGGTTTTTGGGGTAGCAGTTCTTTGCAGCCTTCCACAATTCACTTCTCTCGTGGCTGTTGCTTGCTTTCACTTGCTTGGATTGAGTTTGGAGCCCAGAGTGAGCCCCAGCTCAGAGCACCCTGACAGAATTAAATGGTAAGCTCAGCTGGGGCAGACAAATTCAGGTGAAGCCCTTCCAAGTTGTGCACTAGGCACATTTCGCTTTTCCTCTGATACACCCGAGGCCAAACAGAAGACTATTCAAATCTAGTTAGCTATTAAGAGCCGTTAGTTAATTGGTACTGATAGGGACTTCAGACTTTAGTTGATTAGGTCCACGAATTCACTGTGCAGACACAAAAGACCTCAAGAGAAGTTTAAACAAGGGTGTGGGTTTTTCTGTTTAATTTTACCTGCTTAACCTCATACTGCCTTGCTCTCTACCATTCAATATCATGTTATTTCCATATCAAGGAAGGAGATGGGAAACATCTTGCTGGTGACAAGTTGGGAAGTGCAGACATTCCCACCTCATGAAATAGTTAAGACAGCCTTAAGCTCAGAGATGCTTCTTTATGCCTGAGTGCTCAAAGGGCAGATGTTAAGTCTTCCTAGCAGGCAGACAGGCAATAGGAAACTGTCTTCTTTTTAAAGGATTAACTGCTAAATTGAAGGATGATCCAATCCTTCCCCCTCTCTCCCCTCCTGCTGGTGTTTGTGGAGCTAAAAATGATGAGACCGCGCGGGTAGAAGCAGAAGGAAGAGGTTACCTGTACTACTTCTTTGACCAGGGTCTTATCAGTCCCAGTCTTGGCTCTCTGCAGGCCACTGACATCCTCTCCAATCCAAGTGATGAGGGCAAACTTGACTCTCTTGCTCATGGCGTCGCCGGTGGTGAATCGCACAAAGCCAAACAATCGAACATCATCTGGAGAGACAAAGCGAAAAAGGATGAAATGATTACAAGCAGAAACATCCCTGCCTTGACGTCTTCCAGGGTGAGATTATTGCTCTCAACTTAAAGACCGAGCCAGGGCACTGATCCTGCGTCCCAGTACCACCGCTCGGGATTAACAGGGCGGTACGGGGGCTCTGCTCACGTGCCCTTGGCTTGCAAGGAGCGCTTTGCCAGCGTTAGGTCTGCCTCTTCCTGGGCTGCTCAGAGTTGCTGGGAGGAATCTGGCTGTGCTGGCCACCCCACCCCACATCAGTGTGCTGCTAGTGAGCTTGGAGTTGGCAAAAGTACAGTTAACAGGCAATTCAGGAGCGCAGAGCTAACCCCAGTTCCACATTCAGCCAGATTATTCATCTGCAAGTCACTGGCCAAGAAAGGAGGAAAGTGATTTCCCAGCATCTCTTTCGTAAAGGATAGCAGGATTAGGGTCACATTTTATAACACATACCCAGAAACTGGTCATTGTGCCAATCTGATCCTTTTCCCTCCCTCCCCTCAGCCACATTTCTGGCTCACTTGTACTATGAGTTTACAAGAAAGGGGGGAAAAGAAGGAGCAAAAGAAAAATCTGCAATTACTTCCCCAGATGTGTTTTTCTTCCAAAGCCCTGTAGAGAGAGGCCTTGGATTTTAGACCTGTTCTGATCTTTCTTTCACAGCTGGCTTCTGCTATATCACCCCAGACTACAGTTATTTAGTCTGGTTATGTGTGCAAAACCCTTGTAAACTCCTTATCTCAAAGAGTTTGTTCCTTCGCTGCTAGGTGACTCATCAACCGAGGCAGCTGGACGCCTTCACAGGCACTTAGAAAGTGGGGGATACTATCCCCTCACGTCCCCAGCCTCGGTGGCAAGCACGACGCTGGAGCCTTCAAACCAGGATTGTGCAGAAAAGCAGAGCAGATGGACAGTTGTGCAATCGTGGAATATACCTAATCATAGCTCCTTCATCTGTTAGAGGTCACTCAACACCTTTTCGGTGAGATGACTCAAAATAAAAGAACCAACTTGCTCGTTGAAAAGAATCGTGTTAATCCTGCTTACACTTGTTGTGACCAGTTTGGTGTGCTTTACAGTCAGTTATTTGCTGTCTTGACTGCTGCCAGGTGAAAGCCCAGGCTCCAGGTGCAGCAATGTTTGCCACCATCCCCATCTTTGGATCCGTTACAGCACGCTCCATGAGCGGTCAGGACAGCCCCAGGAGCTCTAGGAATAAGCTGCTCTAAGTTGCTCACCCCTAAAAGTTAAGCTGCTAGAAATCAATGCAAAAAAAAAATAATAATAAAAAAATAGAGATTTTCTCTAAAAGCTGACAGATCTCAGAGCTTCCTCAAGGCTTTGTTTTGCCAAAGTGTGAGAAAAGACAACTTCTCCTCGAGAAAAGGTAAGATTAAGTCTGAAAAAAACCCCACCTATACTCGCCCTATTTTATTCTCTGTGTACTTTTTGGCCACTGACAGAGGAGTACTGGGGGAAAATGGAAAATGTATGTCGGGGGCATGTGACCCAGTACAGCGTTTAAAACAAACTCCTCTGAAGATTTCAAATTTGAAACAAAGAGAAGGAAAGAGATCTCATTCAAAAGAAAAATCCACGTGGATCTTTGGAAGGAAAACGAGAATCATGTGTATCAGCAGCACAGGTAAACAAAACTTCTCTCTCAGATACCCTAGATACCAAGGAAGACACGGAGAGACTCCTGTTTCTGGCAGTAAATCCTCTTCCCAAGATTGATTAGAACCATAAATGAACGGACAGCCAGGAAATACCCAAGGTGAAGAGAGACAGTAAATCCCCTAACGTTACTATTAACAGTTCTGTGAAAAAAAAACCCTTGCTTTCCCAGATCCGATAGGAAAGGAGGCCACACTCTGCTAAGAATTGTACTGCGGTTCCTATGGGAACACGGTGCTGGAAGGCTCTTTAATGTCACCAAGTCCTGGCCCCTACTACCCTGTAACCCTGTCACAGCCCTTCCCATGGACCCATCACTTCCCACCCCTCAGTGTGCAGGTTTTGCATCCCTGCCCCTTCCACCAAAGGCTGTTCCTGAAAATCCTGAGGAGTGCTTTGAAAAATGCGCCTTTATAATAAAGATAATGCACAAATATAACGAATGTGAAGAATCCCAAGGTTTTTTCCGCAGTGCTTTTTCATAGGAACGTAGAAAGGAGGTTGAAGGAATTTATCAGCCAGCATGAACTTGAATTTGAACCCACAGATCAGTGGCAGCAGCGGGATTTGCTTCTCAGTAGAAGACTTTGAGTCTTTTCCTGTCCCGTCTGAAAGCAGCATGCCCAGTGGCACTGAGGAGAGCCAAAGCCAGCGATTCCACGGGGACTTTTAGCAGTTACATCACCCACTACTCGGTGAGTACGAGCAACTCTTACTTCATCGTGTTCAATCCCAATACTTTTAACGAGCACCTGAGGTTAGATGTGGGGCTCTGATTCACCACTTTGGGCAGAATCTACCTGGGGCTGGTTTACTTGTGGGGGCTTGAAAGGTTATACCTGAGCTGTGTGCTTTCTCCTCCCGCTTCCCCATGGAGGTTGGACCCTCCCAGCAGGCAGAACAGGCCCTTCAGCTGCCACAATTCTCAGTCCAGTGTATTTAATATAAATCACAGGATGCTTTAACTGGATGTGCCAGCTGAGGAGCGTTTCAGCAGCTGCAGATAAAGCCAAGAGGGAATGGGAATCGGAGCCCTTAGCAATTAACGTGTCTCTTTTCCTAAAAGGGCAACAGGGACAGACATGGAGGTTTTTAGCACTAGTTCAGCCTCTCTGACTGCAGGTCAAAATCCCTCAGCAGAAGTGACTGAGTTTCACAATTAGTCTGAAGCATGTTCCGAGTGATAACGGGCTCAAAATGCCAGGTCCTTCATACTCCCAGATTTCCTCTTCCACGGTTAATTAGTTCTACCCTGCCAGATCACCTCGCTGTGCTGGAAGTCATCAATGCCATCGGTGCCAACTCCTCTAGAAATCTCAAGGCGTGAATACCCAAATATACCCCTGTCTCTAGCCCCCTTTTCACACAAACCCACTTAGAGTGGTTTTAGGAATTTGCTGGGTGCGTGGGGGAGTGTAACAAATCTGAGAGTGACAGTAGATTTCCTCTTCCAGGGGAAATCCTGCCTAGCTCTGCACAGCCACCTTCCCAGGCACTAAGCCATGAATTTCAGGGAAGAGAGAAACAACTAATAGATCTGGGTAGAAAGGAAATAGCAGCTTTATTTAAGAAAGTTATAAACGGTAGAAATTAACAACGTTAATTCCTACTAATACCACCGCTCCTTTAACTCTGGTTGTACAGCCTGACAATGAAGCTGCCCAAACAATGGGAAGTACAAAGGCTGCCTTAATGAGCATCACTTAGGATTTTTCTCCAAACCCCATACTTATCAGGAGGCAAGATTTTCCAAATATACTGATTAAGCTGCCCTTGGCTGTCAACAAAGCTCGATGCCAAACTGCACAGATTTCCCTGATGGTCTTCTCTTTTTTCATTCACTCAAACCCTTTGGTTCAGCTGCACTAAAAAAAAATAAATTCCCCATTAGATTAAAATGCACTGAGTCATCAGGAAAAGATAATAGCTGCAGGAAAGAAATGCACTGTCGAAAGCTTCACGGTTCTTAGTCTTATGGCTCTGAGTGGCCAAGGCCAAGGGACATGCCAAGATAAGGCCACGGCCCCCAGCTTCACCTGCCTGCTCAGTCAAGGTCAGGTACAGCTGATGGAATCATCTGCTTTTGTGTTCTGTCCAGAGATGGATGAATTTCTGATGGCACATGACAGGCTTCCTGAAGGATTCATTTGGTTGGTTCCAGTTGCATTCATTTTAGAGGAATTTGTCGGTTTTCCACCTCTTCAGCCACCCCTGTGGTCACGTGGCTACAAGTGCAGGCAGCAAACCTGCCCTGCCTCTTACTAGACTGGCTTTTCCCTCTTTAGCCCCATCCTGAAGCCCATCTGTCTCTGATGCAGCGCTGCCCTGCACCACATTCCTTAAGTCATCTCAGACAAATATGAAATGTTTGACCTCAGGAGCATAACCACAGACTTTCCTCAGAATGAGTTGCTGTGCTGCTGTCGTGGTCTCTGTCCTGATCTGGGTATATACTGGAGGGCAGTGGGAGGAAACAGAGGATCCAGCTCACCTTTGTTCCCTTTCCCTGAAGGAATGGTTGGTTAGTTCTCCAGAAGTAAAGGCCAGGCAGGCCCCGAAACAAAGGACGCACAAAAGATACAACGCTCTTCTTTGCCTGCTCTGATGCCTCACACAGGATGGTGACATGCAGCCCCACAGCTATTTTAATTAAGCACTACAAAGCTAAACTGAGTGCAAAGAGCTACTATTTCCACACAGAACTCGACCTGATGAGTTACTCCCACAAAAACAAACGAGAACATTCCCTACGCCAACCTGCTGTCCATCTCAAGGGCCAGTCTAAGCCACAGCTCAGGCTGGCAGCCAGGAGATTGCTGTCAAACACGCCACTTGAGCTGACCCTCCCACGAGCACGACCGCTTCCCGGCGAGCAGGGAGGGCACAGGGGCAGGGAAACGCTGCAAAGACACCGTGACATTCCCATAAGCCACCCGTGGCCCCAGGTCTTCCTTTAAATAGACGCTAAGGGAAAGCAGGCGAGAGGAACGTCAAAGAGGAGAAACAAAAGCAGTAGGAGACTGATTTACAAAGCCCATTTTAGCAACTTAAGATGTAGCCAAATACAGATAAGCAGCTATCTCATTATATGTCCTCGTGCATTTTTACAAATCTTTCCTACAACCTGAGGTGCCAACGTAATCTTGGTGATCTCTCAACTCTTAGCTCCTCGATTTTATATGCAGGCCAGGCTTTATAGGGCAACTGTTCTAAGTCCAAAAGAGCTTTCCGTTTGTCATAGGAGCCAATTCCATCTCTGTTTTCTTCCTAAGATGTTATGTCAACCAGAAATGATTTTTATAGGGCATTTATTTCGGAGCAAAGATTTTCAGTTCTTCCTCGTGCTGAATGCACACTGTGGTTTGGGTTTGATCTTTCCAGACACTTGAGTAACTATCCCATTTCGTGCTGTCATTGCCATTATTTATCTGCACTGGGGCTTTCCAAATAAAAGGGTCATTATTTCCTTTGTCAGAGATACACTGAAAAACAACTGTTCACATGCGGCATGGAGAGGGGGAGGAAACGCAGTCTTCCGACCTCTCCGTCACGGACTGGCAGAATACAGACTTTACAAAAATTAAAAGTAAACCAGAGGGCGAGCCGAGGGGATGCTCTGCTGCCTCCTCCTATGGAAACGGAGACAAGCTGTCCCGCGCAGTCAGGTGTTAGCTGACACGCACAAAAGTTCAAGCGGATGTTTCCAACTGGACTTTCAGTTCAGTATCTCGACTGCACGTCCTTCTACACTTCTCAGCAACAGCATCACCAGCCTAATTATGAGACTCTGAAATTAAATCCAACAACAAACTACGAGAGCCTTCACATCCTTCCATAAAGTAACCTTCAACTGTTATCTGTGTTTCTGGCTTCAAATCCAGCAGCTCAGCTGTTTTTTTTAGAAGGGTGCTGACGGCACGTACTCCTAAACACCAAATTAATGCCACGGCTGGATCCACGCCATCTGCAGAGGCAAGAGCTGGAACTGTGAAGTAAAATGGATCAAAAGCCTTGAATTAAGTCCTTGTTTAATGCAGAGGTAATCTGTGCTGTAAGCCCAACCAAAACAGTCTTTAGCCAGAAGACACAGGGGGTGTCTCCGCTGTGTGTTTAATGACCCTGACACAACTAACGTCCTCAGCTTTGGTCTCCGGACTCTTTTGTGTCAGACAAAGGCCGACGCAGTCGCGTACGTCGGTCATTGCGCGGCGCTGCAAGAGGAGGTGCCACCAGCGGCCGCCTCCTAATCAAAGAAGGACTTTCCTGTGCCAGTGGTTTAAACCAACCTCCTTGACTTTGCTTTAGGATGGGCTGGAGGAGAGGTGTTCACCCATCTGCGGCCGGCCTTTGGAAGACAGAGAAGACCGCTGCCTGAGACTAAAGCGGTGCTACCACCTGCCAGAAAGAGTGTTGGAGTCGTCTTGTGGCCCGACACAGACCTTGACAGCAACCGATAGGCAGAAGTCCAGGGTTCAGGCTGTGTTTGCAGCATAATCCTGGCACCCTGAATAAAAAGGGCGCTGAAGAAGCTTTTCCTCCTTTAAGAGTGGAATCGCTGTCCCCAAACAATGGGATGGGAAAGGGATGAGTGTTTGATTAAGCAGTTCCTTAAACTTCCCTGCTAGTCCACAAAACTTAGGAAAGACCTTAGGAAGAACCAGCCTCCACCCCAGGATACGTGTGACTCGCAACACGTCTCAGAGCAGAGCAGTGAGAGTGGTGAAACCTGCAGAAGGCAGAGAGGGTGCAGCAGCAGTTCCTGGCTCGGGGTGCCCCCGGAGCTCAGCGCCTCGCTCTGTCGTGCGGTCCTTCAACGGCAGCCTACAGAGCGTTGCTGGAGGTTTGCAGAGAGCTGGTTTCCAGCGTGGTCTTTGTGAACTGCTAGTTCCATTAAAAGAAGCGCTTTCGGTTTCTGGCTTTTCCCTTTGTCCTCAACCACTCTCGTTCCCCGGGGAGGTTTGAAGAATCAGTAATGGGTTGGGCCACTGTCTGCATGAACAGGGTCATGTACCAGGGGGAAGAAAAGACAAAAATACAACCCTGCTACTACCAACCCCCCCCTCCAGCCCTTCCTAACCTCTGTGGTTGCACAAGGCAGGATATCCACCACGGGCAAACGTCTTCCAGTACAAAAGACCTTCTTGGTCTCCGAGCCACAGGAATTAACACACGCTGACACCGCCTGCTCTGCGACTGAATGCCCTGGAGGGGAGCGATCTGTGCCGCGCACCAAAGGTGCTTTTAATAAGAATGGTTATTAAAGAAAGCGGGGGACACAGATGTTTCCCGCTCGGCACGGCACTGAAATAGCTGGTGCAGAAAGCGGAGCGGAGCAAGCTCGGAAGGAAGGGCTTTGTGACGCTTCACACACCGAGGTTTTCAATTCCAGCTCCCGCTCTCACCTTCAACCACCAAATTACGCTCGGCTTCTACCAGAGGCAGCTGCAGTAACTTTGTGGCTTTCAGGGCAGTGTTTTTTCACAAAACAGGAACTCAAAACAAGGAAGGAAGTTTATTCTGATGCCAGTTTTGAAAATCTTTTAATCACATTTTCCGAGCTGTAGCTCTTCTCCCCTCCAGCAAAATGTAGAAGGAGATGGGGAAAGGAGCAAGAGGGAAGAGATGTAGCGATAGGAAGGAATACTATTTAGCAGCTCTTCCCATCCTTCCCTACTCTTTTTTACTGACTTTGCTTCAGTAGAAATATTCGAACCAGCTCGACTTCATAGTAACATTTGGCACCTTTCTTCCAGATGGGACGGAGAGCTCTGACTTCCCTGCTGGCAGCAGCCTTGCTGTCTGACTGTCTCGTGGGCCAGGAGAAGGGTTGCTGCACAGATGGAGGCACCGAAAGTTGCACCTCTTGCTTCCCCAGCTACTGCACCGTAATTTGTGGGTGGAGGAAGACCCTCTCTAGAACGTAGCCAAGAAGCCGGTACCTGAATTTGCCGAGTTGTTGAAGCCTCCAATGACTGTGCTCCAAAGGTAGGTTTGAGGACAACCTCTTGCCCCTGGTGTGCCCAGGAGGAGCCCACACCAGGTACATGGGAAGGAAGAGGGAGGGGGAGCAATGGAGCAGCTCTGAGGGATTTAGTTCCACATTAAAGGCTAACAATAGGCCACAGTCTACCCCACAGATGCCCTTGTTTAACTCTTCCCTTCCCCTGCTTATGCCTAAAGTATGCAAAATTTCCTTTTTGCTGGAAAAAATGCTTCGGGATTGGGGCCAGCTTGGCACTTTGCTGATCTAGAACAAGGTTTCCTTCAACTCAGTCTGCTTTAATACCCTGTTTATAAATAAGGGTTTGGCACCAGCAGATGATGGCAAGGAAACAAAACCTGCCATATTCCAAAGTGCAATATGTGCCTCCAGGAGTTGTTATACGCATCCTACCCAGCCCAACCGGTGCCTGCTCTCTGCCAAAGCCCCTCTGCCTGCTTAGCCACTCAGTAAAAGTATTCCCTTTGCTACAGAAGGGGAGGTAGGAACAGTTCTTGAAAGGCTGCCACTCCAGACAAAACATTGAAAATCTGCTCAGATAAAATAAGGCAAGGTCTCTTGAAAAAGGAGGAGAGAAAATAAATGGGAAAGGTTCCTCTGCAAGCCTCAGATGTCTGGAGATGCTGGAGAGGCTCGGTTATCTTGGCCACAAGAGGAGACAGAGAACATGGCACTCGGATACCAAAGCCATTGACCTCCCAATAAGCAACTAATCCTTAAGATAACGTTGGCATGAACTTCACAAGTGCTGAGCCCTGGATTTCCCTAGATGCCAGGTCATTGCTTTTTAACTTGTCTTGCCCATGAAGAAGAGTTGAGTGGGAAGCAGTTCTTGCAGTGCAGGGTTATCAGCTCTTCTGACATCAACTGCAAGAGGACCCTTTTCAGTTTTAAGTATTTTCCCCTGCAAAGGTCTTGAGAACAGCTGGAAATGAGCAGCTGTGTTAATCCCAGTAAGACCCACTGCAAATGTCATAGCAGAGCAGTCTGCACAGTCTTCATTTAGTGGCCGCTTTCCAAGGACTAAAATGTACTTTTCTCCTCTGATATTTATCGACTGATCAGACCAGTCCTGCCATCATTTTCAGTTACTGGAAGTTCTCCCCTTCAACTCAATAAAACAGAGCCAAGCCCTAGCACTTAACAGACCGATCTGGATGGGCACTGGTGTTTCAGTAGCTGTGGGACTCTGACTCCAGAGCCTCTGGGACTCGCCCCACCTTGAGAAGAGAGACACTTCTCACTACACAAGTCCTTTGCAGCACAGCTACCTAATTCTAAAAATACAAGTTAACCACCATCCTTGATCTTAAGAGTAACTAGATGAGTGAGGAAGACTTTGTCACAGCCCAGTATTAGTTACAACTGCTTCATAACTCAAGTTATTGTTAAATAGCAGCCAAGATGGGAGGAAAAGCTGGACAATTCACCCCCCACCCCCCAAGTTATTCTGAGAAAAATCAAAGCCTGCTTTTGTCAAGCACGTCCAAAGTTAAGATCAGATTGAAGTTAAACATTCCTCAATTTATTTTCATTTTCCCCAGGCTTTGTTTCTCCTGTTAATGTTCTACAACCGACAATTAAACAATTAACTGCCACGTCTAAACCCAGAGCAGCAAGTGTTGCGGTTGTGCAACGCCACATCCACGATGGTTTTCAGTGCTGTATTGTTCGAGCCGATCTTCAGCAGAACCACTCTCTGCTGGGGTTTCATGTCCTTAAAAAAAACCAACCCAGCAAGCCTTCAACCTGCAGTTCCTTTAGCACTACGAGTACAGTTCTCAGACGAATTGGATTGCAGAACGCTCCGTATGACTGCACTGTAGCCACAAACACAGAGTCGTTCTTGCTTCGAAACTGCAACGCTAAACAAGGGAGCCGTGGCTAATCAAGCAGTTTATCTTGTTTATAACCAAGGAGCAATGAAAAATTGTGCAAAGGAAGGGAAAAAAAAAAAATACTTAAAGTCTAAAGGTGAGACAAAGGACCAGCTGGACGACGGACTTCAGCGAGCCGCGCTCTGTGGCGCTGGAAACCCGACCACGCAGGACAGGGCAGCACTAATTCCAGTTTACCCAAGTTTCCTCCCCTCTTTTCCGCACCGGGCAGCAAGAAACGGGGGAAGGAGCCAAAGCAATCGAGATGGAGCTTACCTGTGCACTTCCTTTTAAAGGTTTCATAGTCTACCCCTTGGTCTCCAGGGACGATTGTAGAGCCGTTGTACTTAAAAGTCACCCTTAGGGGAAGGGAAAGAATACATTTAAAAGTCACCCTTTGGGAATGGGGGAAAGGGAAGGAGAATAATACATTTTAAAGTCACCCTTTGGGAAGGGAAAAGAGAAAGGGGAACAATACATTTAAAAGTCACCCTTTGGGAAAGGGGAGGAAGGGAAGGAGAATAATACATTTAACAGTCACTCTTTGGGAAGGGAAAAGAGGAGAGGGGGAAGAATATACTGAAAAAAAACCCATCCTTTAGGAAGGAGTAGGAGGAGAAAGGGAATAAATAAGGTCTATAGAAGTCACCCTTTCCGGAGGGGGAAGAGAAGAGGGGGAATCACAGAGCACCGGTGCCTGTCCGGGAGCTGCGGGGGGGGGGGGGGGTGTGATGTGTGTGTGTACCTACCAGTTCACCTCGGTGGCATCGTCCCTGACGAGGTTGTACGCCTCCCTGCACGCCTCCTTGTCGATTTTGGTGGCCATGGGGGCGACCGGCCCGCACCGAGGAGGGGAGGGAACNTACGGGAGGGAGCCGAGCAGGAGGACTGAGAGAGCAGGTAGGCGAGGGGCCGGGGGCTGGAGGCCGCCGTGAGGGCTGTGCCGACCGACCCGGCCGGGTAACGCTGCCAGGGCAGGGGCGGGAACCGGGGAAAGCCGCTCGTAAGACTGGCGGCGGGGAGCGTGGCCCCGCACAGCCGCGGGTGGCACCTGGGGACACGTCTCCATCCGTGCGGGGCTGGCCCCGACCTCCAACGGGGGCTGGGGGGGGGGGACTTCGAGCGGTGCCGCTGCAGGGGTGTGTGCAGGCAATGGGTGCCTGGCTCTGTGTGTCTCTGTGTGCCTGTCACCCCGTTTCAGATGGAGCGATCTCCCCCTACCGGGCTGCACTTCAGCGCTGCTCGTTGGAAATGGGAACTAGACCCCTCAGTCAAGACGCTAATGGGAGATGCTGGGGTTTAGGAGAATGGCTGAGGGCCGGCTGTAAGATTGAACTTTAGTCCTGTGTCCCCAGAAATAGAGACGGGTCTTTTGCTTTGCAGAACTCAGCCTGAAATTAACGTCACCAGATGTTGTTGTGCCCAAGGACCGGAGTTTTAAAAACCAGTCCTTGTACCTGTCCGTGGGTTTCTACTCTAATCCTTGCGGGGGGGGAACTGGATGTTGCAATATTAATAAAAGCTGCATTCCATGATAAAAAATATCCCATTTTGTTTCTTTTAAAGTTTGCGGGATGTTTATTTATGTTGCCTCAGAATGTTGTAAATGTGAAGTGTGAACAGTGAGAAAACATCATTACCACGGACAGTCATTTAGTGTTTCCAGATATCTCGAGGAATAAGGTCGCCGCAGCACGTGCTGAGTATGAGATACACCGTTTATTGCCTGAGATTGTGAAGCCCTAATCCTACAGGCAGCTTCTTCCGGAGAGAGTCCGGAATGACGTGGGGTTCCCTGTAGCAGCAGGGCCCAGACCGTGAGCGTCTCACTGCAGTGCATCTCTGCGATGTAGATGAGGTCATAGGGAAGAGAGAAATCTTCCCCAAGTCAGTACCAGTGTAGGACGCGGCATCGGGGTGAATCCCGTCGCTATCTGTAGACTGCAGGCTCTGCGTGCCAAGATAATCTCACATTAATAGTTCTGAATTTCTATTGATTCCCTTTTGGAGCTGCCTTTAGGAACACTTCCCCTTTTTTTAAAAGCCTTTATGCTGACCATTATCTGCTGATAAACGTTTCTGATTTTTTTTTGATAGTCTGCATTTCTCATCCCTTGGCACTACCTTGCTGCTGTTTATACCTGGAACAACTGCTGGTTGTCCTTGTCTCTTCACGCTTGTTCCTCAGCTCCTGATGTTTCCTAGGGCAGCGGTGGGTGACTGAAAGGTCATTTCCCTTTGAAGGAGAAAACCTCAACCTTGTTTTGGTTTCTGTGACCCAGAGAGTGAATTATTTGAATTATATTCATTAGCAGCTTCACGCCTCACACTTTTAAGTGCCAGGTTCCCATCTTCAAGGGATCAAACCTCTTTGCTTCTCCTCCTTGTGTCTGAAATAGTTTAACAGATTTTTTTCTTTGAACTCACAGAGGAATCAATTTTGTGCTCAGTTTCATCAGGCTATAATGGGA
This sequence comes from Baryphthengus martii, assembly GCA_013396935.1. Taxonomy (NCBI): domain Eukaryota; kingdom Metazoa; phylum Chordata; class Aves; order Coraciiformes; family Momotidae; genus Baryphthengus; species Baryphthengus martii. The sequence continues at coordinate 305,891 of VWZK01022032.1, read as the reverse complement.
GAGGGGAAGACACCTCCTGGTCTGGCTTTGGTGATTTGCTTTTTATGTGGGAGTTCTGAGACCTCCACCTTCTGCACAGGGGTCTTTTCATCCTGTGCAGGAAGACGTCATTGGCCTGGCAGAAGCATCTGTCCATCTCACAGGAGTCCTCGGAGAGGAAGCACAGCCAACAGAGAAAGCGAAATGACTTAAAAGAGGACTTACGGCCTCCTGGGAAAAATGCCTCCAGCAAGCATGAAGGCGTAGCTACTGGGACTGACCTTCAGCTGTCCGGACTGCGCTCACAACGTTCAACAAGGGCCTCAGAATGGCTACAGGGAGCTGAGCAAAGAGGATGGCTCTGCAGAGCTATGGTCCCTCCGGAGGCTTAGCTCTTCTCCTAAAATACACTACTCGTGCCTCGCTCCTGGGGCTCTTTGTCACACCTTTTTTCTCCTTTTCCGATCTTCCTGTGGGGTTGTCCCCAGTCCTGCTTCTCCATCTCTGTTAGAAAACAACGGAGAGAGTAGCACCCTCTTTCAGGAGAAGGCTGCTAACACAGTCAGCATTATGGTTGTCACCAAAGTAGGCTTTTTACTCACAGTCCAGGAATTGTGGGTCTTTATCCTGAGTCCCTGTGGTCACAAGGACTACAGGAGAGGCCAAAGCCAGCAAAAATGCTCCTCCTCTCCAGACCTGATGATCAATGAAATCTGTAGAAACCCATCATCATCTCCAGTTTGTCTGGGGTGACAGAAGGACTGACAGAGCTAGCCAGATGCTCCCAGTGCCGGAGCAGTGACCTGCACTGGAGGGCTGGACGGTGGCTGGGGTAGGTGAAGGTGCTCACATCCCAGGCAGCCCTGGCACACTGCCCTGGTTTAAAAGGCGGCTGCTCCACGCTGTACGTGTCATCTGCCAGCAACAACTGCCCTGTCACCTTAGGGGACGCGTGTCCAAGCCGGGCTGTCCTCAGCAAGAGCACATGGAGCTTGGACCGTGCTGCTGTCCTGACGCTGACCTCTGGAAAATCATAAATTCACCAGAGAATCATAGAATGGTTTGGGTTGGAAGGGACTTTAAAGGTCATCGGGTTCCAGCCCACCAGGGGCATCTTGAACTAGGTACCCAAGAGTGCTGGGTTAACAAAGAAGGGGCTTATTTTACTTGTAGAGTTTTAGTGAAGATCACTGCACCGAAATTGGACTTGGGGGCTCCATGTACAAAGCCTTTGCTTCTTACATCACCCCCGAAGAGATGTACGGTCAGCCCTGCTCTTCGCCGAGGTGGTTTTGATTCATTTTCGAGCCTCCTGGGTCCTAGCGTTTAGCACCACGTGTTGCTGAGGAGGGGCCACCTCACCCGGCCGGCACCAGCCCCNTTTTTATTTTAATATATTTTTTTTCCCGGCTAAATAAGGGCTGTGGAAGAGCGCAGCCGGTGTAGCTCCCGGAGGAGGGGGCAGTGGCGGAGGATGAGCCGCCGCCGCCGCCCGGGTCTGAGCTGCCCCGCGGAGGGTCCGGGCTGGGCAGCGCGGTCCTGCCGGCGGTGACCGGGAGATGATCGGCCCTCCTCCGGCAGCCGGAGCGAGAACTAGCAGTGAGTAACCCACTTAAAGTAGCCGCGCTGGGCTTTCATTCTACCCGAGCGAACACCCGACTTGTTGGCACGACCGAGCGGTGATAAGACGAGAAAACAAGATGGGAGAGCGAACAAAAAAAAGACGTTTTTAAACTCAAAACGTTTTCAAGTTGCTGAGCAGTACGCGCAGGTCTTCTCAATGGTGTTGTTACTCTGGGGTTTTAGCAGCGTGAAGGGCTTGGTTTGCTGCTCACGTCTTCGTGTGATTCTGTTCCAGGGGTCCTGCGGATCAGCCGGTCATGGAGGGAACGCGGCAAACCAGGATTTGTCGTCCCCACAAGATAAGTGAATCCTCAAAGGTTTGTACGTTTTTGTCTTGCCTACCAAAATAAGCAAGTTAATGACAAGAAGGGGGGTGAAAGCTCTCTTTTGGATAGGCTGGTTTGGAGGAATGGGAATATTCTGAGCTTTTAAAAAGAGGTGTGGAAACAGTGGTCTGCTTGCTCAAATTTTTCTGATAGAAGTTGCTACGTAGTGATTTAAAGGGGAAAAAAAAAAAAAGGCAGCAGCAGCAAATGGGCATCTGCTCGTCATGACTCATAACTTAAAAAAGAAACCCACATCATCACAGCACAGTGTTTTCTCTACACCAAAAATTCGGTCATTAAATGTAATGTGTTTGGGGATTTTTTTTTTTTACTGATCCACCTCCTGCTTCTTAGATTTAGTCTTTGATTTGCACAAGTCGAGCCTGGATCCTGCAGTCTAAGAGGAGTTGTGCCAGTGAACTCGAGGTGTTGAATTAGGTTTGCGAGGTTCATTTTCTTTGCCTGGAATCTCGGTCTGCACAAATAGATTGATTTGAGTTGGGAATCCACGGAAGCTCATCCTGAGTAGCTCTGTAGGCAGATCAGCAGGACGATGACCTAGGATTTGTAAGGTGTTCGTACCAGCTGGAATCATGACGCTCCCTTTTCATGCCAGTGAAAAGAGTTTTTCTGTACCAGTGTGAGCAGTAGGTTACAGAAGCTGCGGAGCAAGTACCTGGTACTACCAACAACACCTGGAAGAGAAAAACTTTCCAGTGCCTGCGTGTGGCTTCTGAAAGCCAAATGAGATCTCGTTTGCTTCTGCACCACTGCCGAGCTGTGGCACTGCATTAACAATCGCAAAGAAAGCAGCTCTTGCAAGCCCAGAGTCGTTACGATACCGCTCTAATACAATTGATAAAAGATAAATAGGACTGATTTTTAAATGCATCCCTACCAAGATCATCCTTCCCGGAATGCTGATCCTCTCTGCCACTTAAATGGTTTAGGCTGGATGGAATAATCATTCGTCACATTAAAAATGAATTAACTTGACAGCGTTGTTTTGTTTTCTTGCTTAGCCGGCAGCTGTCACTAGCCGTTAGAATGACTAGATAATGCTAAAGCTGTTCTACAGATTATAAATAGCTTGAGGAAGATGTTGATGTTTAGTATAAAATTAGTCTTGGTTTGGAAAGGCTCAGCTCCCAGCGAGCGAACGAACGAACTCGCGAAGTGGCTGGAGTATCTTCGGCTATTCCGAGCGCGCCCGATGCCGCTGGTGATGATGATGTGCTGGGTTTCTGAAGCAGCAGCAGCAGCTCTTCTGCGCGGCGACGGGGGTTTTAGGAGTACGAGTTGTCAGGCGTATTTGCGGTCAGGATTACGCTGCTGACTCAACAGCCAGCGAAGTAAATAGGGATCTCTGGCAAACCTGACGCGCCGGTGGCGTCGTGTTGCGCGCGACGGTGGTTCTGGAGAACGTTAGAGAGACGCGGTCGGACAATTTACAGAGGCCAGAGAGAGGGGCTGTGTGTTTGGTTTGGTTCAATAGCTCTCCCCCATGAGTCAGATTCAGAAGAGGGTGCTGTAAGATGTTAGTTCCTGTCTGTTCCTCCACAGGCCTTTAGCAGAGTTGCCACAAATAAGTGGCTTGTCCTTTGCCGTATTTATTCTTATTCCCACCTCCTCCATCCCCTGCTCTCTGCCTGGGCTCCTGTATGATACCAGCATTTCTCAACCTCAGAAAAACAAAGACTTTACCATCCTTAAATCCCCTATTTTTTTGAATTTTTTTTTTCTGTTACACATCTCTGGCAGTTTTATACTTCAGTGGAAGTTATTTTGTTGTCTATGCCACGGATCCCTTTTGAAGTTCAGAGGCAGGGCGAGGCGACGAGTATAAGGCCAATTAAAGCGTTTTGATCCAGAAAACTTATAATGCTTGAAGCCCCTTTCCTTAGATTGGTTTACATCGGTACACTTCATGTGTAAAGTTACTCCCACAGAAAACTTGTTGGCAGCTTCCCCTCCATTGTTTAGAGACGAGCATAAGGAAAGCGGAAGGGAGACGGCTGGGCTGTCGGGCCAAGAGCGGCACATGTGGTTATTAATTTGGGTCTCACCTCTGGCGAGCTGCCTCGAAAGGCCCACGTGGGAGGCCAAGCTCCCAAGGTTGGCGTTAGCTCTGGACAACGGGCCGCCGTCAGGTCTGGCCAGCGGTGAGCTGCGCGCCTTATCTCGTCGGATGAAAAGTGCGGGTCCCAAGTGATGGACGCGGAGCGAGGGTTGCGTGCAGGGGAAAAAACCCCAACACTTGGCTCTAGGACTTGATTCTTTCCCAGCCAGGTTGGTAGAGAGGTCGTCTCTCCATGATTTAAGCAACCCATTAATGGTTTAGCCAGAAAGCAATAATCGTGTGCTTTCTTGTTGGGAAAGCCACAGCTAGGTCGAATTTCTAGGAGAAGCAACAGTTTGGTGAAGGAAAAGTTGAAAGCCTGTGAGGTTTGAAGAGACCTCAGGTCATCTAGAGGACTGTTTTTCATATAGATACGAAAGAGACACCTTTTCAGGGTGTCACTTCAGGGTGAAGCGCTGGGCAAGACCCAGGGTCCTACAGGCAGAAGTGTTCAGAGCTAACTTGGGTCCGCTGCAAAGGTGTGCTTCCTTTCCACCTCCTTTCATTTCCCTTACATGTTCTTACAGGCTCCGCAGCTCTGCCTGTTTGGGATCTGGTAATTAAAGTTACAGATTTGCATTTCACTTAACGTGGCCTTTATTAAGAGGGCTCCCAAGGTAACTGACTGTACCATCGAGCATTCTGTTCGTTTGCAAGGGTGGGCCGAGGAGCTGCATCGCTTGGCCTACTGGGGTGACCGGCCCCTGCAATACGTGTTCTGCAGGATGTTCAGGGGGTAACAAAATGATTCCATTTTGGTTCTTCTTAAGAACTGGGAACGTGAGTCTGTGAGGAAGAGGCCAACACTGGTTGCCTCAGAAGCTCTGTGGCACCTACAGAGCTGGTGGGAAGAATGTCTGGACCAGAGAGATCCCAGGAGGGCACTTAACAAGACATGTGCTGAGGGCGTTTTCCCCTTTCTTTATAAGAAAAAATATTCAGTTGTATTCATTAAATCAGAAACTACCTCAGCTTCTGGAAGCAAGTAGAAGTCTTAGGGGAACGTTACCCACATGTGTGGCTTTTGCAGATAAATAAACAACTATTATTTTTGAATGCAGTGTGTGTGCCTGGAATCGTGTGGAAAGAAAGAGGGATTTTCCCCTAACGAGCTTAGAAATGCAGAGTTCTGAAAAGATTTAAGAGGGGGTAGCTGTCGAGCAAGCACTAAACCAAACAATACAGGGGCTGAATGAAAATTCGGCGTGCTGCTGCCTGTGCGGCTCCCTCGCCAAATGTTTAGCGAGTAGCTTAGTTGAGAAGAACTCTGTGAGAAGTCATTTGGGGGACAAGTAAGAAAAGAAATGTCAGCAAGATGTCTTAAAGACAAAGGGTGGAAGAGTTTCAGAAAATCCTGCCCGTGTAAATCGCCAGGGAGGAGGTGGGAGGCAGTTATGTAAAAAAAAAAATGGAGTAGAAAGCAGTAAAAGTCTGCAAAGGCCTTTCAAAGTGAAGGTGAGGAGCTTGGGCTCACATTACGTTGCTTGCCAACTATTTTAAGTCAGAATTTAGTACGAATGGGCAAGAGAGGTCAGCTTTCTCTCTCTCATGAACGACTGTATCAAATGGGAGAACGCTGGGTGCACGCTGAGATTTACCTTGGTGTAGGTAACCTCTGCCTGACGCTGCTTGTTCGTTGCAGGTGTACAGGTGGGATGACCACTCCAGTTTAGTTCTTCAGAGCCTGAACGAGCAGAGGCACCGAGGCCTCTTCTGTGACATTGTCCTCGTGGTGGATGAACAGAGAGTCCCCGCCCATCGGAACCTCCTCGCCGTTTGCAGCGACTACTTCAACTCTATGTTCACCATCGGGATGCGAGAAGCTCACCAGAAAGAGGTAGAACTTTTTGGAGCCTCTTACATCGGCCTGAAGGCTGTGGTGGATTTCCTTTACGGCAGCGAGCTGTCTTTAGATGGAGGCAACATCGACTACGTGCTGGAAACAGCTCACCTGCTGCAGATCTGGAAGGTGGTCGACTTCTGCTGCGAGTACCTGGAGAACGAAGTCAGCGAGGAGAACTATTTGTACCTGCAGGAGCTTGCCTCCATTTACAACCTGAAGCGCCTCGACTCCTACATCGACTCTTTCATCTTGCAGAACTTCGGCACGCTGTCTTTCACCCCGGACTTCCTGCAGAACATTTCCTTGCCGAAGTTGTGCCAATACCTGGACAGCAGCAACGTGCAGCAGGAGTGTGAGCACGACTTGCTCCAGGCTGCCTTGCAGTGGCTCACCCAGTACCCGGAACGGGAGAACGAGGCTTACCAGGTCCTGGATAACATTCATTTTCCCTTGATACCTAAAAGCGATCTCCTCCACCGAGTCAAACCCGCGGTCTGCTCTCTGCTGCCCAAAGAAGCGAACTGTGAGGGCTTTATAGAGGAGGCTGTGAATTATCACAATAACGTCACGGCTCAGCCCGTGCTGCAGAACAAACGGACGGCCCTTCGGACCTGCGAGGAGAGGCTCCTCTTTGTGGGGGGAGAGGTTTCCGAACGGTGCCTGGAACTGAGCGACGATACCTGCTTCTTGGACGTCCGAAAGGGGCAGTGGGTGGCGGAAACCCCTCTGCCAGCCAGACGGAGTCACCACTGCGTTGCAGTCTTGGGAGGTTTCATCTTCATCGCCGGAGGCAGCTTTTCAAGAGACAATGGAGGGGATGCGGCTTCAAATCTCCTATATAGGTATGATCCCCGCTCTAACCAGTGGATAAAGGTGAGACTTAAGCCGTATTACTTCTCTCTTTAAAGTCCTTAATGTTTTCTTCTTTTTGGTGGAAGGACAGGGCTCCTTAGAATAGCCAAGGTAGCGACGTTTGCAGGTGGGAATTCGAGTTAATTGAAGTTGAAAAAGCAGCTACTTGAATCCTTTGTGGGAATGCTTAAGGTACACAGACAGCAAAAGAGCTTGGGGCAGATTTTCAACTTCGCTTGTGGTCTGGGCATCTCATCTGTGAAATTCCTGGTCAGCATCCACCTGCAACTCTTTCGGTTACTTTGGGGAGTGGTGCCAGAGGGGACTCGCCGAGGTGACTGTTTAGTTCATCTTTAGTTCGTCTCTCTCAAGCAGTAGCACATACAACAAAGTCAAATATGAGTCTGATGTAAAAAAGAAAATGTCTCTGTGCCCAGTGTCTCTTAGAACACACTCTTCACTTCCCCTCCTGCTGTAAAACCCCACGGCCAGTGCAGGCTCCTCTACGAACCGATCGTCCTGGGTGGGTCAGTTGTGGTTTTAAGTGATTCCAATACCCATTTCTTGAAGGGCTTTGGGAGGAGGCCGATGTAAATGCGAACATTTCTAGAGTAACTTGTCTCCTAGATTTTTGGAAGATGCCGTGTGACACGCTGCTGCAGAAAACCAACAGCATTTTAGCAACATAATGGTCAAACTCCATGTCTCCCCTCCTCAGACATGACTATACCTTACATCAGCTTGCTTACCAGATGTTTGAAGATCTCAGCATGTGGTTTTGTTGTTTGTTTTTTTTTTTAACAGGTTGCCTCCATGAGACAGCGCCGTGTAGATTTCTACCTGGGAGCTATTACTGACATGCTGGTGGCTGTTGGTGGCAGGAATGAAAATGGGGCGCTTTCTTCAGTGGAGATGTACAGTCCGCAGAAGGATTCGTGGTCCTACATAGCAGGCTTGCCCAGGTAATGTTGGGACAGTTAACCCAGTGGTTGAAGAACAGTAGGAAAAGGAGCTCCCGTGACTTCAGCTGATGAATGGCTGTCCCTGGCAGAGAGGCAAGGGGATGTGTAACCAACGTGGTATCAGCAAGTAACAAACCGTGTCAGCATTTGGGATTTGAGCACCCAGCTCTTCCAGGCCACAGGCCTCAGGTCAGCTCGGTTGGTTTGAGTTTTTGTCCTGAGGTACCTCTGGAGGATGACAGGGAGGGCTCTTGTAATTCCGCTCTACTATTCTCTGAAATATTTTTCCTGAGGTCCCTCGGAGTTGAATCATTTCAGAGGCACCACTTAGATCTTTGAGAATTGATTTGGCTTTACTTTGTCATCTCGGTGGGGTTGTTTTCCTTGTAAGGTGTTTCCCTTGTAAGGGGTTTCCCTCTGCTTGGCTGTTGCAGATAAGCCACGTTTACCTGTATTGCAAACAGATAACCCTGGCAAATGCGATCGCTCTTTTTGCTCCGTTTGAGTGAAAACTGAACTGCTCTGCTTTTGAGAGGCTTCAGTGCTCTGCTGGGAACAGCAGCACAGGATGTTGCTAGGGTTGAATCAACGTTCGAGCGGGAAAGAACGGGGCACCAGCCTGGCATTTGGGATTTAGGAATATTTCACATCCATGGAAATTACAGGAGTAGTGGTCAAATGGGTGATACCTTCCTGACGCTTGAAACCTCCGACTCCAGCAGCAGTGCTTGCATCACCGAGAGTCACTTGCGATTTGATTGGAGAGTTGAGGGGATTTTTTTTTTTTTCTTTTTTTCCCCTTATTCCCTTGGTTGCAGAGCTGCAGAGCCAGAGGCAGCCAGTGAAGGCTCAGCAGCCTGTTGCCCGGTTCTATTTTGGGCAGGTGCTGCAATGCGAGTCTGATCCCGGCTAACAGCTGCGCTCCGGCGCTCTTCAGAAGCAGGAGGCTTTTTTTTTTTTCCGCTTTATTTCTGCTCACGTAGGCAGATCTAGGAGTTGAGGCCAAACGCCACCGTTCCTGGGGAGCTCTCTGTGAGGGGATCTTCAGTTCCTAAGCCTGTCTGGTAATTGGGGTGACCTGTGAGATCCCAGTGACATCTCGGAGAAATCGCGGCACAGCTTTTTGTTCTTGTTGGTTTACTTATTTTATTTTTTTTGTAAAGACGTTTCTTGAAGAAATGTAGATGTGACCTGACTGTCCCGTGTGTTGTTAGAAGAGCACTCACCTTGGAGCAGGTAGGGATATTTTTAGTCGCAGATGATCCCAGGGAAGCTCTCATGGTTGGCTTAAGCCAACTAGACTGTAAGCTGTCTGAAAAGGGACAGTTTGTCTGCTACCCTTGTGTTGGCTTCGGGAATTTTGCAGCTGCAACATTGCAAAGTGAACTTCGACATGGGGTGGTTCCATTTTTATTTTTATTAGGTTGCCAAGCTGATCTGTTTGGACCAGGCAAATTCCCCCCCTTATGGCACAGACTGATGGAGCCTGTTGGTGAACTGTAGGGCTAGGCTGTTGTACAGCGACTGTTTGAAGTGAGTTGCTCCATCCCCAAAAAATAGTTCTGTGTCCTCTCTTCCTGCCGCTCTGTCCTCATCCCGAGCTAACTGTCCCTCGTGCCAGCTCAGGTGTTTGTGCAGCTCCAGAGAGAACTAGGCAGTTTCCCACTCTTCCATGTAGCTGATCTCTTGGCCTGTTAGTATCACAGAATCCTAGAATGGCTTGGGTTGGAAGACACCTTAAAGATCATCTCGTTCCAACCCCCCTGCCGTGGGCAGGGACACCTCCCACTAGAGCAGGTTGCCCACAGCTCCATCCAACCTGGTCTTGAACACTTCCAGGGGTGGGGCATTCACAACTTCCCTGAACAACCCGTTCCAGTGCCTCACCACCCTCAGAGTGAAGAATTTCTTCCTCACATCTAATCTAAATCTCCCCACTTTCAGTTTAAAGCCACTTCTCCTTGTCTTATCACTACATGTCCTTGTAAAAAGCCCCTCTCCAGCTTTCTTAGGAGCCCCATTCAAGTACTGAAAGGCCATAATAAGGTCTCCCTGGAGCCTTCTCTTCTCCAGGCTGAAAACCCTCAAGTCTCTCAGCCTGTCTACTTAGATCTTAATGGACACTTAGTACCTTCAGTCTTTCTGTCTTTCCAGCCCTCTTTCTACTTTCGGAGATCTCATGCGTTGGGCAGCGTATTGTTTGCAACGACCATTTTTCTGCACTGAAAGATTAAAGCAAAAAAACCTCTCTGCAGGTTGCAAAAGGCAAAACTCAGCAGGGGGGTGGCCAGCAGAAGGAAGCCTTCTGAACGCAGGGGCAAGCGAACGCTGCTTGAGCTCCGGAGCTGTGGCTCTGGCAGGTGTGGGTGTTCTCCTCAGGGACCTGGGCAGTCCCTTCCTGGTGTACTTCAGGTGGATTTGCTGACAGAGGAAGGGTGAGAGGGGATGTTGCGATCTATCCAGGGAAGACTAGAAGAAAACACGCTGGCTACAGTTCCTTCTGTGTAATCCTGTCTTCCCTTCAACGCACTTTTGATCTGATCTCTGTTTTCCTCCCCACCACCTGCTTTTGTTCCTCACACTGACTTTAGTTACATTTTTTTACCCAAATAACATCCTCCCCAGGCCTTTTCCAGCAGCAAGTCTTTTCCCCTCACGTAGAGGAAATCAGAAGCTCCAATCCTCTGCTTCCCAATTGCCTCATCAGGAAACATGTCCCACCAGAGCTGCCTTGTTTCCTGCAGCTCTCTGTCTTCTTCCCTCTGAAGAGAGCACGTGCAGGTGCGTTGTCCTCTTGGGTGCATGACCACCAGCAGCAGGCTCCCTGCCCACAGCTCTGGTGGTGTTTCCAACCGCTCTAAGCCAGCAGCTGCCTGGAAAACTATTCCCTGGAGTTACAGGCACGTGGTTGAGGTCACTGGGGGGTGTAGGCTCACGTAGTTCTTTCGAGTTGTGTGGGGTGGGACTCTCAGAGGATAAACTCTGAGAGTTTTTTAAAGCTTCTACTCTGAACAGGCAGAAAATGGTAGTTGGGGAAAAAAATACCCAAAGGGTTGTAGCTTGCCATGCACGTAGAGATTTTCAGGGGAAAGGCCACCTTTGTGTCTTTGAATGCACAGGCCTCCTGTCCGCTGCCAAATCCCGCGTCCGCGGCGCTGTGCGCGGGCACCGGCACCGGCACCCTCTTCCGAGCTTTGCAAGCTCTTTTTAATCTCTTCTTCCCCTGCCCCCTTCCCACCCCAACGTGGTCAAAACAACACGTTGTTTTCCCTGACCGCTTTCCTGGGAGGAGCTGAGCTGTTTTGACTGCAGTAAGGCTGTCTTACTGGAGAAGAAAACACAGCCTCTCGAGGCAGATGCTTAACACAGGAAACTTCAGCCAAGTTATCTAAAGGGTGGAGTTGGTCCAAGTGTGCCACAAGTGAATTTTGCCTGACTCTCATTCCGGTCCTTGGCTGTGGGATACCTTTCCCATTCTTCAGGGAGGTTCTCTCTTTTTTTTTCACCATTTTCCCAGGCTTTTTGGGAGCAGTTGCTGCCACAGTTTCTAGCCTGGAAGGGAGCAGCGGTGGCTCATGAGCTTGGCAGAGCAAAAGTTGATGCGGCGTGTTCTCGTCGTGACTAGAGTGTGTGAAAGTCTGCTGCAGGCTTCAGGGAATTTCGGTGAGTGGCCCCTGGGTTAAAGTTTGGCAGCACAACTGAAAGCTGTTGTGCGAGGAAATGTGTCGGAACAGGTTAAGGAACGATGGTATCTGCTCTGCTGGTTGTGTCATAGAATCATAGAATAATTAAGGTTGGAGAAGACCTCTAGGATCATCAAGTCCAACCTACTACTCAAGGGCTCCATGATCACCAGACCATGCCCTGAAGTGCCCCAGCCAATCGCCCTTTGAACACCTCCAGGGATGGTGACTCCACCACTTCCCTGGGCAGGTTGTTCCAAGGCCTGACCGCTCTTGCAGTAAAGAAATTCTTCCTAAGGTCCAATCTAAACCTTCCCTGGCACAGTTGGAGGCCATGACCTCTTGTCCAACCCCCACCTCACTACAACCTCCCTTCAGAGAGCTGTAAAGAGCAAGAAGGTCTCCTCTCAGCCTCCTCTTCCTCAGACTAAACAATCCCAGCTCCCTCAGCCTCTCCTCATAAGGTGTTTTCCAAACCCTTCGCCAGCTTTGTCGCCCTTCTCTGTACCCGCTCCAGCACCTCAATGACCTTCTTAGACCCAAAACTGGACGCGGTACTCGAGGTGCGGTCTTACCAGTGCTGAGGACAAGGGCACGATCACTTCCTTACTTCTGTTGGCCACCCCATTTCTGATCCAGGCCAGGATGCTGGTGGCTCTCTTGGCCACCTGGGCACCCTGCTGGCTCGTGTTCGGCCGCCTGTCAACCAACACCCCCAGGTCCTTCTCTGCCAGGAAACTTTCCAGCCACTCCTCCCCAGGCCTGTAGCTTTGCATGGGATTATTGCGACCAAAGCGCAGGACCCGGCGCTTGGCCTTATTAAACATCATCCTATTGATCTGAGCCCACTGATCCAACCCATCTGGAACTCTCCGAAGAGCCTTCCTGCCCTCAAGCAGATCAACACCCCCTCCTAATTTTGCATCATCTGCAGTGGTCTCGCAGGGTTGCAACTGGTGGACGCCGAGATTCAGAGCAACCACAGCTCACCTGGACTAATGGTTGGACTGGGTGATCTTAAAGGTCTTTCCCAACGTAAATTATTCTGCGATTCAGTTGGAGCAGGGGATTCCCAAAGCTTTATCGAGTTAGGCCAAGCGTTCTTCTAGTGAAAAAAGAAACAGTAGGTTTTGTAGTGTTTGCTGAATGGTGTTACTGTGTCAGAAACTGTCACTTTGGCAGCATCGTATCTGGGGAAGTTTTTCAAACTCTGCACCTGGCTCTAACAGACGTTCAGAACCAAAACTTCTTCTCAATGCCTCCATCTTTTTCTGGCCACTCTCCTGGATAACGCTGCCGAAACGCTCGCTTCTTTCTGTCGGAGGATGCCTGGACCCGCTGTATTGAAGTGTCCTGGTCTGTTGCGTGTTTAGAAACTCCCCTGTTTAAACCACAGGCCTCGCAGAAAGGATTGGTATCGATTGTTTTCAATCTGTGCTTTATATTTCATGGGGCTTTCTATGAACGTGACGCCGGGTCCGGGCAATTTTGGATGAGCTGCTGGGAAGTCACACAAAGTGCAACCCCTCCAGTGTATTTCGACGGGTAATCTCCCGGCGTTGGAATAGAACAAATCGATGGTGGGGTCGATGCGTCAGATAGGGTCGCCTCTTTCAAAATTGCTCTGGTAGCTGTTGCTGTTCGCTGGACACAGTCATTGATTGAGGCAAAAGCAAAGCCTCAGTGCTTTATTTTTTTTTTTTTTTTTTTTTGCATNTTTTTTTTTTTTTTTTTTTTTTGTAGCATTCTGTGCTAGGGTGCATGTGCGGGCTTGAGAGAAAGCCTCTCGCTTGTTTATCTGTACACAATTCCACTTTCCAGTTAGTGGAATTATTTCTTCAAAAGTCACTCAAGTTTTTCTTAACTTAGGGTGATGTGTTGTTTGGTGGTTGTTTCGTTTGTTGTTTTTTTTTTTTCAAATGCTGACTGTATGTGATTGTTATCAGCGGTACAATAACCCTGGGCTTCGTGTGAGATGCAATGTCACCGCACTCTTTGCTCTCTTCTCCTTCTGACTCCTCAAAATTCTCTTATCTGAGCCTCCCTCCACCGTGGAGCGCACTGCACGGCCTTTGGGCAGCTTGCCGGTTAGACGTGGGCTTAAAATCTACTGTGCTTGGAGAAAGGAAATTAATTCAAGTTGTCCATCCCTCTTCCCAGCTGGGCCGTCCGCTCTTTCAGAGCCATTCCTGTGTGCGTAGAGAAGCAAAAACCCTAGCAAATAGCCACGGTGCCACTGGAGACACGCGCTCCCGGCTGGTGTCCATAAGGGACCACAAGGAAGGTGGAGCAGCAGCCGCCGTGTCGCTGCTCCTCCCATAGCATTTCTGGCGGGGGCGAGAGCCGGGCTACCTGTGCTCAGGGTATTTCGTGCCAAACAGAAGCACCGAGCGCGAATCCCGCGCTTCCGTGGTCAGGCAGAGTGGGAGGTGTGGAGTTTTTGAGTTGCCTTTCTGGATAAAGTCTCATAACGAATTCCTTAGTCCTCTCCTTTTTTTTCCTGAGTGGCTAAGAAGCAGTACAGTTCTGAAGCCATCTCTTCAGGATCTCCAGGGATGGTGCTTCCAGCCCCTGTAGTTGAAAGGTCTGTCCCGGGCACTCAGCATTCTTAGGGCAAGTGCGTCAAGGATTTTTCTGTTTCTTACAGCAGAAACTTGTTAAAATAATCTGATTTGGACTCTGGTCAGGGATCAGAAGCTTCAGTAGGCACCTAGAATAATAAACATCTTCTAGCTTTTCTCAGAAGTGCTGTGCTTTCAGGGTCAATGTGGGATTTCTTTTCTGTTCCACCTTTTCCTTTGGCACTTCGGTGCGTGGAAGAAGTTACGGTACCGCCTGTGTAGCTGAGAGGAACTAGTACCGTGTGAAATAAAAACAGCTCAAGGTTCTATCCACACGGAGTTTCCAGCGTGTTCAGGCACGGTTCAAAAGCATTCCAGGCTGAACTAACGCTAACGTAGGTTTGTCTGCCGTAGAGGTCGAGTTGTCTTGAGTCCTTGACCACAAAGGATGGTCGGAGAGGCCCGTGAGTGCAGTGCCATGAGTATGTTGCTCTGGGTATTAAATTATTTGGACTCTGTGCCGGTGTGTGAGCCAGTTTGCAGTGGCTGGTGCTGCAGCTACATCTTTTGACACCCCCCACCCCCAAAAATATTTAAAAAGGCTGCAGGAAGGGTATGTTCAAAGGAGCCAGGGCTGTCCCTCACCTTAGCTGTCCACTTCTGAGAGCTCAAAGGGGTTTGGTCAGGAATATCCTCAAGATTTAAGTTTGTCGTGGCTTTAGTGTAGGTGATCAAAGGGGTTTCCCCTCTGCCCGGTGGAAGCAGCACGCGTGGCGTTGGTTCTGCCGTCGCCTGCTGTCTTGTCGCAAACGTGGACTCTGATCTGTGATTGACTGACATCTGCTGCCTTGGGGTGACCAAAGAGGCTCTCAGCTGTATAGCAGAAGCAGTAGAGCAGGTAGATGGGTCAGGAAAAGGACACCACACGTGTCATGACTGCAGATAAACTGGGTTGTGAACACCAGTGGGCAAGAAATGTGATTCATGACCCTGAAGCTGTGGAAGGGGAAGGCAGCCATAGTTTTCATGTTGGTTTTTCTTGGTTGGTCGCTGCTGATAAGCCTGAGAGGTACCAAGATNCTCTTGTATTGAGGTGCCCAAAATTGGACATGATACTCAAGGTGTGGCCTCACCAGTGCCAAGTACAGAGGGACAATCACCTCCCTACTCCTGCTGGTCACACTATTTCTAATCCAAGCCAGGATGCCGTTGGCTTTTTGGTCACATGGGCACACCACTGGCTCATCTTCATCCGCTTGTGGATGAGAACCCCTGGGTCCCTCTCTGTCAGGCAGCTTTCCAGCCACACTTCCCCAAGCCTGGAGCTTTGCCTGTTGTTGTGGCCCAAGTGCAGGACGTGGCAATTCATTCCTCTTTCTGTCGTAGAAAACCTTCCTGAGATGTGGGTTTCTTCTTCTCTGGCCTTCTCAGACTGGTCCAACCCAAGCACTGGTGCAGGAAAATGGGGTGAAGGCCCTGACAACTAGAGCAGGGTGGGTTACACGTTGCCTGACACACTGTAGGAGATGCCTTAAAAAGCGATTGTCGTACCTTAGCTGCCTTGAAAGAGCGACTGTGGGGCCTCAGTGCCCTGCAGCGCGGGGTTGGAGCGGTATCAGGACCACCAGTTACTGGGTAACTAACAGGATTAGGGATTCTTCTGCCTTGAGTTACTGTTTATCTTCTTCTTTAGTCTCAATCCTTGTTGAACGCTCGTGCATCTTGATAAAAATCCCGAAGTACTAAGTGGGCTGGTTTTTTTTTGTTTGCCTGTCCCAGGTTTACCTACGGCCACGCGGGAACGGTCTACAAGGAATTTGTGTACATTTCAGGAGGCCACGATTACCAAATCGGCCCCTATCGGAAAAACCTGCTGTGTTACGATTACCGCACGGATGTTTGGGAGGAGAAGAGGCCGATGATCACTGCCCGAGGGTGGCACAGCATGTGCACCTTACAGGACAACATCTACTCCATCGGCGGCAGCGACGACAACATCGAAACCATGGCTCGGTTTGACATCCTGAGCGTGGAGTCCTACAGCCCCCAGTGCAACCAGTGGACCAGGGTGGCTCCTCTCTTGCAAGCCAACAGCGAGTCGGGGGTGGCGGTTTGGGAAGGCAAGATCTATATCCTCGGAGGCTACAGCTGGGAAGAAACCGTCTTCTCCAAAACGGTCCAGGTTTATGATAAGGAGAAAAATAAATGGTACAAAGGAACTGACTTGCCCAAAGCGATCGCCGGTGTGTCCGCCTGCGTCTGCGCGTTGAAACCCAAGACAGAGGACAAAAAGAAAAAGACAAAAACAAAAAAACATCAAGATCGAGGAAGATGACTACTTCTGGATAACCGCCCTTGGATGGTGGGCTCCAAAAGAACCTTGTATTTAATCATTTCTATCTAACCTTGATTCTTTCTCTTTTTAAATGGGGAAGGGGGGGAAGCATCTTCCGAAGCCTCAGAAAATGCAGTTGAATGTGGGTTTTGGACTAAGCTCATGTTTAAGGTAAAAACAAGAAAAGAAACCAAAAAAAATCCCAAGCCCCTCCTCCTGTCTAAGGGGTGATATGGCAAGAAAGGTTATGCTGCTCTCCTGAATGTTAAAGCTTAGTCTTTCCCTTCTGTGGACCGTGGCATTTCCACATACATTGTATTCTATCAACTTTTCTAAAATGAGGCTGAATCTGTGGCCGAGAGGATAATGTCAAAGGGGAGGAGGCAGAACAGTGAGTGTCAGGTTTGAACTTAGAGGGCAGTTCAAAGGAGTTCACAAGAACTGCTAAGAAACAAACGAAATGGGTCTTCGATGTTGTAAATCTCCCGATTTTGTAGCGTTCGGTTCCGTTTACAACACATTCTTGAGTTGTTAGTATCAGATTCCTGGAGCACCTGAGCGGCGAAAGAGAATATCGCCCTTGGTGGAGGCAGGGCAGGGCAGCTTGAAGAGCACAGGACTCCACTGTGCTCTTCACATTAAGAAGACCTCGCTGTGTGGCTAAAGAGTAGCCGGGATCGGCTCGGGCTTGGGCTGCTGGCATTTGTGAACTTTGAAATCTGGGAAAGGTGACATGAAGTTTGTGTCCCTTCTTGTGACGCTTTTTGCATCTAAACATCTTAGCAAGTGTTTTGGGGCTTTAAAACATGCCCCAGGGTGAGGGGGGGAAAAAAAAAATCTATCGAAGAACTTGAAAACAACTTGTTTTTTCACCTGAGCTAATAGCTCATACTTTCCTCTTTTCTTTTGTTGTTTTTTTTTTTTCCAAGTTCAAAATGTCTTTTCATGCGAGTAGCCTTTTCTGGTGGGTCCGGTAGGGACTGGAAGCCCCAGCTCCTCAGACATCCACCCAAACACCTTCCCCAGCGAGACAGGTTCGAAAGGAGGATACCCAAAATACACTCCGGACTGCGTTTGGGATCCAGGCCGTTCGGTCCTGCGTGTCACACTATCCTCTGCATACCAAGTAAAGACATTTCCGACCCAAGTGTTAGTCCACCCTCTACAAACACAGCTGATGCTGCTGCCGATAGGAAAATTCCCCGCCTGTCTGGCCAGCTCTCAGGCATTCCCCCCGGGGCGCGTTCCCAATGCCCCTCTGCTCCGCGCCGAGCCGGAGTGCCAGCGATCGGATACAACCGCTTCACTTATTGTCGTAACGCCAGGCCACAGATTCAGATTCCTCCTTCCCAAAAGGAAATTTTTAGAAGGTTTTTAAAAGAAACAAACAAGAACGATCAAAAAACCCCAACTTTTCTACTTTTTTATAACGCATTTTGCTAACTCGGTCTCTCGTTTGCCGTATGTTGTATTATTTCCCGCTCTGGAATTGTGAGCCGGTTGTCGCCGTCAGGAACTCGGCGTTTGGAAGGGGTCTTGTTGGTCTTTTGTGCGGTGGGTGAGGATGCGACGGAGCTGTCAGAGCGGCGTTCCCAGTGACGGCCTTGTCGGGCACTCGGCCGGAACGGTGACTGTTGTGCGGGCTCTGCCCCCGCCGGGCCCGCTCGCCAGACGCGCTGTCACCACGCGTGCTTTGCGGCTCTCGCTGATCCGCTGAGGGCGTTTCAAGGGCTTTGGTTGAACGTTCTGCTGGCCAACTGGTGGTGGTTGTTCTGGGGTTTCTTCCTGGGTCCTGCTTTCGCGTCTCCCTCAGGCACCGTAACCGCGTATTTCAGATTTGCCTTTTTTTTCCAGCCGGCGTACCTAGAGTTGATACTCCGCTACCTGCCTTTGGTCTTCATTTTATTTTACTGTTTTTCAACTAGTTACCTCAACAATTGGAAAACACTAAGAGAACTTTTTTGCCCTTTGTTTCATTTGAAGCTCGTGCAAATGAAAGAATTCTTAGAAATACTACAAGAACGTATTTGTACTGAAAGAGGTGCCTCAGAATACGTTTCTGGAGTGCAAGGAGGTTACAGGTTTCTTCAGTGCTAAGAAAGGATTTAAGAAAACGAGTTGAAATTAATAGGGTGAAACTCCTGGAGGGGTTTTTATAGTGGTTTTTTAAAAAAATAAGCCTCGGGAGTTAGTCTTTCATTTGCATTAATGGATTTATTTTAAAGCCTTTGTACACTGCATGAGGTAATGGTTATTTTTTATCCTAAAAATAAATAAAAGCAAACCCAAACATTTTGGGTATGACAGACTCATTCATGAGTTGTTTGGGTTGTGGGGGGTTTTTTATATATCTGAAATCCTTGCTACGTTGACTGACAGCTACTTAACTTTGGGGAACGTTTTCCACGCGTAAGCATAGAACAAAAACTTCCAAAGCCTTGCTTTGTTTCTGTTGATGGGTTGCTTGTTACTAAATCTCCCCTTTTAATGTGTTTATGTATTACATTAATGTCTGGAAACAATAAATCCACTTTAGAATATTGTATTCACCACCCTCTGACTTGTGTATTGATTTTAATGGAGGTTTTTCCTTTTGGATAAAGCAGAAAGAAGTAATTTTGTCCTTGCTTTCGGTGGCATTGCTAATGGTGGAAACATTTTAATAGGCAGGAGCTGGATGTCACAATATGAAGTAGAATTATCACTTTTTTGGCTAATCCACCTTCTTTCTGCATCATGCTCCGAACTAGACGAGTTAGAAAGTGCTTTTGATGGGTTTGTAGCTGTGGCAAGAGCCCAGATCCAGTTTCTGCAGTGGTTTCTAAGGCAGTATTTAACGGCGAGGAGATAAACGCAGTTATGACTTCGTAACATTACACTTAATTGCACGGGCAAAATATAAGCTTGGTACTCATCAAAAGAAGCTTTATTTCTCCCGGTCCATTTATTGTCCCTTCAAAACCAGAAGCTCCACGTGAGGACGGGACATCTCACTTGTTTTCTAGAGAGCACTGGGGCGTCCTACCTGTGATTGCCATAAGCATTTTTCTGTTATTAAGGGAAGAAAAGATTACCTCTGGCACCTCCGAGGCCCACGGGAGAATAATTGTTGCTAAAAGCACAGCCTGGGAAAGCAGAGGACCCGTTGATGTTTAGGAGGTTGTGGTTTATCATCTCAGGAAGGGTAAGCAGAGAGCACCTGATCCTTGAAAATGGCTTAAGCTGCCAAGCCTTGAGTTTCTTTGTGAAATCGGTGCGCTGGAATCTTGCAGTCAGGAACAGCAGAACGCATGTGACATGAGCGGATTTCTTCTTTCAGTTTTAAGGTCTAAATGGCCTCAAGGTTGAGAGAGGAAAGATGAATCCTCCTGGGCTGTGCACTTAGAGAAGCGGCCCAGCTCCTGCACCACGTGCCACTGCCTTCGTCCCTACGCTTGGTAAAACATTTCCCTCCTTGTCAGCAAGCGTAGCTCACTCTCCCTGCCCCGGGGGAAAAGAACTACAGCTCTACCTCCTTCTATCAAATTCTGAGGAAAGTTTGTTTTACCTGACACAAAACACCTACCAAAAACCTTAGGTTTTCTCTTCTCCCACTTCCCTGGCTGTATCTTGGCATCTGCGTGTCAAGGAGCTGCTGCCTGTAACGCTGACGTTAGAGAACGCAAATCCCCCGAGACACTCTAAGGAAAAAATTCCACCGTGCTGTGAGATGCAGTTGTCTTGAAGGCTTGAGAAAGAAGCTGGAAGTATTTTTGTTCTCAAGTTGAAATCTTAAATTGAGCAAAATGTGCCTGCCTGCCTGTCTGTCTGTCTCTGGAAGAGATAAGGCTGCTCGCTTCCAAATACAAGTGATTTTTCTAAGCGCTCTTTAGGAGTCAGTATCTGGAGTGACAGCAAAAAAGTGTCTCATGTCCAGAGAATTTGAAGAAATCATTTAACCTTTAGTGCTTCTGAGAAACAATTTAACTTGCAGAAAAAAAAAAAATCCAGATTCTGTTTGTGATTGTTACGTTGCTGATACATCTCGATGAAGCTGTGACCAGTAAGAAGTTCTATAAGCTTTATACATTACTTTCTTTCAGTTTCTTGACCAGTTTCAGTTCTCTTTACTGTGATAACGAGTGAGAAGCTAATTACACCTTCATGAACTTAAGGCCTTTGAGTTGTCTTCCAGACCAGATCTGGGCAGATGCATCCCCGGTCCTGATGGAGATGTTCTGTTGTGAGACAGAGCACAGACCAGCTCCAGCTACTTGCAGTTTCCTCCTCCCATCGGGTGACTCCACTCTCGAGTGAGAGACCCACAGCCCAGCAGTGGGAGTCTTGGTATCACACAGTTTTTAGCAGCACACAGGCTACTGCTGGAACTCGGGAAGCCTGGGGGAAAAAAAAATGCACCTTTGCTTATGTCATGATGGGTTCAGTGACAGAACAGGAAAGGAAGGTGAGGTAGAGACTTGCAGGTTTTTAGGAGCCTGCAGCCCTAAACTAGACGATTGCGTGAGAAGAGAGAAGGCTCCTATTTATGATAAGGATGAAATAATTCAGCCCAAGGTCTGCATAGAAAGCTGAAACACGGAACACACCGAGTTAAGCATCTCGGTCAGCTACGACGCAGCTGCTGCCGTCTTGGCTTCCTTTTGCCAACGCTGGGGTGCCTCTTGCTGGCCTGGGCAATTTAGGCCACAGAAAGTTCAAAACTTATTCTGCGAGCTTGTTTCAGAGCTCAGGGTACTCTGAAGTACGAGTAACATACAGGAAAATCTCAGGAGTGACTACTTAGCATGAGAGGTTCGACAAGAAGGCCCTAAGCAAGCTCCACAAAGGAAGGAGAAGCGCGTGATCGGAGTCGTAGAATGTTTTCTTGTAAGTGAGCAGCAAGAGGGAGCTGCTTCAGCAGGGACTTCTGTTCCTTCTTCATGGGCTTGTAGGTACCGCATGGTAGGGAGCTGGAGTGAAAAATGCTCCCTCCCCAGTGCTGCTCCCGTGCCACTGTGGGCACAAGGCAGGGAGCAGTATGGTCCCTTTGACTCCTGATGCTTTAAATAATGGGTTTGGGTTTTCTCTACACAGCAGCCATCTGTGTCTTGATTCCCCCCCCCAAAGCACAGTATAGTGCTGACTGTTTTGTTCTTCCCAGTTGAATCTCGTTACCAGAACGACCGGAGAAGTAGCAAAGCCGATAACCGTGTTGTTAGAAGTGTTTTCCTCCAAGAATCTTAAGATGGATACAGAGAAAGAAAAATACAGCACTGGTTTGGTTTTTTGAAGGTGGAAAAGCAACATGTTGCTTGGGAGCTATAATTCCGGGCCGCTGGCATAAAGGATAGAAGAAAATAAACCTGCTTTGTGCAGTGCAATAAACAGCGATGCAGTAACAGACCACTAAAAATGGCAAAAATGACCAATAAACCAGAACTGAGGTAGAAACTTTCCAGCAGGTAAGTTAGTTCAAAGCAGGAGATTACAATCAACTTACAAAACTTAACATTATTACAAAATGTTGTGGTAAAACGTTAACAAGCTTTCCAATGAAACTGTCTTAAGAGGGGATAAAATGGAAGGGGTTTAAAATGTTCCTGTCTGCCCATGTCAGTTTTCTCCCTCGGCTACGGCTTTCAACAGTATCGGTATTCGAACGGACCGGTTTTCAGGCCCTGCGCTCATTTGTATTTTCAGCCATTTGGAGGGGCAGCCTTTCCAGCAAAAACAGTCCGTTTACTTAGGCAGCGTTGTGGGCAGAAGGGAATTTTGCCTTCCACCAGATGAGCAACGTCAGGGTTTTCGCTCCCTTATTTACCTTGTAAATTAGGCTCCTGAGGGGAGAGGGGGTTTCAGATGTTTGAAATGCTATATGCAAAAAGCCTGTGCATTTGTCTCCCTTTTTTGTTTCTTGCTTTTAATATTAACCAGCCACTTTCACTGCTGGTTCTCTGCCTTAGGACAGAAGAGCAACACTTGGTAGAAACAAAAGAAAGGGAGTGGCAGCGGCAGGGTGTGTCCTCTGGAAGGACAGGGGCTGATACAGAAAATCATTTACTGCCATGGGCACACATTAAGTGTTTCACTTCGTAAAAAGCCAAGGAAATGTCACTGCGAAGAGGTGGATGAATCCACTTCCAGCGAACCTCCTCTCTGAACAGCCAAAGGCACAAAATTCTTTATTTTCTTCTCTTCAACTTCCACGGTAACATTAAGCTTTCTCTAGCTCAACCTAAGTAGGCTTTTGCAGGATCTGGAAGTTTAAGGAAAAAAAATTAGCGATTTATTTGATAGATTCTCGCCCGGGGCTTCAGTATTCGGCTATGACTCAGTCCTCTCAAAATCATGAGATTGGCTTAGTCACTTGATTATTTTTTTTTCCCCCAGATACTAACGTTGAACCCTTTCCCGCTCACGTTATTTGGGACAGACACGGGCCAGCTTCACTCCGCCAGCAGCCCATGGGCACGCAGCCCACCTCCCACTGGCCAGAGGAACCCTCGACACAAGGCCTTTTACAGACTTGCGAGGTGAACCCACGAGTTTAGGTCGGATATTAGGAAGCACTTCCTGACGGAAAGGGTGATTAAACATTGGAATGGACTGCCCAGGGAAGTGGTGGAGTCGCCATCCCCGGAGGTGTTTAAGGAAAGATCGGACGTGGCCCTTAGTGACATGGTCTAGTTGATGTAGCGGTCATAGGCTGGGCTTGATCTCAGAGGTCTATTCCAGCCTCAAGCATTCTGTAATTCTGAGTAATTCCTTAGGAACAGCTTGGCTGCTTCCAGCACTTTCACTACGTTTCTCCTGCCACCTTACTCCGGCAGCCCAGGCCGTGCTGCCTTACCCAACCTTTCTCAGCTAGGCCGGCTNCGGTGTCACCGCGCCTCGGCGTGGGGGGAGGAGGAGAAGGCCTGCGGGAGCCCCGTGCGGGGTGAAGTCGGTGCTGTAGCCCCATCGGAGCTGTTGCGAAGAGGGAATGGTTGAAAGAGAGTCGATAACTTGGGTTTTTTTCCTTTTTTTAAATTTTTTTTTTTTTTGGGGGGGGGGGGGGGATGGGAAGAAACAGAAGCGATTCTATAACGAGAAGGGAATAAGGAGATTTGTAAACTAATCCTGCTCCCCCCACCCCCCGCCCAAACACTCGATAAACCTCAGGACATTGGGGTGCAAAGGGCTGAGTGTTGCAAGATCGCTGTGCATGGAGATGCGTGTGCAGTTTTCCCGGTCTCCCACTTAACTAAACCAGCCAGAAGATTTGTGCACGGAGTAAAAAAAACCAAACCCAACGCAATCGTGGTGGTTTTGCACTGGAAGTTAAAAACTTGGATCCTGAGCTAATCTAATGTGTGCATAGAGCAAATGATTGAATGGGTTAACTTCACTGTTTCTTTCCTTTAAGGTTTTTCTCCCAAAGAGCTTTTCAAAGCAAAAATGTCAGGCAGTGTGTGCAGTGCGCCGAGGGGTTTATCTATGAGACTTCATACAACTTTGTTTTTAGCGAATAATAAAGTTTAGAAAACTAGACGGTTTTGTTAAGAAACTGTGTGTTTTGTGGTGGGAAAGATCTTTTGTAAAATGTAAGCGTTTCGAGCAAGGGGATGCTTTGTGCTGAATTCTGTGGTTTTTTTCTGAAGGGCAGCTCAGGTACTCATCTAATAAAGCCGTGCACTAGTGGCATGGACAGTGCTTTTTCCCTAAAGAAATTTTATAATTGGTGAAAACTATTGTATCGTTTCATGGTCCAGCTTGATTTTGTTGTGATTGAGGGAAAGAGGGACATGATTTTATTAATGTGGTGGTTCTCTATCCTTCAACTTTTCTTTCAAAGTGGAGAAAACTCCCTTAGTCTAACGAACATTTTTTTTTGCTGTCCCAATGAATGATGGTTAAAATGCACATCCATCAAGAGGATTCAGTGCCCAGCTCAGAAGCTGTTCTACTCTCTGCTTTCCCCTCCCCTCAGTGCCAGACAGCAGTGTGTGTGGGCAGTTTGATAAGCCTGGGGTTTACATTGCAGTTTTTTTCTTGATTTAGAAGAATTAAGGACATTTTTCTGCCTGTACTTCATTACGTTGGTGTTCCTTGAAACAGAAAAAAAAATAAAGTGCAGCTGGTGATTTAGTTTATAGTGAAGCACTGCAGAGCTGTAATTAAAGCTAGACTGTAAATTCTTCTCTACTAGTAATTTGTGCGTAGACTTTTTTAAATCTACCCCCTCTATAGGTAAAGATACATATTTAGGTCTTGTGAGAATCGCTGCTTGAATTTATATATCATTGAGAAGCAAATCTATAAGATACTTTTCAGTTAATGCTTTATTCTTGTCATTAAACACTGCTGATTTTTGTGGTTTGGGTTTTTTTTTCCCCCCTAACCTAAACAGTTTATTTAAATACTGTCTAAGATTGATGTGAATACGTGTTATAGAGCAATACAGCACTAAAATGCTGAAGGAAGGGAAAGTTTTGGACTTTTTTGGATGGAGAACTGAAGAGATGACTTTCAGGCATGCAGTTTGACGTGTAGGTGTTTCGTTTTTATTTTTGGATGGGGCTGTTGCAGATCAGCAGAAAAATGAGAGAGTTTTGATAAAAGTTGCGTGTTCGGAGCACAAGACTAAATAAGATGATTTAGTCATTGTGTTCGTATCACAATTCAGAGTCCTCGGCAAAAAAAGTGCTGTTTTTTTCCTCGCGCCTGTAATTTGAGCGTACCCTCATCGAGCTGTTTTTTCGGTCACGCGGGGGGGACGAAAAGTCTTCAAGAAAATGCTGCTCTTCTCACAGCTGAAATGCTTCATCAGATTTCTGCCAATTAATGGATCCACTTAATAGTGGGCAGAAATATTTCATCAGCCAGTTTGCAGGTTGTTAGGACTGAATCACGCAGCGTGAGCGTATCGTCTATTTTCAGAAGGGCATTAATTTTGGATGCCCGGCTTGTCAGAGAGTGTACATACGGGAGTGTATGGGAACACAGTTTAGATACTGCCAGGCATTGGTACCTCTCTATTCCAGGTCATTATTTCATAATCATTTAATGAGATAGTTCAGTGGTGCTGTGAGTTTTCTGGGCGTGTTCTGAATAATCGGCAAGATTATTTAATGTATTATTTTTTTTTTGCTAAGGTGAGAAGTAAACCTGTTGTATCGCTGCGGGTTTTGTATGACACTACAGATGTTCAGCTGATTTAGCACTGGATATTGTTGAAACCGTTTGTCATCAAGGTCATCTAAAAATCTGCTTAAAAGAAAAAAAAGAAAGACGTTTCAAAAACTATTTCCCTGTTTGGAAAGAGTAATGCTCTGTAGGAACTGTATAAACAGTTGTTTTAACTGCTTTTCCTATTGTTTTTCATAGAAAGAATTAATACAAACGCATCATTTATAAAATCTTGTGAAAACAAGTTAAGCAGAAGAAAGGATACCACAGCAGAATGAATCATTTATGCTTGTTTTGTTCTTTCACCATTCCTGTGGTGTCAAATTAACTCAGTGCTGCTTTAAATATTCGGTGTTGCCCCCAAACCCAGCTGAGCTGACAACCGGTGGAGTTTGTGCTCAGAAAAAGCTGAACAAGCTCCTAAGCTGCTCATCCTCCCCCAAACCCATGTCTGGCCTGGCAACCAGTATAACTGGAACTGGGACCATGGCGTGCAACCTGACTCCCTGAAATACTGCACTGCAAACTGCCTCTTCCGTGGCTGCCTTGGAGCCTTGCTCCCTGGCAGGCTGTAGTTTGATGGTCCCTTAAGCCAGTGCTGTTTCTGGAGGAAAAAAAAAATTAAAAAAAAAAATTTTTAGCAGTCTGAAGGCATTTATTCCGTGCTGTCTTTGCAGTGTGTTGCCTGATGTTTATGGGTAACCTTGATTAGGAAGTGGATCGGTCTCAAAAATGATCTTTAAAAAAAAAGTGGTTGTTTTGCGGCTCGATGAGTTTCTTGTGGAAACAAACATCTGGCAGGATGCTCGCTTGCCTTCATCTGCCTGATGTTACGGTGTCCTTACAGGCTGAAGGAAGTTTTTGGTGAGAGGGCAGGGTGGATTCTGCCTGTCGGGTTCCTGAAACACTTGGAAAACTGTAGGGGACAGGCATCCTGAACGTAAAGTGAGAGGTGGCTCAGGGCAAGGGCTGCCAGCGGGTGGGTTTGGAGAGAGCTCTTTGAGTGCATCATCTTCGTGTGGCTGCTGCTGCTCCCCTGTCCCCCTCAGTTGCTGGTCTGTGTTTTTAAAGGGTGAAGAAGCTGGATTGGTCTCATTTTGGCTTCTCTTTTTCTTTTGAGTCCAGCTTTCGTTGCTCAGAAGGGCCTGGGTTCCTCCTTTTGCTAGAACTTTTGCCTCTGGAGTGACCAGTCGTTCTAGGCTTCCGTGGTCTCGGGATTTGAGGCCGCAGCTGAAGCAGTGAGTTTAGGTAGCCAGAAGGTATCATTTGCATTTCTAAAATGCGAATGGTGAATCCCCACAGAGTACAGCGGGTGAATGTGGGTTGGTTAACTTAAAAAAAGTCTGGAAAACTGACATAGAACTTAAATTTGGAAGTGCATGGCAGCATGCAAATGATAGAAGAAAGCCCACAGGTTTTGTGAATCACTGCTATTTATTCTGTCCGTTCTAGACTAGAGCACTTGGGAGACTTTTTTAGAATGGATCCAGCCATTTACCTATTAATAACCCCACTTTTTGTTGGCAGTTGTGTAGACATGCTGCCTTTTTTTTTTTTTTCCCCTTCATTCTTGGAGCTGTTAAAATACTTGTGAAGTTAAGCGGGGTTTTGTTTAGAGGTAAACTAAGTCTCAGTTCTGTGGAGTGATAGACGCGCAACGTGCTGTGTCGTACAAAACAGCCAAATCTGTTGTAATAGAAGTTGCTGGCCTTGGGCCATTGGATTATGGTCATTTGTCACTCTAATGCCATTTCAGCAATGTAGATGTTCATTTCCAAAGAATTAAACATGCTAGAACTGCGTTTTTGGTTGTTTTTTTTTTCTTTTTTGATGGAAGTGTTTTATCGTTAAACATACAACTGGGGATTATGGAACAAAGGGTTATGCTTCATGGTGGAAAAAAAAAGTATGTGTGTGTCTCCATGTGTGTGAGTGCATAATTATATACACACACAAACAGTCCATAATGGAGCAGTCTGATATTTGAAAATATTTTAAACCCTGTTTTCATTGTATGAAACTGTAACGTACAATTTTCAAGTGACGTGTTTTAAGCGTTCCCAGTCATGGTTCTGTCTTGATTATTTTTGAAACACTTTAAAGGTTTTTGTTAGATTAGAGCTGATGTTAATGTGTTCATTAACACTCTATTAGAGTAAAACTTTGAAGTGCATTAGTCCTTTTCATTTTGGATTTGACTCTCTAATACCGAATTTAATTGCAGATGTTCTTGATGTTTTAAATATACGTAAGAGCTTTTCCTCCTTCCTTGACACTGTAAAATTTATTGATTTTTTTTTTTTTTTTTTTTTAAGGTTTGTTTTCCTTCCCCTGTAGTTAGACAGGAGGTAGCTTAAATCACAGTAGCCCTAACAAAGTGTTTGCGTGGGGCTGATTTAAATCATAAACCTTAGGGAACAGCATGTCTTTAAGTAAAACTAAGAAAGACCTTCTTGAGATGCTGTGATCGTCACGAATGGTGGTGCCGTAGGAGCTGAAAGAATCATGCTAGAGTGCTTTGGGGAATTCTGCCGCTTGTAGGGTTGTGTGTGAATTCATATTGTGGAGGGAAGCTTTAAAAGAAGCATTGTGTGATATTTGCATTGGAATTACAGGAGGAAAGAAAGGGATGCGGATCAGCTTCCATTGAACGTAATGTCAACACAAACTGGAAAATCACTTCAGAGTTCTGTAACTTTTTGCTCGGTTAAAAGAGTAAAGCCCCCAGTTGGGGTTCAGCTTTGAGGGGAAAGAGAAAAATACCTGATCTGTAAGAAACTGTCAGGAAGAACATACCTCTGAAGGTTGTGTGAAAAGATGCATTTAAAAAAACCACGTCTGTAAGAAAGTAGGTTTTCCTCAAAGAATTCTGTGTATGAAAGATTTCTTTCTTTTTTGTCTGAACCAACCTGAACACAGGAGCAGAACTCGCAGTCCTGTATTCCCTCAGTGCAGCAGGCGTGTTTTTTCATACAACATGCAGAGCCTGCTGTAGTGATTCACAGCTTTCCTGCCTCATTTTCCCCCATGAACGTTGCAGGCTGGCAATGAATTTACCAGCGTAACTTAAAATGCAGAAGTTGTCTGTCATTCACACAGAGAAGTGAAGGCTTTTGTGGTGAAAATATTGTGTCTTGCTGGAGTGGGATTCTTTTGTAGGTAGTATAGTAGTGATTCTTAGAGCGTGGAGATAACGTTCTTATTTTCATGAGTACTTCACAGCTTTGCCATATGCACATTCCTGTCTCAATGGGAGCACGTTTATCATTTATTCCTTAGCCTGTGCTGCAAAAATCCGCGTGTTAAGTTGATTGAAGATCACCTGCTACTAGCATTGAAAACTCCTAGAGCCGAGTATCAGATGACAAGAATGACATGTTGTGCCAGCTTCCGTTGTGCGAGCACATCGAGACTTGAGATGCTGCACGTGGTATCAGACCACCGGTATTCTCGCTCCCTGGCTGGCTGGTGAAGCAGAATTCCTGTTGCACATGGCTCTCGTTTGAATTGGCCCAGTGTAAGTGTTAAAGAGGGAAAGGAATTCAAAGCTCACCTTCTTTACAAAGTCAGAGTTAAAGAAGTGACTGACAGGAGAAAAGGAGAGCTAGAGGTGGGATAGCTATAATCCCTTTGATTCTTGCTTGGAGAGGGAAATGGAAAAAGAATCAGTCGCTTACTTTAATAGTAGGAGCAGACAATTAGATTAATCGTATTCAAATAATGGTTTTGGGCCGTGCTACTTAGGAGGATATTTGGTTAAAAATGATGCTATACCAGTATGTAATATGGGATGGTCTTGTCATTTAAAATATGAGTAGATATGATAAAAGGAAAGGGAAATAAAGCAGAGACAAAAAGAGGCATTGTCAGCAAAAGTTACAGCTGAATTGCAAGAAGAGTCAAGTTCTCCTCAGTTCCAGTCTACTTCATTCTGTGCATTAAATCGTAGGCTCTCTAATAATAGCTAACTGTTACCAAAGAGAGTAAGAAATAGGGCCTTAAAGCATGGGAAAATTTTCTAGAGACTTTCCAAATCTATGTGGATTATATTCCTGGGTGCCCTGCTCTGGCAGGGGGATAGGACTTGATGATCTCCAGAGATCCCTTCCAACCGCTAACATGCTGTGAGTCTGTGAAACCTCACTTTCTCTTCCTCTGCCGCCTCTGGGATACAAAACCAAAGCTGCTACTGTTGGAAAATTTCTGTGGAGCACTGTAGTGAATTGATACAAAGTTGGAAAAAAGTCAAAGACAACTTATTCGGGCAATTCCCAATACTCATTTTCATCTTCCCTGCTAAAGGCTGTGACCACAGGCCACGGCCCCTTAACAAGAAGCTTAAACTTCCACGAATCCCAGACAGTGAAAGTTCCCTCACAAAACCCGCCAGTGAAAAAAGGGTTTGTGCTGTTCATCTGCTTTCATAGCAAGCAAGAACGAGGGACGTAGAATTGTCATCCTGGCATTGCAAGCGACGCAAAATGTAAGTGCAGCAGAATCATAAAAGTGTGAAAGAGGAGCAGTCAGCTTTCGGAGCGGAAGAAATAAAGCTGTGGAGTTTGCTCACGTCAACAGGTTTGCGGTCCTCAGTCTTTTGAACTTTACCTTTGTTCCAGCTCCGCACTGAGCTGTGCTGGTCACTCATTACTGCGAGTCAGAAGGACTGTAAAAAGCAGATGCTGGCATGTGGCTTTTCAGATGTTGCCAAAAGCTTGGAGTTCCCCTAATTGGGGAGGATAAAGGTGATGGACGGGTATTACACTTCGTACTAATGATTGTCACATACAGGCCATTATGGTTTTCTGCTTTGGTGGAATCGCATCCTTAAAACAGAGGTTTCCCTGAGTTCTCATCCGTGTTCACCCCTGGAACGATGGGTTAGGGCAGCTGAGCACTTTTTTTTTTACCTTTGCTTTGTGCTGCTGCTAGTGATAGTGGGTACCACCATCAGAACTTCCAGTGGCATCCCTCATTCCCAGGGTGGTCCTCGATTGTGTGCCGAGTTACCTCACGTGTGCACGGACAGTATTTTCACAGTACTGTGACTTTATAGTTAGTCTGACTTCTTCATAGCTTTTTTTTCTAGCCAGAAAACTTAGGACTGAGCTAAGATATTTTATAGCAGTTTAGTTTGCATACCAAATTTTGTATAAATGTTTGTGCTTCAAATTTATTTACTTTATGACTGCTTAGGAAAAAAAAAATTATAATTAGTGAACAACTGTTTATTGTATTATCTTTGAAGGTTGGATCCAGGTATGAGTGTCCAGCACATCCAGTGTGTTTATTTACTGAGTAGCCAGAGGTTGCAATATTTGATAATGGCAGACATCACTGATCTGAAACTTCGTTCCGTTGGTATTTTCTGTCTTAGTTGCAAAAGAGCCATTTGGAACAATAGTATGAGTGACTAATGGTGTTTACCAAATGTTTTTATGGTTTGCAAGATTTTTTTAATTGGATTTGGGACTTAAGGAGGCATTGTACAGCCACATGAGAAGCATGTTCTTTCAAAAGATGCCTAAATTGGTGGGGTTTTTTTGAAAGTGGAAAGTATTATAAATTCACAATACGCAGGCTGAAATATGAGGGTGTGGTTTCATCATTGTTGCTCAACCTTGTCAGCGTTGCAAATTAGATGGCAATTTGCTGGTATTTCTGGGGGGTCTCCTAAAAAAATACTCTTGCTACTTTTGTTGTATGGGTGGATGAGCGAGAGGATAGAAGGTGCTGGGGTTGCAGACGTGCTCGTGGAGGTGAGGGATGCGAGCTGGGGCACTGCAGCCAGCAGCTGCTTCTCTCTCTGTCCCGTTTTCTCCCTCAGAAACGGAGAGAATTTCAGTATCTTCAGGACCGTAAATATGTTGGGAAATAGTTTGAGTGCTCTTTCTTGTGTTCTGCTCATTCATGTGTGCAAAAGAAATCTGAATGCTAACAGAAGATCTCATCTGATAAAAGATATGAATTAATTTGGAATGCTGCCGTTTAAAAATCTGGGTGTTTAATAGACCGACGATCTGCGGTTTAGTTGCAGCAGTGTATTAATCTGGGCATTCGTTTTAACTGCCACCTTGCACCTACAAGTAATTGTGTTGCAGATACTTAAGCTCTAAAACCCTCTTGGGAGGAGCTGGCATATGTACGGTGTCCCAGTTTTCATTTGTACTTGCATCCCACTGCAAAACACAAAATTACTGTCAGGGCAGTGCCAGATCCTCTTGGGTTTCCGCCTGCCACTTAGGACATGTCATGTTGGTAGAGGAGAATCCAAGCAGTAGCTGGTGTCCTCCTTCGATTTCTGTGTGCCGGGAGAACGTGCAACATCCATGTGTGTCATGGGGGGGAAGCAGTGGCAGGGGCTTGAGTTCCTGCAGAGAGAAAATGGAGTAAGAACTTCCGTAGAATTGCTCTCAAACTTCAGCAGTTAGCTTAAAATAGAAGAGAGTGTTGTGTGGTTGTGTAGCTGTGGTTTGTTTCTGTCATCCCTTTGAGTTGTTTACCGATCATTGTGGTTTTTCAAGTTACCTGGTTTATTTTTGGCTATTTCTCTATGATATTAGAACCCATTTTTGTCAGGTCACAACTGACAAAGGGGAAAGTCTCGATTCCTTCTTGCTCCTGGCCACTTGCATCTTTTGTATTACACTCGTTCCTCATCTTCCCTTAACCCTCCTTCTTCCAGTGCAAAAAAACCCAGCAAACC
This sequence comes from Baryphthengus martii, assembly GCA_013396935.1. Classification (NCBI taxonomy): domain Eukaryota; kingdom Metazoa; phylum Chordata; class Aves; order Coraciiformes; family Momotidae; genus Baryphthengus; species Baryphthengus martii. Next base: position 273,758 of record VWZK01022032.1, on the reverse strand, counting down.
AGAAGTCATCTGGACCCATTTTCTGTGTGTTTGAGTATAAATCATCTTCCTGATCATTCAGCATGTGCCAGAACTGGCACAGAGATGGGATTGTGAATCCAGCAAAAGGAAGAAGCCAGTAAAACCTGTGTGGCCTTGGTGAATGGAAGAGATGGTGCTTGTTTGTCGTCATTGGCCAGTGTTTTACTGTCCCCGTTCAATGCATGGTGCCTTGCTGGGGTGGTTACCCCTGTACAAGCTCTGGCTATCGTTAGCTTTTGCATTGTCTTTTTAGTAGTAGTATTCTTGGTGGCCAATGTGGTTTTGACTTTGTACCACTTTGAGGTTAATACTAAACTTTGTAGGTTAAATTTTCTTCAGCTGTAGTTCTAAGCGTTCAACACATCCGAAATCTGGGCTTGAGTTGTAAAGTTAGGCCTCAGAAGAGGCCTCTCAGTCCTGGGTAGGTGGGATCAACGGCCTTCTGAAGGTGCTCTTCTGTACTCCTTGTCAGCATGGAGTCCAGGTAGGTGATTTTTACCTCACCTAATCTTAGCCAACTTAAATCCTGCCCTAAGTAATTGCTTGTGAAGAGCACTGTGTGGGTGACTTGTCTGGCCATGGTGCTGTTAAGAGATAGCTTTTAGTTTTCCACAACCTTTAGTTATATTTATTCAGAGGCTATCGATAGTTTTCTTACTTTACTTCATCTTCCAGGATATTTTTCAGCTCCCTTGACAAACTGAAAGAACTGTCTCCTTGCTGCCCAGTGGAATTGTGCCCTGGGATGGGTCTGTTGATCCTGGCGGGTATTTAGTCCTCTGTGAAGATGCAATAATGGAAATAAGCAAAGAAAATATCCAAAGTACACAAACTGGCAGTAACCAAATGAAGATAGAAATGATCTTCACTTTTGTGCAGCTTTGCTTTCCATTACTTGATTTTAGAAGCGTATTTTTTTAGTGTAATTTCTTTATCTTAAATAATAGGGTGCCATCTGGAATCTCACCTGCTCTGTCTGCAAGGTGAGCAGCTTTACCTACGTGGAAAGGGCGTCAAGCTCATGGAGCAATTCATGGGAGAGGGAGTATTCTTAAAGGAGCTGAGATACATACTGCAGTAACTGAATCAAAGGGCCTCCTGACTAACAGGAGGAGCATTCTGTCATTCCAGAATTTTGGGTGATAATTCAGCTTTTTGGGAGGAGAGTGGTCTGACAGGCACAGACCAGATCTTTTAATGTCTTTTTTTTTTTCTCCTGTGCTGTCTCTGCCCGTAACTTAAGATCCTGTGTCATCTCTTCATCAAACACTTATTCTTCATTTTTGACCTCATCAAACCAATTGTAATCTTCTTGAACCACTTAAATTTAACTCTAAACTCATTTTTAATTTCTTATAACTTGAAGTCTTGTTGCACTTTTTCTTCCCAGAGCTCTACCTCTCTTTTATTTCTTTTCTTTTTTCTCTTCGATACTCTTATCCAAATCTAGATGCATTAGTTTTACTTTTTTAAATCCTGGGGTTTAGTTGATAAAAGTTGCCCATGAGGTAAATGCAGGTACAGTGAACAGACTAAGGAAGGCTTTCCTCTGCCGGGTCATTGCCAAGCACCTCGGAGGCTTCCTAACTGGAAACCATGACAGGGAAAGGCTGTCTTTGTTCTGGTAGCCCAGAGCATCCTGCCTCACCGGGGTAGGAATGTGCTGGCTCCTCAATACTATGAACTATGTGGATGGTAGAAAAGATAGTGCATGTGCTGTTCTTCCACCTGGAGGAGTCGAGAGCAGCTCGTTGAAAACAATCCTTTGAAAATCTTAGTCGCTACAATACCTGCTAATAAAAAAATTGTAAACCTCAGAAAAACCCTGGTTTATACGACGTGTCTGGAATTTGAGTGGCCTGCTGTGAGGTGTTCAAAGGCAGTTTGCTAGTTAAGTGGCCAAAGCGGTATTCTCCAGATGAAAAACTGATTTCACTACCTTGTTCTTAGAAGTTTGTTCTGCTGTAGGTATTTGACACAAAAGGTTGCGGCCCTAATGGTTTTCATCTGGAGGAGAAAAAAAAATGGCTGCCACCAAAGTTTTTCTGCTGGGAAGTATTAGATAAGAATTAGGAAGAGATTGTTTTGCTTGCCCCACCTGTAATAAAATAGTAGTTAAACTGGCTGTGTTCTTGAGTAACGTCATGTTTCAACGTCTCTCTTCCTCAGTGCTTATCATGCTGTAGTAAATCTGAGTAATTCAGGTCTTAATTATTTTTGCCCTTCATCATAGGAAGCGTTTACAATTTGTGTGTTAGACTCAGTAGGTAATTCAGTGCAGGAAGAGCTTGCAGAGCTTGAAGTAAATGTGCTTGCTCAGGTAGAAGCAACCAGCTTGAACGTGGTGTTTTCAGCCTCTTTGAGAGTGTGAAGTTTAGAGGCTTAGCAATAAAGTGTTTTACCAACCACTGTTCTTGAATCCAAAACTGAGAAAGGGCCTGTCTACCCATTTTGGATTTATTTTGATATTTGCAAGGATTGCCTGCTTGAGGAATCCGATAGGAAAGTACTTTTGTTTGGCTTTTGTTTCAATTTAACATCGCAAGAAAATAGATTGAAAAAAGTTACTCCTCTGAATCACTGACAGATGTTCTGTGGCTTGTAGAGGTGTCAGAAATTCCTACTCTTGCTTTTCAAAGAGCTAAGATTCGATATAATTAGCCCTGGCAATTCAGTTTCATCTTCCTTCTTGCTTACTCTCCAGAGTGCACTTTCCAGGTATTCCTGCTGTAGTCCCAAAATGACTGCTCTTCACTGCAGCTCTTGTTGTATAACACACGAACGGATGTTCTTACCTTGGACTCCAGTGGAAAACACAAGGAAGATACTTTCTTAGCAAGAACAGCCGATCCTCTCTCCCAGGATGCAAACTGAAAGGTATAGAAAGTGTAGATAGAGTCCTCCTGCCACTGGGCTTTTGCTTTATGGTCACGTGTAAGTGATACAGCTGCATTGCCCATTTTATACTGTTATAGGGACAAAATAAAATTGTGACTGGCTTGGGGCATGCCTTAGGTTTTTGATTTGTGGCACAGAAGAAAAATAGCAAGTGGGGAGAGTTTTAAATGTGAAAGAGCTGGGATTTTTTGGCTAGGGCAGTCCTGCTTTGGAGACCAGAGATAAGAGAGTTTTTCTGTAGTGGGAAAATGTTAGGCTGCAATCATAAATGCACTGGTGTCTGTAAGATGAAGGGTTGTTTTTTATTCTTCCACCCTGTTTGTTTGAAAAAGAATGCCAGCAAGCACATCCTTTTTGGGAACAGAGTGAAGAGAGTAAATAAACAAAATTTGTTTTGGTGTGAGATACTGGTTCATCTTCTGGCAGGTTTTTGTACTGTTATTTTTCCGATTTGTTGCCCTTCTTCAAAATCTGTTGTGTAATTGGTGAACATAATAATGCAAGAGCACAACCTGCACTGCTGAATATTTGAATTACAGTCTTCAGGATAAACTGCTTCGGTCCACGTTGTGCCCCTGTGATAGTATCAGGCCGTTGGGGCCGTTTGTTCATTAAACCTGCCTTTCCAGTAACGCAACTGGAATTTCACCAACTCCTGCTTTCAAACTAGCCAGTGATTTGGTTTTTCCTCTGATCAGAAGATGAGCTTTTGAGAATAATCATTCTTTTTATTTATTTATTTTTTTTCATAGTGGAATCAATCCCCCTCAGATTAATTCATGTAAAATGTGTGGAAAAAGCCGAACTTTCTTCAACTGTAAGAATTCTGTAATAGCATCCAAGAAACCGTGAATTGGGGGAAAAAAAAAAAGAAAACATACAGTCATGCACGATATTTTTGAGCCTTTGATTGCTTAAATGGTAGGCAGGCAGAGTTGCACTGACTCATGGGCTTAGTTGACCTACATTTACCTAGCTCTGATCTTTCTCCAGGCGCTACGTAGATTTGTTAATGTTCCAGTTTGAAGCTGCAGGCTAGTCATAAAGGACTGGAAGCTGGAGGGAGAGTTTGCTCCTGATTTGTTGCATTTTTCAGCTGTTAAAAGCTTTCATATGCAACGCTCCACCTTAAAACACAACTTCATTTCCTTTCATTTTTAGTTATAAAAGGGACTTTTTTTTTTATAAAGAGGGTAGATCAGCGTAGGATTTTTTTATTTTTTTTTCGGAAACTGTTTTGCCTAAAATACTACAGTTTAGGCTGTGATACAGTGGTAAATACATGGCCAGTGATCTTCATAGTATCTGGTTATGGGCTGTTCTTTGAAAATTCAGAATCTAAAAAAAATAAATAAAAACTTAAAAAAAAAACAACAAAAAAAAACCAACAAAAAAAAACACAAAAAAAACCCAAACCCCAACCAAACAAAAAACCGTAACCAAATGAAAACCTAAAAACCACCCAAAGAACCCGTCTTTCATTTTGACAACTTTGTCTGTGTTTTTAAAAGCATTTTAGCAATAGGTTTCTTGGGATTTGGAAGTTCAGAAAACCTATAGTATCAAATGAAGCGATCACCTGTGTACTGGGAGTAGATGGATTTCAGCTTAAAGGAATGAGGACCTGAGGGCAGGTTGTCTTTCCCTACGCTTCCCAGAAAAAAAATAAAAATTGACAAACCTTGACAAAATGAGAGAAGGAAAAAGGTGAGGGAGCAATACCTGATTTGCTGCTGGGATAACTGATGTAACAGCTTTTCCTCTGCTAATAAAAGCCAGTCATAGACACGGGCCCTTTTTCCCTTGCCAGGAAACAGACTTCTCTCTCAATGGTTCTTTTTCTTCCTCCTGATAGACTTAAGAATAAGCTCACTTTGTAAAAGTAGCTCGATGAGCAAAGTTGTATAGCTGCTGCTATACATAAACTATTTCATCATTTCCAATTCTATAGGAACTAGTTTTGACTTGTTAGGCCTTCTGCTTAGATGCAGTTGAATTCTTCCTCGCAGCCATGAAGTAAAAGCTGTATTTTTAACTCCTTTGTGGAAAAGCAGTTGAAGTGGAAGCATTTGCAGCTTAAACTAATTTGACTGGGAGATCTGAAGCTGTTGGTTTTTTAGATGAAAGCCACGTTAATGCTTGGTGAAAGCAGCAGTTGACACTTCATTTTCCTGGCTTTCTTGTAGCACAGGTGATGCCAAGATGGTGATGCATCAGCAGTGCTATTTCTACCCATTTTTCTAGGACAGGCAGCTGTGGAACACGTACTTCCTCCTCCCTGTATTCCTCCAGGAGAGTGTTCCTGTTGTTAGACTGGAATACCAGTGGAGATTTCAGGCCGTGGGCTAACGTTAGCATTCATTTTTGAAGTGGTGAAGGAGAGCACAGCAAAAAAGCAGTCGACACGGGGACAGTTTGAAGGTCAGGCTGTAATCCTTGTGGTCTTCAGACAACTTTTTTCCCCCTCCTGCTTCTTGGAATTAGTTCTTTTGTCTGCGTAGTTAAGATGCCACTTGGTCGGTTATGGTGATCAGAGTTATTGTGCAAAAAGAAAAGTCCTCTTTGTGGTAGAAAACAAATTTTCCTGTGTAGTTGTATTGGGCTAATTGGTTTTCAGCAATTTCTGTTGTAATCCAGATGCAGTTAGTATCTTCAAGATGTAAAGGTGATATCATTAATGAAACATTGTGTTCAAAGTGGTGTAGAATCTTCTGGAGCCCGGATTTATGTTATACTGTTGTAATCATGTTATAGAGTTGGTTTTGGGTGACACCAGCTCACTGGTGAGTTTTGGAACAGGTCAGTTTTTGCCGTACCAGCTTCAATAATCTCATTCATTCAGTATTCTTAACTTGTATTCTAGAAAACATATATTGCAAATGTAATACACTTGAAAAAAATTTCTCAGCTGCAGAGTATTTATCTAATATTCTGGTCTCACACTTAAGTTCCTCAAGAAGGCAAAGATAAAAGTATTTTGATGTCCTCTCTTCAGTCACACAGGGGGGAGTTCAGAACTACAGCTGAATCTTGTTCTTTCAAACATTTCCAGGAATTTAGTTGTACATTTATTTTGTACTCTGCAAAGCTGTAGGAGAATGTTTTGAATTCAATCCCCAGACTTTAGTTGCAAAATCTGGGTAGGTGAATCTGAATTACTGGTAACATAAGAAAGCTGAATTAAAATTGGGGCACTGACTCCACCAGCAGCTTCAGGTGAAAACAGATACCATTTTAGAATTGCAAAAAGTATATTTAATTTTGCATTTATTTTTTTTTTTCAATTTATGTGCTAGTTGTTATTGTCAGTATCTGAAAGGAGAGTATATCTCAGTATATATTTATTCACATTACTTAAAATCATGTTAATTTTAATACATTTGATAACATATTGTGCATCTCTGGTAGACGGTCAAATTGAATTACAGTTGTGAAGTGCAAAAGATCCATCGGAATGTTTTGAGTTTAATATTTTGTTTTTCCATTCCAGTGGAGAGGTTTGGAAACACTGAGGAGAAAGTGGCAAGGTGGTAGAGATAGGATTTGTTTGGGGTCTTTTCTGTTAGTTTGCTTTGGTTTGTTTTCCCCCCAAGGATTCCACAAAGCCTCGTCCTCTCCACACTCCCACTCCCCTGCCTCCCCCCAGAGGAGACTTATTCTCCATCTGTTTTTCCTATACAGCTGGAAAGGAAGGATGAGGGAAATGTATATGATACCGTTTTGACGTTGCTGTTAATCTGTGGCAGAAACGAAGCTCACCAACCTGAGCTATCTGAAGGGAATACCCTCAGTGCAAGCTTCATCAGCGCTCTGCAGAATTCAATCCACTGGAGGTAACGGGAGAAATGCAGCGTGAAAAATGTGCTCCCGAAAAAGAGAGAGGATTCCTTCCCAGGAGCCAGAGCAGAAAGCTTCTACGTAGGTTGCAGAGGTGGTTGGAGAAGGGAGATCAGATTTGACTCTGAATTAAGCCTCTTAGGGATTATGTATCTTTAAAAGCAAGTCTTGGGGGGAGGGGGGGTGGGGGGTGTTAATTAACAATTGGAAATTTTTCAAACTTTCCCCCAATACTTTGTTATTCTTCCAAATGCAGCGTCTGTGTATGGCTGGACTCTCTCTTCTAAGCATCATTTCTGTTCTGCCTTGGGAGTTACTACTCACACCATTGACTACTATTATTGTGCTTTCCAACTGGATGCTTTTTTGACTGAGCATTTAAATCAAAATTCATTTTTGAAATATATAATTCAATGCTGAGCAGTATCTTTGCAGCGAGATTGATTTTATTTATTTATTTATTTATTTTTGCCTTAAAATGAAATGTATATAGAGCTCTAATTAAGTTTCAACTTTTCAGTGGTAATATTTTTAGATAATTTGGGTTTGGGCAGATCGGAGTTTGGCGTTTAAGGGAATCAATTTGATGTAGTCCTAATGGGTGCGTTTGTTTCTTATGCAAGTGGAAATATTAAAAAGAAAAAAATAAAATTGGAATCAAAATACTTTTAAACTGCTTTGGCAAAGTTTTTCCCCATGCTTTTGTATCTCTGCTGGGTGTTAGAAATGTTATTTACAGTGCAGGGAGTAAGTTAATGCTGATCGTGAGTAGCTTGTGTAGGAATTGTGTAAATAATACAAGTAGTGTGTAAATACAATAAAAAAAGTAAACTTTTCTTTGGTTGTTCCAGGTATTAGATTTTATTTATCAGTTTGAAGGAAAAAATGTAACTTTTGAAATTAGGTGGAATTATTTGGAGTGTACAAGCAAAGTCGTTCTGCTAATGAAGTTACTTCTTGGGAGGATGTATTGCCTTTTATAAAATCCTACCCCTCACTTACAAATCCTTACTACTTAAGCGCTTCTGTTGTAGAAAAACCTTTGAAATTTGAATTAATGGTTCAGGGTGAGCGATTCTGTGATGACAGTGATGTCTTTCTGAAGATATTTCGCAGCTAAACCAAGTATTTTCTTATTCACTGACCCGTTGGGGTGTAGGATGGACAGACGGACGGGTGGACTTTGTTGCTTAAAATGCAGCAGCTTTTTCCTCCCTGCATCCTTTTTTGTAGAGACTGTTGTACTTGCCAAGTGATGTGATACCTCGTTTTTTTTCACTTCAGCACATAGTTGTGCCTTAAAAAGGGTAGAAAATTCTGTTGTGCTTGCAGGAATCTATTTCTTGAGAGATGAGGCTGGTCTGAGAGGCAGAGAACAGGAAGGTCGGTCCTGTTGGGTAGCTTTAATGTCATCAGTCATGTGGCCTGCCAAGTTTATTTGGAAACAGTATTTTTCTCAAGTTTATTATGTAGGGATCTTTTAACTGGTTGACTTTTTGTGGCTATAAAGCATTGTTAAATAAAGCCTCATAAAATCCCATAGAATTCTGTTTTCTTTAGGCCCAAATCGATGGAGTTTTTTGTGCTATAGTCTGACTAGGATTGATTTGGGTTAGCTGTTGGTAAATTTTTAATATCCTGTTTTAAATTACGAAGAAACAATTGCATAGGCATAACATTTCTTTACATGAATACATTTTTATATAGTAAAACGGTTCCATTAAGATAAAATTAATGATCACTTTGTTTAACTTTCATCTCGTGTTCCCTCATTACAAAAGAAGCACTTTACTCAGAAAGAAGTGATACCTCACTTGAAAGTGCTGGTAAATGAAAAGGCTATTATTATATGAAGGAATTGGGATTGGATTTATGTAACTTTTAATAGTCTATAGTTGAGATTATTGTTGGGTTGGTTTGGTTTTTTTTTGTTGCGTGACTGCATCAAAAATATCTCCCAGATACATAATTTATTTGTGATTCAGCAAGTGTTTTTCTTAGGCATGCTTTTGGAAGATGATAAATTCTAGCTGGTATGTTACTGAACAAAAATGACTTGGTTATATTGAGGGCATAAGCCATGTTTGAGTCCTGGGCCAAGAACTGTGAAGTACATTTTAGGGATCCCGTCGTCTTTAGGTGTTGTAGCATCTGTTGGCTGTGTGAAAGTGGATTTTTTTGTGTTTTCTTTTTTTTTTTTTTAAAAGCATTAACTGTTTCACTGTGCTTCAGATCTCTGTATCGCAGATGTTCCAGTTTCTTTTGACTGTTAGAATTGTTTATCGACTAAACCAGAGTGTGTGACTATTTGTTTCAAAACACCCAAGGACATTAAAATGGTCAAACCCTTTCCACACACACATAGGAACGAAACACTTGCTGTGTAAGAAAACTACACTTTGTCGTTGCTGTGGAATTTCGCTTAAATTGAAGCTTTGAAATGTGTGAAATATATGGCTGTGAGTCATACACACAGTAAGTACATGAGTTTTATTGGAGTAAATCACCCGAAGTCTGAAAAAAAACCAACCCTGATTGAATCACTGTTTCTACAGTTTGTGAGAACAACCTGCACTTCAACAGAGAGGATTTCTCAAATTTTAAGAAACTTTTTGATGGTACAACTCCCAGGGTAGTTGCTTGTATCTTGATCCAGCCAAGCTAAGGATTTACCATGAGCACGACTTGATGCTGCTTAAAAAGCTCTTCTGATGGAAGGCTGGAGGAGAGCAAAAAATGATCTGAAATGACTGTCGGAGTCCACTGACGATGAGTGAGAGTGGTGAGCTGGGAGGTACTGGGCCAGACTGACCTGCTTTTATCCATAGCCTGAATATTTGTGACTGGTGACTCAATGTGAATGTCCTTCCACATGCCAAGAGTGAGTTATTAGTGGTCTTTTCCAGGCCTCTTGTTTATTCAACTCCTTATTCAGCTTCTTTCTGGCCCAGTATCTCTGTTGTCCTAAATGTTCAGATAACTATTCAGCTGATTACAGCTGGTGGTAGCAATTCATGGAACCTTCCAGGTGCTATGAAATGCCAACACATCAGGGCTTTTTACTGGGAACGTTTCACATTCTGTAAACTAAATATGAGCTCTCATTTTATTATGAGGTGGGTTTTTTTTTTGTGGTCTTGTTAGCTACTTATTTTTTTCCATAGAAATACAGATGCCAGAGTATCTAAAAGGATACAAGAAGGTAATATTGGGAAAAGACATTGCAGCTTAGGTTTGTTACGCAGAATTTCAGAGGTAACAGAAAGGCTTCCTAAGAGCAGCTGTACCAAAATTGATAATATTTAGATCTTGCGTATTTTTTCCACACCTTGGCAATTTCACTTCTGTGTTTGTGCACTCAAGTAGCAGTTCATAAGTTGTGTGTAACTCATTAGTCCAGCAGAACTCTGGAAAAAGGAATTCTTGGTTTTTCTGTGGTGGAGGATCGGTCTGTGCTGGTTTAGAAGGGAAACCAGCTTGTGTCCAAGGTGTACCCGAACTGGTGCAACTCTTCACCCTGCATATTGGTTTAAAACCGGTCGTGGGAGGAGCTGCAGTTTGTACTGTGATTATCTCCAGCAGCAATGTGAAGGAAAATGCATTGTATAGAGTTTTAGAGCCTAAAGTACTTTGCTAAAGTCTTGGGAAGGATTTGAGATGAGAACTGGGATGCAAGCAGGTGAATTTCTGGCTTGTGACACACAGGTCTCTTTGAATGCTGGTATCTTAATAGATTTTATCATTAATTTATTAATTGTATTGAATAAAATCCTTCTGTAACAAAGATTCTTCTCTTTTATTTTTAGTATATTTTTGGGGAGTTCAGCCCTGATGAATTTAATCAGTTCTTTGTGACTCCACGATGTTCTGTTGAGGTAAGATCTACTTCAAACTCCTTTTACAAATAACATTTAAAAACTTCATCTCTTTTTGTGTATTTGAAAGTTACTGATACTTTTTTTTTTTATCATTCTCTTAGCTTGCTAATTTACAAACTGAAGATATTGAACAGGAGTCTTCTTCCCATGTATGTGGATATTAAGTCAGTTTTTAGAAATAAGAAATAAGTTATTCCACCTTCTGCTTGTCATCTTTCAGAGCTGGAGTAGCTGATGTTGTAGTGATAGACTGTTGAAAGTGAATTATCCAGCCCTGTAATCTCACTTTTGATGGCTGGGTTTTTTTTAGCAATGGATATAGAGGAAACTTTTTCATCGATGTTCTTGGTGGTAAGGTGGACTTTTAAGTCTTGTGAGTCTCTTATTGTAGTCTCTTACTCTCTGTAATTCTTGGTAGAGAGTGAAGAAGCCAGTTTCCTTTGAAAGGAAGAGTATTATCCCATTGTCCTAATCTCCAGCCTTCAAAAAAATAATTTTCTTGCAGGTCAATTTCCATCTTTTTCCTCCCAACATTTCTATGGAAACATTTCAGTCATACTTCCGGCCTCCCACCTCAACATCAAGGAAATGACCACTCCAACTGGAGATGGGGAAATCCTTTTTGTTACATTTTACAAATCTGACCACCCTTGTTAATGTGACTTAGTTTCCTGGAACTTAATTTTCCAAGTCTAATTAGTATAATGTAGCGCTAAACAATAGAAGTGCGTGAAGGGAATGGGGTGGGGTGGGAGGTGCTGGAAGTTTGGAAAGAAAAATTAGAGCTTCTGCTTGCCTTCAGGGATAGCTTTGTGTCTTCTCTGGTAGGTGGGAAGTAATGCAGAGTAGGTCTTCAGGTCATGCATGTTTCTTCTGCTGATACTGCTCTTTTCCCCCCAGTAAGTACAGCAGCAGCAGTGTGACATTTGCATCCTATGTAATGTCACCTTCACTGTCCTACATCGGCTATGCTAACGTAGCTTACACTGTGGAAGAAGACAAAGTCCTATCTTGAGTTTTATAAAATTATTCTCATTAAGTATGTTGGGGAAACATGAACCTACAGCACTAGAACCAAGCTGCCTTCATTTTATAACTGTGTCAAGCGTACCACTTACTGGTTAGCTATCAAAATAATAAAAAAAAAACCTGTGTTGAACAATGTTCCTTAAGTTTGTCCTTGATCTGGTTCAGTTCAATGTTTTAATTATCTGGATGATGAAGTAAAAACTGCACTTATTAGTTTTATACTGCACAGATATTTCGGAGAGAAGTGGTCTGAAAAAAATAGGATGGAATGCAGGAAGGACAAGATAGATGAAAGCTCCTCAGTGGTGTTTGACACACATTCTGCTGGGGGCACTGCCACTTCTGGGAGTCCCAGCATCTGGTGATGCCGGTGGCCTCCTCAAGTCCCTTGCCCATAGATACCAGTGTCCTCCTCAAGTCCCTTACCTATAGACTGAGGCAAGGGACTGGTTAAGGCTAGGAGTTTTCTAGAGTGTCTCTTCGTACACGGCATTTTTAATACCTGTTCTATCAGATACCTGTTGACTGAGGTGATTCAGATGACCCAGTTGTATGAAACAGGTCAACTCAGGAATCTTTGCGTCACAAAAGTGCTGTTGATTAACCAGATCAATGGCAACCAATAGGTGGACTACTTTTTCTTTCTTTCTTTCTTTATATTAAACCCCTAGAATTGGAGAAAAACAAGAATCAAAAGTTTTATCATAAACTGCTGACTACAGACTTCTAGAATAACTTTCTCTTAGCTCTAACTATTGAACACAGATTCAATATAATTTAATATTAATATGGGTAATAGGTTCTTAACAACTTGGAGCCTCTTTCTAACCCATTTATTCTCATTTTTGCCCTGGGAAGTTGATGCATTAAGCTGGGTTGTGGATTATAAATAGATTTTACATTGTGTTCTATTTATGCTTTTTTTTTTTTTTTTACAATGGGTTTTTAGGAATATTTTCTTAGCCACTTTGGATGTTGTCTCCAGTCCTTTAAGACAATATCTAAGTACCTGTAGCTTTAGAGAAGTGAAGACTTTAGTGGAAAGGTTGTTGATATTTGTTACACCATGATAATTATTATTTAGAAAAGCATTATAAAACTGCACTGCACTCTCAAGTGTTTTTATCTGCCACTGCAGAAACAATTCAGCTGTTCTCCAGGCTGAGTCTGTAAAATAAAACACTGGCATCATACCAGACGTATTTACAGTCTAGATAGAAACTGCATGCTGTGGATTTACTGTGCTTAGGCCAACGAGCAAAAATTTTTGGTTTTCTTAAACATGATTAACCTTAACTGAAACATTTCAAGGGCAACTTTACAGCTGAACCAGGCTGAGAGTCAGAAGGTTTAGATGTGACTTTTACCTGTGCAAAATTTTCTTTCACCCTGTCACAGGTAATTTGGTCTGTTTTCAGGAAAAAAAAAACAAACAAGAGGACATGCTCCTCATTTGAAACTCATGGTATGTTCCTGTTGATGAAGGAAGGTCCTGATGCTGTGAGGTGAATCACTTGAGGAGGTGGTGAGCCTACAGTGTGTAACCAAGATAGTCTTTATCTTTCAGTACCTGGGGTATCTGCAAGGACTCTTGAAGCAACAGTGTGGGATTTGATAAATAGGGAAGCATGAGTTCAAGAGACACTCTCAGAAAGTCAAACCTTAATAATGATGTTATTTTTTTTTAAAGGAGTCCTGTGTTTTGAATGAGATCAAATGTTAATAGAGTTGCTTTGTCTTTAAATAAAAGTTTCATTTCTTTTTTTTGTACAGCTTCCCCCATACAATGATACAGTTTCATGTGGTATTAAGTCCACAGGTAAGTTTTACGATGGTAAGAAATCAAATTCCATTTGTTTAAACTTTTAAATTTTCCTTAGATTTACTCAAACCTCTCTTTAATAAAATTTAATCTTTAGAATTCATTGAGCAGGTAGAGGTGAATATATTTAGCAAGTTGGTTTTTTTAAACACCTTTCTTGAATGAGATCCATGAGAGGATTTGAAAATACTGCTCTGAACTTCAGCTAATGAGGGTGGATGTGCTTACTCCTCCTTGATTGTGCTATCACACAGTCTTGATGTCTTGCTGAAATATTGCAGGATGTAGCTGTGAAAATGTGAAGTTTGCTAGAGAATTTGTAGTGAAGAACTAAGTAAGTAGTGTGGGGTTCAGCTGGCCCTGCTGTAAGGGCCAGAACATGGGTATCTTCTGGCAGTTGCAACCAGAAGACAGCCCTGCAGGTTGTGCTCTGTTCTCTGTGCCCCTTGGCTTTGCCTCTGTCTGACTCAGCTATTTCTCTGACAAAAACCTTTTTTTTTTTTTTTTCCTTTTCATCACTCTGTAGTTTCAACCAAATTTTCACAGTATTGTGAGCGGCAGGTAAATTAGTGTTGAATTTTTTTTCCCTGAATAAGGGAAGAACAAGGAAGGTGAGACTCAGCCAGATGTGTATGAGAATGATACAAGTGATATCCAAATCTCCTGCGAAATAATGCAAGTGTCTAATTAGACATTTCTCAGAAGTGGTTAAGAGGACCAAAATGCAGATACTGATGGTTAAGAACACCTGACTATTATGGTTAGATACTGATCTTTAAGAACAACTGATCCTTATGGCTAGCAGCTTTGGCCTTGCATTTAAAAGGAAATAAGATAACCAGTCATAAAGAAGGACAGCAGGTCCCATTTGCAAGCAGATATGCAACGTTTCTGAGAATTGGGAGCTTCACTTAGTACAGGACCAGTTTTAGGACCTTGAGTAGGGTCCTAAAGGAGAAGTTCATTAAAAGGACCATATGGTGCTAATTTTCTGCTTTTGCTGGCAGGGACACCCAGTCATATATTGGTTTGTCTTACTGTGGATTTAAGTTCTGTTCTTTAAGATTGAGATTTTGGTGTTCACAAGCCATACAGACAGCTGGTTTGTACAAATGTTTTTCAGATCATTCCTAGACCCTGAGAGACCCCCTCCCAGCCTTGAGATTAGGTAACAACAGCAAATTAGGTTTTGCCTGAGAAAAACATCTTTAATAAGCTTGCACTGTACCGTGCATGCCTATGATCACCGTGGTGGCTGCAGAAGAAGCTGTGGAAACGCAACTGGAACGCTGTGCTTACGCAGAATATTTAGAACTGATAACAAAATGACACACACTGACCCCATTGTCACTCCCCACAGCCTAATTTTTTTCTGTGCTTATCTTAAATGTTGAACATGGTTAGAGAATTAGATCTGTGAATACTTACAAGGAATAACCAAGTGACAGCTGAAGCTCTAATATGCAGAAGTCTGTTCAGACTAATTAAGACCACGTATTCACAGCTTTCGCTGTTGCACAGAGACTTTGTCCTTGGAGCATCTGCTGGTACTTGTTTCAATATGCCTGTCATGTTGGTCATGATAGAGAGATCTGTTTCAGTCCATTCAGTAATAGCACCATGAACTAGATTGAAACAAAGATGCCCGGAAGCAAAGTGGAAAGTCAAAACAAATAGAAAAAAATACCTTTTTTTTTTTTTTTTTTTTCCTCCTTAAGACACAATCTTATGGCAGATGAGCTTCTGCCAGAGCCTAACTATACAGCAGCTACTGGTATTTGTTATTCTACTCCTGCTGTAAGGTGTAAAGTTTGGTTCCTCAGCTGTGGCTTTTTAATTTTGTACGATAAATGCTGAAATATCAGTTCTGCTCTTGGCAAGATTTTAGCTGATGATGTTCACATTGCACCCTCAGTTAAATCATCATTGTGCCATAATTGTAAGGGGTGTGTTTGGTTTTCTATTCCCCGTTTGCCCAGAGATGGCTCTTGTGATTTTTCCAGTGGCAGGTAAGCTGATACGTTCACCAAAAACAGGGGAGAAAAAAATACTCGCTTGGATTTAGTTTAGTTTAGTTTACTTTTTTCTTGGTTAGCTTTTGATAGTGCTGAAGTACTGGAAGCTTGCTGAAGAGTAGAGGAGCAGGAGAGAAGTGCAGAGATGAGAACTCTCATTTTGACCGTGGTAGACTTCACTCGCCCATGAAGGGAAAACACATTCTTTGTTTTTAAGCAATTTGTTATTTTATTTTATTTTTTTCAACTGGTATTTTGGAAAAGAAGCAGGAGTTCCAAATCATTTTGAACTGGTAGGGATTTGAAACGTGCCCAGTAATTCGTTCTTATCGTGGTCGGGGCGTTACCAGATGTCGCTTGTGCTTTTTACTGTTGGAGCAAAAGGTCAAGAGCTTCATACTTGAACTAACAAGCTGCTTCAGAAGCAGGTGAACTAATGAGGAATAGTTTTATTGTGAATTTGTCTCCCATATCCCTTAAAACCTCAGGCCCTGCCTTTGCAAGCAGGTGAAGCTGTGGCTGATTTCAGGCTGTCCTGAGAGATCAGCCGGTTTCTACCCGGTCAGTGTGGCTGCAGCACCAGTGAGATGATGCCGGAGATCTCCCAGCCTTTCTCTCTTAGGTGGATATCAGGCAGCAGTTTTCCACTTCCCTGCCTTGAGGCTGATTTGGTGGTTTTTTTAAGTAGAAACTAGTCCTCTGCTCTGGTGAGTGATAGCCTGTCAGTGACTGCAGAAGTGGTTGGGTGGTGCTTTGACAAGCATGGTGTTTAAAAGTTCTTTCTCATGGGTGTGGGGAAAAGGTGAAGAAAATTAGAAATTCAGGCTCTTGTTAATGGGATTTAGATAAACCATGTGTATGGAGAGTTTTTATTTCTCTCTTTGATTTTTTTTTTTTTTTAACATTTCCTTTAGTCTGACTGGCAGCAAGATTGAAATTAATCTGCAAAATGTTCTTAGATTACTAGAAAGCAGGAGAGCAATTAACATCTCTATTATATCTTTCTTCCTTAATTCCTAATATATTAGTATTGCATGTGTGAGTCACACCTCAACACACACTGAATGTTTGTTACTCTTCGTTTGATATAAAAAAATATGTAAACTGTAGATTTTTATGTTCATATTTTACATTTTTTAAAAAACCTAAAATTTTCATCAGTGAACATTTGTAGGAAGTATTAGCAGAGTTTTAAACCAACTAGTTATGGTGACAGTTCTGTGTCAGAATATTCTCCACTAGACTCTTGTCCTCCCAGAGGGTTATTTTCTTAGATGTGCATATAACTTTTGCCTTAGGAACTGTAGATTGCTTTTTCGTTGTGTTTAAAAAAAAACAAACAAAAACCTTATTTTTAGTGAGTGTTTGTAGTATACTTGAAAATGCACATTTGTTAACATGTCATACCTAATGGAAGTTGCACAAAATCCTGAAAATTTATCGGTGTATCCACTTGCATTCCTTTGGAAATAATATCTGGTGGTGTTTGGTTCTCTAATAACAGCCTTAAAAATGTGAAATTGATTTTATCTCTTTGATAGTTTTGAAAACAGTTGTAACTGAAGTACCCACCGTTACCTGTCAGCACACAAGTATTGTAAAACTAATTCAGTTCCATGAAATTACAGGAATGTGTAACTGACAATATTTTATGATACCACAAGGTGTAGTGAGAATAATTCTTAGTGCTTCTTTAAAGAGCATGTCAGAGTTCCAAGGTAAATAAACAAACCCCAACAAAACAGCAACAACAACAACAAAAAAACCAACAAACCTACTCCCATTCATCAATTTTTCAGTGCTCCTGAGGCGTATCTGTTGTATTTCTTGTACTAAAATCAGTCACATACATCATATTCTCATATAGGAATAAATTCAACTGTGGTAAAATTAAGTTATTGATGAGCCTAGAGTTTCAAAAGCTTTACTTGCAATGTTTCCACGCAGTTACTTATGAAAATAATTTTCAGTTGTTAAGGATTGTGAGAAATTTTTACACACCAGCAAAATCAAACCACCCAAACTCCACACGTGGAGATTTATTTTTCGAAGTTAAACAGGGAAAAAAAATGGATTTTGTAATTGTCAGAGGAAAAGACTGGCTTTAGAAGAGGAGTGGAGTTAAATATTTCACCGTATTTTATATGCATTTCTTCAGTAATTAACTTAATGGAGAATATAGTTCAAGTCATTGAGCTTTAATAGTTTTTCTTAATAGGTGAATTTAATAGCTGGCATTGCAGGAGCTGTGCAGTGATTTGGAAAATTACATACTCTGTTTAAGAAAACCTGTTGTTTTTAGGAAAACTGTGTTTTGAAATAGTCTTCAGGCTTGAGATCGAGAATAAGAATCATATTCCTTTGAGGGACTGCAGTTTGTTTTCTGAATTGCAGGGAAAATAGAGTTGTTTTTCTTGATTTTGTAGCTTTTTGATTAGGTGCCGTTCACTAACTGAGGTTTGCTTTCTCTTGTCCAGGGGAAGAGTATCAGAGAATTGAATTTGGTGTTAATGAAGTTATTGAGACACAGACACCTGTACGAAATAACACCGACTACAGTATTTCAAGTACTCTGAATCCTCAGGCTCCAGAATTCATTCTCAGCTGTGCACCTGCTCAGAAACCCCCTGATGATTCTCTCAGTGAAACCAACTACAACTCCATTGACTGCCAATTCACTGACCCAAGCCTAGCTCTGGACAGCGGTTCCAACGCTGAAAACGACGGCTTGTCCGGAGGCCTTGGACAAAGGGAGCGGAAAAAGAAGAAAAAAAGACCCCCTGGATACTACAGTTACTTGGAAGACGTCACCGACGGCATCGCTCCTACAGAAGCTCTTGTAAACGGCCACGCAAATTCTTCGGGACTCAACAGCGCGGAGGATACGGAACTGCCGGGAGACATCCCCTCCTTGGCCACCCCAAGGACTTGCAACAGCCCGGACAACTCTGTGGACTTCCTTAACGAAGCTGTCTCTGAGGATTCTGTTTGTAGCGCACTAGACAATGCCAGGACTGCAGGGCAGGCTGAGGTATGCCGGGTTACTAATTCTGAACAGTTTTGCATCCCCTCAGAGACTGGCAGAGATAGCCCTTTAAGGACAGCTGGTGTACAGTCTTATGCTGGTACTGATACTACTGAAAATCTTGGCGTTCCTAATGGACAAACACTTGAATCCTCTGGGGAGGACACAGCTGCCAATGGGGTAGAATTGCACACTGTGGAAAGCACTGACTCAGACCAAGCTAAGCCTGAGGAAGCTTCACCTACTACTGAGGCAACGGTCCCGCTTGCAGGATCAGTCCCTGTTAATCAGCCTGCGAAATCGTGGGCTAGTCTTTTTCACAATTCCAAGCCCTCTGCTTCCACATCTGTGGTCTATGTTGAGACTAAATATACCCCTCCTGCCACATCTCCTCTGGTCCCTGAAAAACAGGTTGAAGTCAAAGAGGGGCCTGTTCCAGTTTCAGAGGATCCTGTAGCCATAAAGATTGCAGGTATAGTTAATACACACGAGTGGATGTTACACTGGAAGGGTATTAACTCTGCTTGTAAACAGGAGCGTCCAGTATCCGTAGAGAAGATCCCTCCGTTAATGTCCTTAATGAGATGACTGTTCAAACACTGCTCTGAAAGATGGCATTTTAATAAGCTAGTTTGATATCCCCCTCCCCCCTCAGTAAACATTCCAACGAGACGTCGCCACATCGTTATCCCAGATGGAGTAAAACTATTGCTGCTTGTAAAACAATGCATTTAAGTGGCCTGGGTTTTTCAATAGGCTGGTCGCATTCGGCTCTCTGCTGTTGTAATAAGGAGAACACGTTATAAAAGTTGGTTCTGAAAGTGGTGGGATGTAGTATCCAGTATTTACAATCTTGTAGTGCGTGCCGTTACCAGAAGGGAAGGGTATCGATGGGTTTGTGCCGAAGTAGCTGAAATTTCTGGACGCTTCCAGTAGCTTAAGTTTGACATCTAAATAGGTCTTGCTTCAGAAATCCTATTTCAAAGAATACTTTTTTATATTTATTGATTTGCTCTTTGAGAGGTCTTGTCTTCTAAATCCTGAAGAATTCTCTTTAACCATTATAAGCGCTATTGTTTTGTTCAGTAGCAATGCTAGAGATTGCCTGTTCCAGAATAACCATAAGAACCTGTTCAGAAAGTACATCAGGAAAGACCACGTGGCTTTGACTGTTGGTCCTCTCCCATTTGTGGTTCTGATGAGAAATGCTAGAATGTGCCTGAGATCGTTTTTGCAGATCCGGTCAGAAAACAGGAGGAAAAATAACCCATCGATTGCATTTTGTGTCACTGACTGGTGAACGGTGGAACAGAAATATTTATTTTAAATCTGTGAAATAGTCCTTATGTGAAAAGGCACGTGCAAAATCCTGCTCTTTATGCTGCAAGCTGATTTTCAAGCGCAGCGGTGTTGAGTGTGTGACAGCTTCAAGTCCAAATTTTCTTCTCTAACCAGAAGGTGACCTGGAGATTTCTTGCCAGAATACCCAGAAGTATATGCCTGCCTCTCATCTCCTCCTTAGTAACGGTTTCATTACTTAAAAATTGTCTGTTGAGAGCAAAGCTGTCAGAAGAACTTGTATTTTGGTGTGTTCTTCGCTTGGGTGTTACAAACTCAGTTGACTGTGTTAAAAAAAAATTAAAATATAAGCAGATTCTTATGGTTTGTATGAACGTGGAGTACGTTGTACTCTTAAAATCTTAAGCTAGCGTTTGGTAATGAATTTGAACTTCAGAATGATTTGGGGCCAACTATAAAGCTAGAACTGCTTGTCAGAGATGGAAAAGCTTTTTTTTATCCTGTCCAAGTTGCTTCAGCTTTAAGTTAACTAGACTTTTCCTGTTTCTGTACTATTTTTTGCCACCAGGTGGGAGCAGAGCTTTTTATTTGGTCTTTAATGTATTAAAATAGCAGTGTAATTTTTATACGGTTTTCTCTGCACCTCTGCTATTAGCCGAGGAATAATCTTGAGGCTAGATCCTTTTCCAGTGAAAAGGAATTAACCTGCTGATTGCAACTGATCCAAGTAGGAGCTATAATGCTGCAATCCCTGTAATTCAGGTGCTACTGATTTTGATTTAAAACATTGAGGTGAAAATCTGAATGCCATGTAACCAGTGCTTTACTCTGTGAAGGGGAAAAAAAAAAAAGATGCCATCCTTCATTGCCTGTCCACTTTTTAATGTTATTTGGAATGTTTTTAATGCCCTGTTTGGAGAATAGGTACATTAGTGCTTCGTTCCTACACCCACACTTCAAAATGGGATCAGTGAGTTTCACTTTGTGATTTCCAGACAGGTCATTTGCCCTTTTCCATACATATTTCGTTTCAAATCTTCGAATGACATTGTTGTCTAAGGGTCTGTAGCAATCCTGTGTGTTTTTCAGAGGTAGCTGCTGATGGAGTTCCTTGTTTTCTGTGTGGCTCAGTTGAGATCCCGTTGTGAGTTCGCTGGGAATTCTCCAGTTTCAGTGGGAGTGCATTTTTGCCCACTAGTGCCATAGGGTGCAAAACACGGGTAAAATCTAGACCTAAAGAATCTCGAGTTTAGCAACCAAATTTAGTACGTCTTCTGACTTCATATTGGAGCTGTGAGGCCCTTCTGTACAGTTTTTATTTAGAGCAGATGCTCAGGACACAAGAAGCTAAATTAATGACCTTTCCAGCAATAAACGGCTGATTTGTGCCTTAATTTTCGTCGGTTATTACAAGGGAAGTTAACATTTCCCAGGCACCTTGAAGATAGTTTAATGCTGCTTATTCAACCTGCAAAGATCTGTGGTTTCTCAGTCCTCAAATTTAAATGATAGCCATATAAGATAAGGAAATAAAGATCAGGACTAGAAAATAAGTAAAGCAAACAAATTTCATGTTAATCTTGAGAAAAAAAATGACTGAAGAGTTAATTTCAGCAAGTGCCTAAGATGTGCGGTGAGAAGGAACTTTTGAAGCAAACCGCTAACAATTGAGGTTTGTTTGGCAAAACTCGAGGTAGATAACCTAAGAATGGTGGAGAAGGAGAGGTTCAGCATGTGGTTTTTTACACCTTAGCCTAATTTGAATGCTAAAACAAATATTTTAATAATTTCTTCCCAGAGGACAGTATAGAAATGGTCCATATTTGTAAAAAAAACCCCAAACTTCAGACTTCACTTGCTACGTTTTAATTACTATCCTTTAATGCATAACCTGGTGATGATAATGCCTTATATAATGTTCCAAGTAAGGTAGGGAAACAAGTGACTGGCAAACTAGCTGTTCTCTGACTAGTCCGCTAACTGTTCTTGGCAACTTTAGGAAAAAATTCAAAGGGACAATCTAAAAAGATTCCCTGAATTGTATTTTCTTGCAGTGTTTTCCTGGTGGATGATGGAATTAACAGTGCATATAAAATTTGTTTATAGCAGGCAGAATTTCAGATGAATTGAACAGAAACCTTTAAGATTGGACTAACTGTGGGATGATTTTAATTTAGAAGGAGAAGAATGCAGTAAGTTGAAGTATGGCAGGGTACACCAGAACAGAAATCAAACGCAGCACACAGTGTGAAGTACAAACAGTTGGTAATAGCAGTAGAGAATCAAAGGATCAGAAAGTTTGAGGGAGTTGTTAAGTGTCCTTAGTAAAACTGAAGAGATGAAGTTTTTTTTCTGTTCGTTTTCGGGGGTTTTTTTGGGCATTACTCAAGAAAGATGTGAACCAGCCAAACCAAAAGTCAGATTTGAAAACTGTTTTATTTCAGCTATAAAAAATTGAGATTGACTTTGCTTCAGATGAGGTGTTTGGAATGATCATGGATGGAACTTCAAGTACAGAGAACATCCAGCAGGGTCATCGTGGCTTTGGTTTTTTTTCTCACTGCCCAGATTGAAGGAAGATCTGAGTGACAAATACTTGCCAAATAATAATCTCAAACTAAGCATTAAATTGTTAATGTGTGGAGACCACATCCACGTGGTTTTTCTTTCCTTAGACTTTGGACTTGCATTGATTAGGAAATTACCATGGGTTTGATTGGTTGTTGTTTGGTTTTTTGTGTGTGTGTGTTTTGTGTTGTTTGGGGTTTTTTTTTAAATTTCTCATAACACCACCTGGTGAATGACCTTTAGCAAAATACTTTCTGTTTACCAACAGCAGGCATTTTAAAACAGAATAATACTGTTCCAGATCTCCTTTCAGTTCAAGGCCATGTTTCCTAAGTCAGAACCCACCAAATGGAATGTGATCTTATTTTTTTTCTGGTTAGTGACGTGTGCTTTAGAACAGCTATTGAAATTTTCAGAAGGTTTTCTCGTGGTTCTAAGTGTATTTTTCTCCTGATACCCGTGTAAAAGTTTTTGAGTTACTGTATAAATGTTTGAAGTGAGATGAAAATGTGGTATTAAATGTGACTGCTGTACACAGAAGTTAATCTTTAAAGAAACAAAACTCACTCTAATTGCTCTAAATGGTGTTTACAAAGCAGTTTTGTCACCACAAGAGGATGCTAAAGGTCCTGGTAATATTTGTATTTAGTACCATACAAAAATGGGGGGAAATAACAGTTAATGTAGAAAGTTATTGGTAGGCATTAAAAATACTTTTTTTAATTTTTTATCTTAATTTTCAACAGTGCTTAGTTTGATTGACAGAAACATTGCATGTGTGCAGCATTTCAAACTTTGCTGCTTTAACAGGTTATTCTGAAGTAGCTGAGCATTAATTTAAGAGCAAAGACTGGTCTAAATAATTGCTCTTTTTTGGCATGTCTTTGGTTAGAGCTGGTTTTCTCAACAGGAAATACGATCTTAGAGCTCAAGAGATAGTTTGGAAGTAGAAGGACGTAGATTTTGTTTGCAGTTCTGCCACCTCCTTGGCTTGGTTACAGCTTTTTCCCACTGCTTTTCCACCTCTCTTGTGTTATCTTGTCTGTTTAGCTTGTCCTAGTGAAGAGCTCAAACCCTTAGATTTAAGCAACGTAGCACGTAGTAGAGGCCCTCACACTTAGTAGAAAAAAATAAATAATTACTATATTGATTTGGTTTTTTTGTATTCTGTCTTGTTATACCTCTTGTCCTTATTTTACAGATTTAAAAGATACCAGATCCAGTATTTTCCTTTAAACAGTTTTTATTTAGGTACCTAAATAACAGGCCAGACTTCCTGGAAAAACTCCCCCTGTTACTCTCAGTTTCATAGCTGAGGCAGACTTAGTTATGTGCAGTTGTTCCTAATTTTTAAATTTGGGCCATTGCTGAAGTTGCTGAAAGCAGTAGGAATTATATTCTGTGAGCCTGTTATCTTGTAGCTTTTTGGAAGTCTTAAACCAGGAAATAAAGCATACGGTTCAGAAGGGCACGTTAGCATCTGTCTGGCCTGTTTGCACCAAGATTTGTTGTTGTTGTTGTTGTTAAATAGCGTGTTCAAACTTGTAAACTCAGACTGTCCTTCCGGCTTCATCTCTCTTCAAACCAGAAGAATTTGGGAAATACTTGATCAAATTGTTGGCAAGGGATTGTAGCTGAAGGGGTTTTGTATCTATATATATGTGTCTCTATAGCTATATATATATATATTTACACATACACAAAAGCATCAGATTTCAGGAAAACAAAACAAATAAATCTTCTCAGGTTTGAAATGAAATGATTAATTTTTGTACCAACATCCTCCTCACCCAAATTCCAGGATATCTTTGCTTGAAGAACTGATTTGAAATATGAGCGGTGTTTAAACGGAGCGCTAAGTATTCGCTGAAGTTTCTGGGAATCTTCTTAATTGATTTCAATATTTCTGTAATGCATCCACAGCTATTTCTTTGTTTTGATGCCTTGCATGTGCAGCTTGTTGATGCTCAATTTACTGTTTCTCATTCTCCAGAAATACTGGAAAATGTAAGACTAATACATAAACCAGTGTCTTTGCAACCGCGAGGGCTGATCAACAAAGGAAACTGGTGCTACATCAATGCTGTATCCTTACCTTGGGAAAAAATAATACCCTTAAGTTAAAATTTGTATATTATATCTGTCAAAGGTTTTCTGGATGATTCTGGTAAGTATTTTATAAAAGTATTTGTCTTCTCATATCCTGCTGCTGTGGTTAAAATGTTTGCAGGGTAGCATCTAGAACTCCAGGTGTATTTTGGATCGTTGAGCCCCGTGTGCAGGGTTCCCCTGCAAGTGCACAATCCTGTTGGCAATTTGTCTCCATTCCCTCTGTCCAAATATTTCAAAACGGTAACTTTCTCATGACCAAACCTCTTGTCGTTTCTAGTTTTGTTTACTCGTGACTTTTTGTGCATCAACTTCAGGGGTTATTTCTCTTCTGTACTTGAAGTAACTGTTCTTCTTAGGCTTTGTTTGGGTTATTTGGTAAGTAAATGGCTGGGTTGGTTTTCTGTTGAGCAGGCTCTTCACTCTCCTAGCAGCTGGGTAAACACAGTGTTTAAAATAATCCTTTTACAAGGGGATGGAAGATTAGTTTGCTTTTAATTTATTAGAATTATATAAAATAACTTTGACCGTGTGTAACAATTCCTTTTTATTCCGTGCTGTATTATGATAGTTTTATTAATAATATTTTTTATTAATAATATTTTTAAATTACTATAAATTCTCATTTTATATATATATAAAAATACTAAATATTTTCATTACTGCTATATCTCACTGCAAGTGACAGTGAGGATACTTCTAACTTTTAGGACTGCTGGCAAAACCCATTAAGCCCAATTTCCAGACTAATCATTGCAGAACCTGATAACCTCTTTCCAGCCCAGCGATTTTGCTTTTCTTACATAATCAGTTCTGCACTCATCTCCTCATATGGATCAGCTCCCATTTTTTTCAGTCTTTAAATGGTACATGGGAATTTCTTACTCAGTCTTAACACACTGTAGGAATCAAGCTTTATATCTCTCTAGCTGTTGACATCTCTGCCTCTCTTGTCATTTCCCTGCCCCTTCAGTCTCTTTAATACATTTCCTCTCTTCGCTGGTCTCAAGTAGCACGTATTTTGATGGTTTTAAAATATTTTCTCCCAACATACGCCGTAGTTTTACTGGTTGCTCCAGACTCTTCTTTACACTGTGGAATGCATCGCATCCCAGTGGAGTTTTTCTGTCTGCTTTGGTTATAGGGGTAAATGAATCATCAGCTTTAACTTGAAGTCTGTCAGCTGGCTTCTTCCAGTCTCTTCAGAGAACGTTACGCGTTGTCACTCACCAGTTCTCTATTCATTTTATAAAGTCTTTCCTATGAAAATTCTTTTCCTCTCCTGTTCCTGGACTGAATGTTTCCTTCCCCTTTTTAATTAAAGTTTTTAACATTATGAAAATGTCAGTGAAATCACTGCATGTTACAAGATGCCAGGGGTTTTAAATAAAACTTCTGCATGTTATTTCTTCATGTTGCGATAAAAGTCCATCCATCCCTTCCAATTTACCTAATGGATTGGTCTCCATAGTAAAGAGCTCGCTTTGTGTTGCATACAATTTTAAATATAACTGAATATTTGGTTAATATGCAGATGATATTTGTTGAATATTTCCTTAATGCCACTGAATTAGACCCTGCAAGCCTTGGTTGCTTGCCCTCCAATGTATCATTTAATGAAGTCCATTCCAATGTATTCAAAATCGCAGCGGCCGTGTACCTCAACACCCATGATAGACAGTTTGTAAGTAGCTTGTTTAAAAAAAGCACCAACATAAATAATCTGTGATCTGACTAAAACTCACTCAGAAATACCTAACAAATCATTGTTTACTGCAGTTGTCCGATGTTGATACGTATCCAGAAGTCTTTTTTACGTGGTTTTTCTTGGGGGGTGATGCGTGGCTGTTACAATGAACTTGGGATTTTACAATGGCTTGTGTAGTCAAGGAAGATACTTTCTATTGCCTGAGGAATATCAGTTGAAAATAGTGTTTAATATGCAAAAATGAACGGTTAGACCTGTAAGAACTAACCTAGCACCTCGGTTTCGTTCGCAACGATCAGCAAATCAGCAATTTTTACGTCTGAACTTTCCTCAGACTTCATTATGATATTCTTGGTTAATTTTATGATTTTTTTGGCAGTCAATAATGACAATGATCTATTTATTTTTTTTTATTTGTCATTCTAAGTCTTAACTTGCTGCTCATGTCTAGTTGTTCCTTCCATTCTGTTTCAGTGTTCGTTTAATGAATGAGTTCACTAATATGCCTGTACCTCCTAAAGCAAAACAAGGTGAGTGGGAATAGGGGGAGAAAAGTCTTAAAATCACCAGAAGAAGGTTTTGGGGTAAGGATCTGCATCGTGTCGTGTACTTGAAACCTTTAAATACTGGTGCTTGATCCCCTTCATGGCTCTTTGGACTTTGGGGGTTTCTTGATATCTTTAAAAGTTTGCTGTTGCTTTGCTGTCAGTGTTAAAGCTTTTTCTTATTGGTGACCCATGTCAAGAAATCATAGGTGTTTGACCTTTTTCTTTTATTGAGTTGCCCAAATGTGCACGTGCAATAAGAATATTTTTAGTTGAAAGTTAGCTTCATTGTTAACATGTCTTCTAAGAACATACCCTTTCTAACAAAATCATTCGATATTCCCTGTGTTTTACTCCGCTTCCTTCCGTATTTCCAGCTGTTTGGTTTATCAGCTTGTTCCAGCAGATCATTCTTCCTTAAATACTAAATACTCATATTGATCCAGAAGAAAACAGGGCCATAATAGGTCTCTTTAGCAGTTAGCCATTGCCTGCCTTTGAATTCCTCCTCATCCTCTGCATTATTTCAGTGTGAAAACTTTACAAGAGTTTGTTTCTTGCTAATACACGTTTAGGATCAATGATGATTATGGAGTGAGGAACAGACCATTATTTTTTTTATTTTTTTTGATGCAAATAAAGTATCTTGTAGGCTTCATTTTTTGTAATGGGACAGATTTGGAGATTAAAAACTTACAGAAATAAAAGCAGTTTCAGGAATGTGTTTATGTAACTTTATAAGAAAATAGCACGAGGAGCCGGTTGTTCCAGTGATTTCCAAACAGTTCAG
Source organism: Baryphthengus martii (assembly GCA_013396935.1). Classification (NCBI taxonomy): domain Eukaryota; kingdom Metazoa; phylum Chordata; class Aves; order Coraciiformes; family Momotidae; genus Baryphthengus; species Baryphthengus martii. Next base: position 246,214 of record VWZK01022032.1, on the reverse strand, counting down.
ACATTTCTGTGGTTTGCTGCTTAAGTTTTGTTTCTGTAAAACAAATCTCACTGTCTTATGCAACTCATTATACTTCTAGGTCATTTTATTTATTGTATTGTGTAGCTTGCAAATACAATTTCAGAGGCCTCGTTTTGCTGTTGAGTTGAACATTCTGTCAGACTATTTCTTGTTGGTTTTATGGCTTTTTTTCTGCTCTGAGGAAAAGTGATTATTAGAATTGCAAATATTGAAAAGATTTAAGGAAGTTCTTGGAATACAAAAGAAGTACTATAATTTAAATAGAGTTATTCTTTTCTGGTGGCTGGGGATATTCTAGTTAATATTCAGATATATATATATAAAAAGAGAGGACTAACTTTTCCAGACCATCTCTCTGTGTATGTAGGGTGATGTAAGATGTTTTTTAAAAAGACATTTATGGATAAAAGAGTTATATCTTACCAATTCCGAGCTTGAGTTGCTAAAATTGTAATAAAACTATTAATAAAAGATAATTTTGGATTCCAAAATCTAATGCTGTGTGAAGAGAACATTAAGCTATAACGTAGAAAAATGTCTCTATGTTTTACACCTACTTCTCTTTTACCTTGCAGCTTTAGGTGATAAAATTATGAGAGACATCCGACCAGGAGCTGCCTTTGAACCTACCTACATTTATAGACTTTTGACGGTTATAAAGTCAAGTCTGTCAGAAAAGGTGGGACTTAGAAACCTTTGACTTCAAGACAGTCACTGCTATTAAAACAAAGCCACACAGCAGGTTCTGTGCCAAAATACCACTCAAATCACCTAGTTGATTGTTCTAATGGAGCTGCTCTGTCTTGGGATTTCAATTATAGGAAGGTGTTCATTGCAAGTTTGGCAGATTGATATGTCAGAATAGTGAGAATTACTATTGGAATTGGAACATCCCTTTCTATAAAGAAGATACTTATTGATTTATATTTAAGAAATGAACAATTCATTTCTTCTTGGGATTCAACTTGGAACGGTTGAGGGTCCACAGAGACTTTAAACACAGGTTTGGTTTCAATTTAAAGAAAAGTTAAATAGTTAAATCATCTTTTGATTTTGGACAGCAACTTTTAATATTGCTTTTAAAAGAAATAGGAAAAAAAATTACCAACTCACAGGTTAAATTGAATTTGTATTGAGAAGAATGCAGAAATGCTTGCATCCATCTTATGGATATACGTAGTGTTACGGCAAGTTACCAGTTAATGGGTTGGTTCTTTTTGAACTGGTTAAAAATTAGAGATTGTTACACTAAAATTTAACCTTTATTTGACTTTACCAACTACTCAGTGTAAGTGAACTAAATTAATAGGTGAAAACTAGATGCTCAATGTCATGAACCTTCTGTTAGAATGAAAACATGAAAAGATCATATAATAATGGAAAAAACCCAAATATTTTGTTCAGGGCCGGCAAGAGGATGCTGAAGAATACTTGGGATTTATCCTCAATGGACTGCACGAAGAAATGCTGACCCTAAAGAAACTTCTCTCTCCTCATAATGAAAGTTAGTGAATTTATTGAGTTGTTTTTTTTTTTTTGTGATAGAAAACTTAATTTCTTTCAAATATTTTCCTTGTTTTTGGTGATGATTCTGTAATACAAATTAATGTTTGGAGCAGATGTTGAGATAGGGATAGGATGCCATCATTTAGGGAACTCAAAGACATGAACTAATGTTAAAATTTTGTTAAAATGAATCTTTTGTTAAAATTTGTCCAAAGGCTAAAATTCTGTCCAGTTTACAAATGATCTGAAGTGTTCCTGGGTATTTGGAAGCACATTATCTCTCTATAAATACTCTGAAGGACAATGAAAGTAAAACAGAGACCTGATGCTCCTCAACAACTAGCTTTTATAATACAATTTTTTACTGAGCTCAGCTGAGCATTACTTGAGACTCACTCCAGTTGACTTGTCTTAAGCATAGGTGTGTTTGTCTGCCATTCATACCACCTGCAAAGTCAGTTTTTCCTGGGGTTTTGTTTCTCTCCATGGTAGTTCAAAAATACATCAATGTGATTTTTTTTTTTTTATTTTTTTTTTTA
>VWZK01022032.1:226705-244140 GCA_013396935.1 Baryphthengus martii | reverse complement strand
TTTTTTTTTTTTTTTTTTTTTTTCCACTGATCTTTAAATCACTGTTGAGAACTTTTCTTTTTTTTTTTATGTGGAAACTTCTAGACTAGTGGCTGATTTGTATCTACTATAATCCAGGACACATTAAATTCTTTTAAAATTCTTACAGACAAAGTTGGAGAAGAATGTTTTTGGGGAAAAATATTAGAATTTATATGTAGAGTAAAATGCCACTTGAATTTACAGTGACTTTATGTTTGGGGTCCTCTATTGAAAATGAAACAAAACACTGTTAGTCCTAGCCAGGTATTACCCAAGTATAGAATTAAGATCACTAGTTATCCAGTTTCTCTTTAGTAGAGTCATTTTTTTTGGTGATATAAAATGATCATTCCATACTTTGTTCTTCAACTGTGTGCAGTTTATAGCCTCCTGACTTTGGCACTTGCAAAGAAAATATTTGCTAAACCTTGGGTTCCCTGTAAATACCCGTGCAGAAAAGGAGTTGTATTTAATAATGGCATAATTATGTTTCCAGAATAACACTTGACTTTCTAATTTTCTACCCTGTAAATTTACTACTAAAAATATACTGAACTTTGCTAGAAAACGACATTTGTTTACATACATCAGCTCATCAGTGAGCTGTCTTCTGTTAATAAATGGCTTTGTCCAGCTATGAGTGAGGCTCAGAAATACTTGTTCTTGTTTACTGTCTCAAATCTCATCTGTGAAACCATTTTATCCTCTTAAAATTACTTGTATTGTTTTTTTTACCTTTCAAACTCTTATCTGTATACATGTTTTATTTGTTTTAAAAAAAAAGTTTAAAAATCAATGCATTGTTTTTCTTCTTCGCTTTAAGAACTCTCAGTTTCCAATGGCCCTGAGGCTCAGACTGTTCATGAGGAAGAGGAGCAAGATGAACAAGGGGAAGGCAGCGAGGACGAATGGGAGCAAGTGGGACCTCGCAACAAATCATCAGTCACTCGACAGGCTGACTTTGTTCAGACTCCAATTACTGATATTTTTGGGGGTCATATAAGGTACAGTAGTTTTATATAAAAGCTATTAAGACTGTAGGCTGCTTTGCCTTCACAATTAATGTTTTCCTCTGCATCGCTTTCTATATTTTTCACCATTATTAACTAGTTGGGTGGAAGAGACTCTTACCCAGTTTGTTCAGGCCAGGAGAGGTGAACGTTCTACCAGGAAGCGTTTGTTATGCAAGAGAGAGTGCAGAAGATGGACCAAAATGATGAAAGGATTGATCAGTGATCAGATGATTGTATGGCTTATTGTAGAGTCTGAATCTTTTGAAGTGTCTTAAAAGAACAGACTGTTAGAGAACAAAAGCCCTGAACTGCACCTAGAAAAGGAGTTTGAAATATTTGTGCTTTGTATATTAGTGTCTTAAGAATTCCCAAGTAGAGCTACCTAAATGTTTAGACCTCCGAGGAGTCTTGACTCATGTTGTAAATAAGGATACTAAGGGATAACGGGTTTGCCAAGTGTTAAATCTGGTCAGTAAAAGAATGAAATAAAAGAAAAATTGGTAAACTTTTGGTTATTTAGACACATTTCCCAGAGGCAAGTAAGTTATCTGTAATAGTTAATAAATATTAAAGGCGAAAGAAGTTTGGAAAAATGTAAATGACTACAAGATGGTACAGGAATGAAAAGAATGTGGGACACTACGTATATTCAGGTCTGATACCAGATGAAGGCAGAAAGTAGATACTGAAAGAATATTTTTTTGGCAAGGAGGCCTCATAACTTGTTTGGAGAAATGTATAATTTAAAATGAAAGCAAGGTAAACACTTGCTAAAAACATATTTCAAAACAAAACTGCTAGACTTGAAGAATTATTTTTAAATTGGAGACAGACACTTAATTGCTAGTGTTTGACTCCCAGTGTTGCCAGGTATTCGGTCTAGAGGTGTGAATAATGTGGGCTGGTGCCTTCTGCCTGTGAAATGCCCTGAAATTATTCTTCTGGGATTTGAGTCAGACAGCTGGCAAATAAAATGATATTTTTCCATAGAAGTTGTCAGACAGATGTTTGTACGTATCGATGAAATTCCGCTTCGATGGTGTGTTCACCTACCCGAGGTATTGTTAATACCCTTAGTATATTTATTGTGGTCAGAATTGTTTAATTCTTTACACAATTCCATTATTTTTTAAACAAAGAATCCCAAGAGACCGCTGTCTTCTGTGGAAGTCCACAGAAAATGACATAAAGGAAAGGTAATAATCCAACAAGGCAAAAACTTGTGCTGAGCAGCAGAACCACAGGGGCCAATCCAACATCTGTTGGCTGTTGTTTACCACACCCACTTTATTTAGCCTCTAAACCAGGTCACACCATTTACTGTGGAAACTGTATCCCACGTTGTGATGTTGGAAAGCTTCATCCTCGGAGGCTGAGGGTGGAGAATAGGAAGGACTGAACGCAGAATTGCCAGTAGAATTCCACTAAATTGAAGGCATCAGAAATTGGAAAAAGTGAAATGGAAAAAGCAGGTAGGAAAACACTGTCTGAATTGGCATCTTTTGGTTTGAGAAACTTTAGGCTGTCCTCTCATGGCTTTAATTGTCTGTTAAATGCCTGTTTAGGTGTAGTTGCTTAATAAAAAAAAGCCCAAAAACCAGAACAACACAATTCGTCTTCCTTAAGCAATGAGTGACTTAAATATCTAAGTAAGAAGATCGATAGGTCTGTCACTGAATCCCAGTATGGTGGAGGTTGGAAGGGAGCTCTGGAGAACATCTCATCCAACCTTCCTGCTCCAGCAGGGTCACCCAGAGCTGGGGCCCCAGCACTGAACTGTCCAGGCAGGTTTGGAATCTCTCCTGAGAAGGAGACTCCCCAAGCTCTCTGGGCAGCCTGGGCCAGGCTCCAACCCCCTCCCACCAAAGAAGTTTCTCCTCCTGCTCAGATGGACCTTCCTGGGTTCCAGTTGGTGCCTGGTGCCCCTTGTCCTGGCGCTGGGCACCATTTGAAAAGACTTTGGCCCCATCCTCTTGACACCCAAACTTCACATCCTGAGAAGAATTAATAAGATCAGGATCTGCTTTGTTCCTGTGCAGGAGTCCTTTTGACTTTCATTTGTGTGAGTTTCAGATGTTTGTTATGCAAGCTTAGCTCTCAAGGCAGTTAGAACTCTGCAAAATATTTCCATAAGTAGTACCAGCTTTTTCCTTCAAATGCACTGTTATTTTAAAAGAAAATACATCAATTACTTGCTGTAATTTAAGCAGGGCAGCAACGGGCAGTGCCTGTTTTCCTGAAAAATTCTTACTGTAGAGGTCCAACAGTGCCCAGGAGTAATTATTCATGGGAAATGATGCATTTTCCTTTGACCAGCTGAAATTTGTAATTCTAATAAGTGATATTGTTCTGGAAAACCATCGTACATCATATCCATTTCTGCATAGCCCTTTGAAGAAAAGCTTTGGAAGAAATGTTGCAATTTAATTTCCGACAGCTAAAAGTTTTCTTCACGGTATCTTTTTTTTGGAATATTATCTGTACAATTAATTAAATCTTTAATAGAGAGACTTGAAAGCAGTTGGAGCTGTTACCACTTTTCTGTTGATTATTGCAGTAAATGATGCTTAGCTTACAAAGCTCAGCCAAAAGCAGCCAGACTTACACAGTGAAGGGTTTGTTTGTCCAAACCCTGCTCTTGCCATGTGTTGAAGGTTTTGTCCTTAAATATAGCCAAGGAGGAAGCATTAAAGGGAAATAAAGATGCTCCTGTTTTTCAGACTCTCTCTTTCCTCTGAAGGAGATTTATTTGCCAACATAAAGATGCTTTGGCTTTCTGTTGGTGCTTCAGAGCTTTGCCTTAGTCCAAGGGGCTCTTTCAATGGGAGTTTGCAGTGCAGGCATCAAACCTGTTCGTACCTGACATAAATTTCAGCCTGGCTACATCAATTAGAGCTGTATTAATTATCTTACCCCTGCCAAGCTTTGTAAGGCTCTGTAACAAGCGCAGCGATACGATAAATGAGCTAGTTCTTTGGCTGCATAAAACCACATTTTTGTAGCAGCTGGGGCTTTTTAATGTAAGTACTGTTTCCAGAATTAATTAAAAAAAAATCATTTTTGACCCATGTTTGAGCGTTCTCAATTTTCAGTGAAGACAAATGAAAATCAGGAAGACCACTTAACAGCCCAGTGGTGAAGAGTGCACTGTCATTGCACAAAAGAGTGATCACCAAGCCAGGCTACTTAAAAGCTGCGACTGAATACACCTCAAACAAAACTAAACACCCCCCCCAACAAAAAGCCAGGAAACACATTCTCATGCCCTAGGTTGTTGCTCCTGCCAGTTTTCCGAAATACTCCCAATTTATGTACAAAGGAGCACATGGACAAAGTCTGGACGTGGAAAATGATGGGAGGAAAAGGAAATGCCAGTCCTCGATGGAGCATAGTTTATATTTCCTATGGCAAGATTTAAGCAAACAACTTAAAATCACTGCAAAGTTGGTTTTAGTGAAGTGACTAAAAAATTGGTGTATTTTTACTGGAGAATCTGGAATCAGTTGTGTTTTTTACAGTGGCACATAGAAGTAGATGAGCACTACTATTTTACACTTCTGAAGAGCTGTTAGAAAATAAAATTTCAAACCTCAACATGAAAAGAGTCCAGAGGTGAATCTTTCGGAATGCATTATCAAAAATGTCACTATTTTTCTTTACCCTTTTTACGCTTACCCAATAACTGGTTTAATCCTTGCATAAATAAAACAATTCAAATATAATCCCCTTCAGTATGCTCTGAGTGGATGTAAAAATCATTTAAATTGCAATAAAACGGATTCAGGTTGTGGAAACTTAGACTCAGCCTTTGTATTTGTGTGTGCTGGTCTGGATTAATAAATCGAGTTACTAAAGTAGACTTCAATCCATCCTTACTGGAAGGTTCTGTATTGCTGAAAAATACCCTGCTTTATTATATTTTAACTCTTTTGTTGTTGTTGTTTCCATAGATCTGTTGTTTACCAGCAGAGTTCTAAGGAGTCTGCCACGCTGCAGCCTTTCTTCACCCTGCAACTGGATATCCAGTCAGACAAGATACGCACCGTTCAGGATGCGCTGGAAAGTTTGGTGGCAAGGGAGTCTGTCCAGGGTTACACCACGAAAACCAAGCAAGAGGTGTGTTCTCTTGAACCCTTTCTACAGTCAAATACTAAACTTTTTTGAAAGGATTTTACACAGCTTTTGCTTTACAAATAGTTATTTAACAAAAGAGATACTAATCTTTTCCAAGTGTCCTGCAGCGTTAAAAAGTGTTACGCTCAAACACAACCAGTGAAAGGGAAGAGATCTAAGTCTTAAACCTTGAAAATAGGTGTGTTTTCCAAGTTGGTGTGGTAATTGGATGGAGATTTAACTGGAGCGTGTATTAGATTAGCAGGGTGAACTGTGGTAATAATACATACTATTAGAAGTAAAATAGCTTTTAGCTGATCTTACCATAATGATTTCCTGGGGATTGCAGGTGTTCTTAGGAAAGGAGCAGCTCTTCAGAGTAGCGTTGGAAAGCGCATTGCAGCTTTTGGAAGAAAAGTCTTCTAGCAGAACACTTGCACGGTTGTCTCTGTGGCTATTCCTGATGGGTTCTGATTACCCATTTCACTTGCAAATAAAAAATGAAAATATACATTGGTGGTAGGCCTGGTAGAAGTCCATCTAGAACCTCACCAAAACATCTGATGATCTTCCTCTCTGGAGGAAAAGTCTGAAATCTTCCAATAGCCAGTGACACCTCCACTCGGTGTCCTTGGCACTTCATAGTTGACTGGTCTTGCAGATCAGAAGAAGTCTTGAATATTTCAAGAGTTAATATGGATTTTGTTAAGGTCCTATTTTTATCCTCACTGAAGTGATTTTCTTTTCAGTCCCTTACTCCTATTTGCAGTTTTCTAACAGAGGTGAAGCCTCTTGAGTAACACGAGGCCTTCCCTCCTCTACTTTCCAGGTTACCTTCCACATACTCCTTTAGAAGGAGTCTTCACATCCTAGAGTTCCCAAAACTGCTCCTTGAAGAGCAATTGGATTTACTTTCTGGATTTACTCCCTAAAAGCAGAAGCTGTTCCACCCTAAGATGCATGGAAGATACATGCTCTTGTGACTTCATGGGAGAGTTGTGTGAACCTCCTGTTGTTGCCTTCAGAGTTTACCTGCTGACTTCTTTCTCTAAGTGTTTTGTTCTGGAAGTCGAGGAGACGGGCACCAGCAGGCACTACTTCCTCGTTGAATGGAAAAGAACAGGGTCCTGTTTGGCTTGCTGGTTTTAAATAAAACACAAAAAACTCCTCTCAGCGCACCTTGAAGCTGCCACTGCTGCCAGGGGTTTGATGAAAGGCATATTTTGAACTGAAGGTGCAGCTGAAATTTTACAGTTTGTAGAGACTTTCTGCTTTGAATGTAGAATTAGTCCTTGTAACTTGGATCAGCTCAGAGCCATGAGTAAACCACAGTGTTGATCGTAATTGAATGTTGTTATGACAACAAATCTGGGGTTTTTTTTCCGCTAAGGTATCTCAAATTCAATGTTTATTGCTCATTTAAAGGAGTTGTTTTGAGCAGTTAACAAAAAATTAAAGGTTTTCTTTATCTTTGTTGTACGTATGTGTCAGGTGGAGATCAGTCGAAGAGTGACACTAGAAGAGCTCCCCCCTGTTCTTGTTTTACACCTCAAGCGGTTCGTATATGAGAAAACTGGTGGATGTCAGAAGCTTATCAAGAATATTGAGTATCCTGTTGATCTGGAAATTAGTAAAGGTAAAGATTTGCTTGAACAGAATTTTCCCCCTCTTTAGGGAAAAGCTCATGTCATGTTTCCTAGGGGTATCTCTTTGTGTTTCAGTAGTTCTTTCTTGGCTGCAAGATTTCTTCTCCATTATCTGGAAATTCAGTAATTTGGATTATTTTTTTAATGTATTTTTGCCTCCTTCATAAGAAGAATGTATTTGGGTTTCTGGAGTCAGTTTTGCCAAAGCTGCCATTGCCTGTGTATGAGTTTGAGGATCCATTTTGCGAAGAACGTTACAGCAAAAGATTTTTTAAACCTTTGACGCATCCTAGACATTGGTTTGGCCAGGGAGTAGGGTTCTAGACTGCTGAGGACAGATACTGGAAGGGATCCTGTTGAATGAGGGGCATGTCCCTGTACAAAGCTGTTGCCAAGTAATCATAGATGCTTTTATCTCAGATATCATTGCAAAGTGGTGAATGATGGTAATAAACAGTAGCTGGAGGAAAGGAAACTGGTGTCTTATAGAAAATGCAGCCTGAAGGGTAGAGAAGCCATAGTTTAGAGATAAAATAACAAAGTTCTTTTATTTAACAAGTATCTTAAGAGAGAGGGATTTTAAAAAAGTGTGAGAGCTTGCTTGTAATCCAGCATCTGAAGCTTGCCAAATGAAATGCATTTTGTTTTGTTCTGACAAACTGACTTGGCCAGCCCAAATAGGAAAAAATAAATTACTGAGTACTCCTATCTCAAGTGACATTTGGACTTTGTCAGACAAAGTGGTTTTACTTAATATTTTCTTTTTTAAATTTCCTTACGGAACATAAATTTGTCAAACTGGTCGAGTTTGCCTTGACTGACAAAAAGAATTGTAGTTTGACTTGAGATCTGAAATTCATTTTGTCACTTGTCTGACAGCAGGAACGAAAGGAAAAAAACTGAAGTGTCTAATCTTCGGTCCTCTTCCCTTTTGTCCCCCTTCAGGTTTTTTCTGGTGGTATTTTTAAACTTTCAATAAATGTTAGTGTTCAGAAAACCTGAAAGTTCATTCCCTGGTTTACCAGGTATCAAACCCATGACAGTTCTTTAAAGGCTGCAGAAGATGTTTAATTAAACTTTCTCCTTGATGGCAGCGTTGTTTTCTCTGAGAAATAATTGATCCCTTTGAAATTGAATTTCGAAACTTGCTAACTGTTGCCTTTGTGACTTTCTTTCCTCTTTCAGAGTTACTATCTCCTGGTGTGAAAAGTAAAATTTTTAAAGGCCAAAGAACCTACCGGCTCTTTGCAGGTATTTTATCTATATCCCTCTAGTCCCTGTGTTGCGAGTACAAATTCCATATCTAGAATTCAAGAAACAATGAAGCTTCCTGGATGATATAAAAAATATTTTCTTTTAAAAAAAAAATAATTCTTTTAAATGACACTGAAGTAGCTCGTGGGTGCAAAATTCTTATATTTAGTGAGATTTTTTGCATATACATCTATCTTGTTCTATCTGTGTTTGTGTATCTGCTCCAGCTTTGTGCCAAACCAGGGTTCTGGAACAGATCCACCCTGAGAAATACCAGCAGAAGCTGAAATCCAGCTGTGGTATAACTGTGCAGAAAATACACCTTATGTTCTCCAGATAACGTTTCACATGTCTTTTGAAATGGCTGTTTGAATTTTGGCTTTGCATCCCGTTGTACCCTCAGGATGAGTGTTGGTGGCAGGCTAGAAATAGAATAGTGTAGGTGGAAAAATTGATTTGGTGAGGATTTTTGTGTGAGGAAACGATGTTTTTAAGAGTGTCTGTGATGTAAACAAAATATTTAAATTGATAGTTGATTGAAAGCTAATGTGTGAGAATTCAGAAGCACCATTTTAATACTGAACAAAACAGTCCCTGGGCAGTAATGAATTTCCTGAAGTTTCAAACTCTGTCCCAGTTCACAATTTGCACTTGCTTGTTTGTTTTGGCATCAGGAGAACGTAATAAACTGGAAAACCAGAGATTTTAACTTCTCTGTCACCAAATCTGTGCCAGTCCTGGTGGCCTTATGTGACTTGGTGGTTTGGATTCGGCTTTGTGACCGCTGAGGTTGCCGAAGGAAATAACAAACCTGTCACTTGTGGAAATTCAGGACTGGTTCTGACAGCATAATTTATTTTTTTTTTTATAGTGGTTTCCATGGGACAAGTTTAGACAGTGTATTTAAGGTGGCTTGGAGTTTACTGATGTAATTTTTTCTAACTCCTTCTGTGGAAAAGTACAATGCTTTAGTCTTCTGTCAGTCTAAGACTTCTCACCCACAGAAACTGTGTTAGATCAATTTTAAATTACTAAAATAATTCTAATTACTAAGATAATTCTAATTACTAAGATAATTCTAATTACTAAGATAATTCTAATTACTAAGATAATTCTAATTACTAAGATAATTCTAATTACTAAAATAATTCTAATTACTAAAATAAACTTTTGAAGAAATAAGTTTCAGATACCATCCAGGAATTGCCTGATTATCTAACAGTAAATTGTAGAAAATCAATAATTCAGGTTTAAGCTGCTGTGAAAAAAAAAAAAAGGCAGTTAATCAGAGGTGTACAATTTTTGTTAAGGAGGTTACTGAGACCTAATAAATGTGAAACTTTTAGATTGGTGCTTCCACAGATTGTGTTCTCAGAATAAAATTGTAGTTAAGGCAAAATGGAAAGAAAAAAAAAAAGATCAGAGGGGGAGTAACTGACAGACATTTGTGATCAGTGCAGTTTGAAAAGTCTTGCCTGATTTTTTTTTTTTTTTTTGTAATTATAAACTAGAACATAGTTTTACTTGATTATATTTTTATAGATTACTACATAGTTTTACCTGATTTCTTTTTTGTTACAAATAATTTCTTGTTGTGAGCAGAAGGAGTGAAGGTGTAGTGTAGAGTATCTCGCTAAGCGTAGTGGTAGCTGTTGGAAGCTCCGAAGGGCGCGTTGCGCTCTCACAGGTGGCCATTGCGAGGCGTATCCTTCCTAGAAATTCTTCTAGGAAGTTCTAAAAAGAAATCTAATGCTTTTGATTCTTAATTAACTGTAAATTCTTTTTAGAGTAATGAGATGTGGTGTGTTGGAGAAACAGTGCCAGTAGTACATAGCATCAGATGTAAGCACACGCTGAACACTTAAAGATTGCTGCTTAAACACACAGAATGGCTTGAGTTGGAAGGGACCTTCATTGAGTTCCAACCCCCTGCCATGGGCAGGGACACCTCCCACTAGAGCAGGTTGCTCAAAGCCCCGTCCAACCTGATCTTAAACGCTTCCAGGGATGAGGCTCCACAACTTCTCTGGGCAACCCATTCCAGTGTCTCCTCACCCTCAGAGTAAAGAACTTCTTTCTGATACCTAATCTAAATCTCCTCTGCTCTAGTTTCAAACCATGGCCCCTTCTCCTATCCTCACGCTCCCTTTAGCCAGATCTTCCCACCTGCCTAAGCCACAGGTACGATTTGAAGAAAGCAACAGAGGTGACACGTTGGATTGGGTTTGGTTTTTTTTTTCCCCTCTTTGCAGTTGTCTATCATCACGGAAACAGCGCAACTGGTGGCCATTACACTACGGACGTCTTCCAAATCGGGCTGAACGGCTGGTTACGCATCGACGACCAGGCGGTGAAGGTGATCAGTCAGTACCAGGTGGTGAAGCCGTCCGCCGAGCGCACAGCCTACCTCCTGTACTACCGCCGAGTCGACCTGCTGTGAAACCGCCCCTCTGCGTGCGAGATACCTGCTTTGTAGAACGCCAACTATCACTAACTTTTTTTTTTTCCTCCTGTAAATGCTCTCTTGAGTGAATCTTATTTTCTCCTTTTTCTTTTTTTTTTTTTCCTTTTTCTTTTTTTCCCTTGCAACTAAGAGTGATAAAGGAAACGACCTTGGCTTTGTGCACAACATAGTTTGTGTTGAGTTTTGGCTTTGCAAAATGAAGTCACTCGGTTGAAAGACTCAGTCTCATGAATCACGAAAATACAAAATAAAAAACCACCGCCTAAAAAGTTAATCTGAGTTAATGCTGAATCCTAAGATAGTAAAAGGGGATTTGCATTTGATTCCCACTTTCGAATTGCGTAGTAGAAGAAAACCCTGCACCAGCAACAGAACTTGTAGATTTCTGTGAAAAATGTTTTATCTTTACTTAAGGAAAAATAAAAAAAAAAATCTTAAAAAAAATTTAAAAATAAATAATAAATAAATAAAAATAAAAAGCGCCCTCTGCTTCCCCGATAGTTTTTGATAAGTGGTAAAAATATGAGCCGACGTGTATGAGATGGAAATGGTCCTGTGTGCTTCAAAAAAAAAAATGTACAACCGTACAAACGGCAGAGTTGCTGGTTCCTAAGAGGAAGACACATTTTAATAATTGTGCGATGAGAAACTGCTTAAGTGCACATTGCAGATCAAATATTTGGAGTTAAGATGTTAGTCTATATAGATGGGTGATTGTAACTTTATTGCTATTAAGAAATTTCAAACTGCATTTATGCTTCTGTGTACATGAAATTGAAAACAAACAAAAAAAAATGGGCAAGATAATTAAGATTGATATTTCTTTAAGTCTGCTTTGTTTAATTTTTGCTGTCTGCTCTCCTATAATGTTGAGTTCCTAATTGTACACAGTTTAGTGATATCTAGAAGTATAAAGTTGTCGCCCATCAATAAAAGTCACAAAGTTGGTTTAAGGTGTGTGTGTGGCTTTTGTTTTTCCTCCAGTGTAAATTCGACCCCGGAAACTCAGAACAATTACTGGGTAGGACTTTTATACGGTGTCAGTAGCGTTCTCCAGGTGAAGGGTAGAGATGGTTTTGTCTTTTACAGCTTCTTGAAACTTCAGAAATGTTCCCGTTCGGCACTGAGCTGGAGAAGGGAAGGGAGAGGAGCTCAGTCAGCCCAGAACAACCACAGGTCTAACGCACGGCCGCAGGCTGAGGAAAAAGGAGTTGAATCTCTGTACCCTGCGTAAACACCCCTGTTGAGGTGGAGTTGGTGTGGTTGACTTTGACTAAAATACTCCCTTCCTTAGCCACTTGACTTTTTTATTGAAAACTTTGGCAAAATTTTTCCTTGACCAGTCTCCCTGCCGCTGAAGATGATGGGGAAAAAAAAAATCTATATGTTGTTTAATCCTTGATTTGCTGAGAGCGGTGTTATGTGCTTGTTGCATCACTGGAGAGGTGTTGGAGTTGTTGCCAGGGAAACAGGCAATTTGAGCATGGGTTGTCAATAAAAGGTTAGACTGGGGGTACTCTGACCAGCTATGGTTGACTCTTTTAAGGTAACATTTAGAAAAAAAAAAAAAAGTAGTTTTTTTCCGCAAATCTGTGGAAATCAAATGAGCTGCGTTCGTTTCCTGTGATCCAGCAAATTCCTTCAGAGTTTCTTTTCAGCTGCTGATTTCATTTCTCTTGGAATGACCCCTCTGTGCGGGAGGTGGGTGCAGGTCGTTGGTGAAAAGCAGCGTTGGCGTTTTGAAGAGGAGGAGAGAAATGCCTTCGGTTTCAGCACGTGGGCTTCACTCCTGTGTGTCCTGCCCAAGTCAAATAGACATGAATCACTTTCCAGAAAACAAGAAGGTCATTTGTGGCTACTTCCTGGAGGGACTTAGTGAGGGAGATGGTAAATCATGGCCGTGGCTTGTCCAATTTCATTGTCTAGGGCGGCTGCGGTGGAATCAAAACTTCTGTTGCTTCCCTGGGTGTGGGATGAGCAGCAGGACCTGCTGAAGGAAGCCCTCCTGGGTTGCCTTCTTGACTTCTCTACCCTGGGTAGTGGACAGTGGCTGGGGTGAGACTCTTTGGGATGGTCCTGTCCTTCCTGCTCAAATTTGGATGATCTTCCGATGGCTGATCTGTTTCTTTTTTGAATTAGTAGGTTAATTTGAGTGTTCACCTGAACAGTGGTACCTTTACATCACTACCACTATCCTAATGCTGAGGAAATTTTATGGTACGTTGTCCTGGGTATCCAAGTATCTTGTTATTTTTTCATTGATCAGCAAATTTTATTAATGTTTTTCTGATCTGAAAATGGTGACTGAGACGCTGCTCTAGATTTTAATGACGTTTCACCAACTCTGAAGCAATTTTCTGTCCGGGCTTGCTTTGATTTGGGCCAGTCACAGGGAAAACCTCAACTCCTGGCTGCTGACTGGGCACGGTGCCCCGAAGCTGGGGCTACTGGAGCAGTGTGCCAGGGTGCTGCCGAAGGGCTGGTGCTTCCAGCTTTTCCCAGTGCCAGGCCACCCATGATGGGAATTGCCCCAGGGCCAGTGCTGGTGAGAAGTGGGTTCTGCTTTGAATTTGAGGTCTGCGGGGAGCTGAGGGAGATGTTGAAGTAGAAAAGAAACCAGAATTTGAATTTTCTGTACTGGTTCTTGTTCACTCCCTGTTTCTGCACCGTGACGGAAGTAGTTTTCTGTACTGCAGAAATAATATTTTTTTTTCCTCTTGTAGCTGTGATTTTACCTGTATCTCCAGTGGGCTGTGAAAAGGTACGTTTTTGATTGTGTAGCCTTACCAGTATAGTCTAGATCAAATCACAGGGGATGATAATTAATGTATTGCTTGATACCATAGCCTTGCAACTAACTGCTTTTGACTGGACAAGGTGGTTGGCTGGTGAGTTTTGACTCGACGTTGCTCAAATTTTCAGTGAGTTGACAGGTGGGAAATTGGGTATATTTAGTAGAAATAAGTTGGACCTCGCGTTGTTGATCTCCTTTTGCACTAATGAGACTCTAAATGCCAAGGGCTTTCCTAGGAAATAACGAAAGGGGTCTTCTCGGTCATAGGTGACTCATCAAGTGGAGAAAGGACAACGTTCGACCTTTGTGACGAGCGCTTTGGAGTGAAGTCCGGCACGGCAGAAACGACTTTAAAAGGGTAAAATAGAGAAGAGAGGGAGAAGGGAAGAGCAGGATGAGAAAGAACAAGCTGGTGAACAATTCCTGAGATTTCAGTATCGTTTCGTTTCACTGTGCTGATGTTTGCTTAGAGTTGCTGCCTGTCCTTTGTGCCTGAAATATCCGAGCACCTTCTGTTTTGAGCAGTTTGTAGCTATTTTAAAATACTTTGATCAAATAAGTGAGAACCTGGAGAATTCATTCTTCACAACTCTGGTGGTTGTCACGTTACAGCCAATACAAAATACCGCTGATGTCCTTCTCTGCAAGACTTGAGCTGATTTGGGTGGTGGCAGGACCAAGGCTCTCACGGGGTTTACTCATCTGTTGCATTTTTAGGGGGCCAGGTGCAAACAGAGCAAACTTCCCCTCAAAAAAAGCACTTTTCTGAAAGAAGAAATGGTCAGCCTCTAAAATCCTTTAAGCAGGTTCCTGCCTTGAAGCTGCCTAAAACCTGGGAGCAACTTCAAGCTGCTGAAGCTTTTTTGGGGGGTTGGACTAAAGACCTTTAAAGTTCCCGTGTGACCCAGAGCACTCTATGATTTCTGTATGTGATGGATTAATACTTCAGTATTTAAATCACCATTTAATCACCTAATACAGCTTTACCTAGACCTAAGAAGGTTCTATTTGCTGGTTTTTATCAGGAGATGTTTTGTGTTGAAGGGTGCTCTGTTCCTTAGAGAACTCCGAGGGCTTTTTCTGTGTCCTGGGGTAAAAGAATAGAAAATGAATTTATATCACAACTCGAGTACTGATACACAAATTACACCTTTCCTGTTCGCAGAAGACCTGCATAGACATCATAAAAGTTCAGGATCAGAGAAGATGGTAAGAAAGAGAGGAGTTCCTGCTGCAAAAATTCAATTCACTCTAAGTCTGTATATTGAAGTTTTACATTTTGCCTGCTGTCAGCGGGTTACGAATGTTACCAGTTATATTGAAGAAGTGGTAGGGAGTAATTTCCAGTTTAAAAAGCAAATGTTGAAATCCTCTCTTAGTATGAAATAGAAGTTGTTCAGATGGTATTAATTTTTTTGCTTTTTCACTAAGGATATTATTACGAATGCACTTGTTGCTAAAATCTGGATTCTGCAGGGTATTGCTCAAAGGAAAAAGGAGTGAGAGGTATGTGGCAACAATCTGATGTGAACACATAACCACATTTTTTTTATTTTCTCAATTAAACTCCTCCCATTGTTGCAAAACGAGGATTTTGCAGCCTTTTGGTTATTTGCTTGCGAGTGATTATGTAAAAGAACAAAAAACACCCAAGACAAACTCCCCTTCCCCCCCAATGCACCGTGGAGTTTGTTGTGGTTGTTCTCTGGTGTTTAAACCAGGTTTTTTAAAAAAATATACATGAGGACCTAAAGTTTTCAAAACTAGAAACTTCAGATGTGCAAATCCATAAAAGACTGTTAGAAAAATCTTTGTGCCATAAGCTCTGCATGGGGGAAGATTTGATGGGCCGGGGGAGACAGACTATCAAAAGCGCAGGGTATTTAGGAGCAGGGGGAGGTTTTGTGGTTTTTAATTAAGAATCTGGACTCTTTTCCACAATATCCCCCCGAGATTATGTCACTGCCGAGGCGGGACGGGCCCGGGACGTGCCGCGGCAGAGGGCAGTGGTGGCACACGCCAGGTTCCTGGTGTTGCAGCTCTAAAGCTGCTGCCAAAATTGCTGCCTGAACTTCGAGGAGCTCCCGGGCTGTCAGCAAGGGGCTTATTTTTCCATAAATCTGCTGGAAATCTCTTGTTTTGAATAGGAATGAAGAGTTAGAGCGCTTTTGAGATCTCGATCTTCCCAAGATGTTCGGGGATTCTTGCAACCATGGGCTTTATTTCAGGCTGTTTCTAATGACCCACAGGGTTTTGAAAAGCATTTGTTATTAGCAAATAGCCAGATGTAATGGCTGTGGAACTTGTGACCATAATTCACTGTCTCTGGGGATGAAACCTCCAAAACTGAGTGTTGGGTTAATATTTCTGACCTGTTTCAGTCTGCAGATCTGTACTGGTTACTTCCAGCGTGTTCCAGCATCTCCCACCGCAGAGGTAACCAGGAGGTGTGGTGTGCTGCAGTAACAAGGTGAGGAGGTTTTGAGTTTTTAGTTCACATGTGAGTTGAGCGGTGAGTGGTCAACAGTGCCCCCAAAATTCATCAATTCATTTCTGAAGTTGCTGCTTGGGTGCTTATTTCCTTGGCTTACAGACTGATTTTTTTACCTGGGCACTGACAAAACAGCAGAGGCTTTGGGAACTTTTGTGGGGAGTCGTTTTCTTGCCTACCGGCACCCATGAAACATTAGGGGAAATGTCCTTTATTATGAGAAGGAGGAAAAGAAGCTGCAGATGAACCCAGGTGATCACAGTCCAGGAGAGCAGTAAGAAAGAATAAGCAGGGATTCACAGTGCCAAATATCAGTTGTGTTTGGGAGTAAATCTGTAAACGTCCAGCTTTCAGTCCAGTGACTCAGAATCCCCACGCTGGTAATTCATCTGCTGGAGCAGCCTGTGTGTCGTGCCAAGGCAGCATCAGGTAGAACGGTCAAGAGACTGGAGCATCTTCATCTTATCCTGGCAGGAGGGCAGGATGGGCACAGCAGGGCTTTCTTGGCCACCTCTGCCCTACTGCATCGTCTTCCAGTAGAGACAAAGCCCAGACAGGACTGGAAATACAAGCAGACAGCAGAGCTGAGGACGTGGTTCCCCCAAACATGAGTGTGGCCCAGTCAGGAGCAGCTCATGGCCTGGTCTTCTCCATTAGGTTCTCATACAAGATTCCAGCCAAGTTTCTGCAGGTTTCCTATCGCCACCGGCTTTGCTTCATCTCCATTATTCTCCCTGTGCTCCCTCAGTTCTGGAGCGGGAATCAAAACCAGATAGTAACAGGAGTTGGCAAGCTGGAGTCTCTCGCCCCGTCCTTCGCTCCGATTCGGTGCCGTTATTCCTGAGCTGCTATTTGAATAGGAAATAAAGGGGAATTTGACTGTAGCTGAAAATCAAGACATGCTGTCTGCATGTTCAATTAGGAGGGCAGAGTGAAATCTGTGGCTCTTCCTATTCATTGGCTATTCCATTAAAAGCCTTCTCTCCTAATATATACTTATATATGCAGCCTGCTTTATGTGGCTTATACCACATATGAAATGGAGACATTATAATCAAGGCAGTAATGATTAAAAGTAACTTCTGATTGTTTTGGCTTGGTCAAATGGATGACCTGAAACTGCTGACTTGAGACAAAATGAGGTGGATAAAAAGTCTCATTCTGGGGCTTTGCTCATCCCTAAGCACAGCTATACCGTGTATGACTCGTGCAGGGAAACCATAGCGATGTCTATTAAAAAAATCAAGAAGCAGAGTTGAGGGAGAAGTCAGACAGCCCAAACCATCCTACAGGGATTAATTTCCCACAGGAAGGTTGGTGGAGGTTACAAAATACTGAATTTCTCTGTGATCTGGAAATCATTTGCGTGCCGGTACGTGAGATTTAAAATGAGTTAATTCAGCTTTCTGGTAACTGGAGCAAACAGCACCTTCTGAGGGCCGTGAGTCAGGGCCGTGGAGCTGCGTGCTTTCGGGGTAGCAGCCCGTGCAGGGGCACAGCAGTTCACCACTGTTGGCCCTCCTCATTCAGAGAAATCAGGAAACAGGGCTGCAGCATCTTTCAGCTGATGAAATAAGCCTTCTGGAAACAGAGCAAACTCATTGATCCAGAGTGAATCAGAGGAGCCAGAAGGAAAAAA
>VWZK01022032.1:76243-226673 GCA_013396935.1 Baryphthengus martii | reverse complement strand
AAAAGGAGAATGCAATAAGTTTTTAAAACAAGCAGTGCAGATCCTCCTCTACAACCCCGTTCTGCGCGGTCTTTGAATTGTCCGTGTTGGTGGCAACACCTTTTTGGGAGCGAGCTGCCCAGATTGCGCCGAATGGCTCTTAGCGAGGCAGAAGTGCCAAATCCAAACGATGGACCATGTGTTGTCAGTTTACATGCACAGTTTGTTTTGAAGTAAACAGAAATACTTTGTAAACACAGCTGGGAGAATGAGGCCAGTGAGGGAAGAGCGGCCAGAAAGGGTGTTGTGGCTGTATCAGGCTGACAGACTGGAGCTGACTGGTGAGGACTGGATTTCCCGTGGCTCAGGTACCACACAGACCAGAAACGGTGCTCAAAGATACATCCCAAATGGTGAGGACCTGCTACTTTTTGAAAAGTCCTCAGGAAAACGGTGTAAAAGATGAAATCAGCAATTTCGTCTTGGAGCTGACTTCAGAGGGGTTGGGTTTTTTGCTCGTTGGAGTTGCCCCTCTCAGCTGCCAATATTTGCTGCTTTGCTCATGCTCTGCTGGACAGATTTGATGAATGTCATTCTGCATTTTGAGCACTGCTGGGGTTTGTTTTAAACAAACTGCTCAGCGGCAGAGTATCTTGTAAGCTCCCTTGGTGTAAATAGTATAAGTGTGGTTGGTATTTTGCTCAAAGAAATAAATATTGACTCCTCAGAAGAATGGCAGGACTTTTTTTTTCCTGAGAAATCTGAAGAGAAGACTAGACAGTGGATCTGGAAAAATCATAGCTGCTTTGCTTGGATATGCCCAAGCCAGGAGATGGGTGCTCCCTTGCCTCTGGGCTAGACCATCAGTGGTGCCACCTCTGCAGGGGGACATCTCAGGCTGGGGCTGGGTCACCCTGAGGTACATGCCAGCAGATGTGCTGACCCTGCAGGGCTGCGGGATGGGGACCCCAAGGAACTCCTGTGGGTGGTGATGCCTGGACCAGCATCCTGCTGCGGGCTGGTGGCTGCTCCGGCAGCGGTGCCGTAATATCCTCACTCATGTTCTTACTCACGAGAGCCATTTATTTTTTCCTGTTTGTTTGCTCAGAAAAAAAAAAAAGAAGGAACTTCCAGCTTGTCTTGCTCAATCGTTTCCTTTCACGGTGAGTATAAAACTGTGTTTCAACGGTGGATGCAAAAGCTGGAGCTTTTGGAGCATCAGCATCAGTGGGAGAGGTGGGTGAGCCTTGCCCTGGCATCTCATTCACTTTTTATTTTCCTTATTCTCTCAGAATGGGAGCAGCAGGATTGACCCGGGAGTGTGCTGGGGGAATGGCAGCGCTGGGAGAGCTTTGGAAGCAAACCGCAGAGGGTGATAAATCTCTTGTTTCCCAGCTCTGGGAAAAAAAAAAAAGGGGGGCTACCTCAGAGTCTGCCGGAAGCTGGAACCGAACTCGGCACCGCTCGCCCTGGGCTCCAGCGGAGCTGCCTGAGCCCTGGAGCAGCGGGACCCAGGGTGGGATTTTCCCGTGGGAAGCGGGGAAATAGCAGCCCAGAAGGCAGCTGGCTTTAGTCCCTCGCCGATAAAAAAAAAACAAAACAACAAACCCCTTTCGTGATTTTCCCCCTCCCCATCCCGGCGGGGTCACCGTCCCCCCCTCGGCAGCCGGGAGGATGCTCCGGGGAAGGCGCCGGGCTCCCAGCTCGGCTCGGGTCTGGCTGCGGGGGGAGAGCAAAGCAAACCCCTTTATAGGATCACCCGGCTGCGCTCCTACTCCTCCTCCTCCCCCTCCTCTCCCCGGGTGTTGCGTTACAGCCTTTGGGAGGACGGTCCGGATTTGCTGAGCCCCAATGACTATCTCCAAAGTGCTGAGATCCCAAGCGACACCCCTCTGCTCCTTGCTCCTGCCTCCTTTTCGTGTTGGTTTTTTTTTTTTTCTCCCCCCACCAATCTTTTCGTTATTACTCCAGGCCCGTTGCCAAACAGGATGATCCAGGGTTGTCCTCTTTGCCTGGAGAGCATAAATACCACTGGGGAGCTCTGTGAGACTGCAGTTGGTACAAGCTGCTGAGCTGAGACCTTGCATTCCTTGCACCTCAAAAGGCTTATTTCATCCTTTTATTTTTTATTTTTTTTTTCTCTCCCCTCCTCCTAGTTTAAATATTTCAGGTATATAATTTATTTTCCACAAGCAGGCTTGGAGGAGCTACAGTTTCCCAGGGACTTGGAAGTACTCAGCAAGGTAAGTGTGAGCTCTGGTCCCTGCTTCTGAAATGTGGTTTGGGGAGAGGGGGGTGTGTGCAAGAAACGTCTCTCTTAAGAAGGCACAGGTTTAGAAACTGCTCCAAAAAATTGCCTGCATGGTATAAAATAGCACAGCACTGTCTGAGCTTCCCTTATGTGTGCTTTGCTGAGGTGCATGCAAGATTAATAAACATTCATCTTGAATGAACAGGAGGAGTTTGCAAGTACAGGAGTGGATTTCTAGACGAATAGAAAATATCCAAAAAGGATACTGGAGCGGTCTCGAGCAGCTGGGCACCCAGGGACTACCCATAGTCTCCTCCAGGAAGCCTGTGTTTATGCAGCTCTGCCCTAAAGTCCTGTCTAAAAGGAATTTCACGGTGTCACCACATGTTGTGTCTGTTACCAGTGGGTTTTCCTTGTGGTTTTCCGTGT
This sequence comes from Baryphthengus martii, assembly GCA_013396935.1. Taxonomy (NCBI): domain Eukaryota; kingdom Metazoa; phylum Chordata; class Aves; order Coraciiformes; family Momotidae; genus Baryphthengus; species Baryphthengus martii. The sequence goes on along the minus strand of VWZK01022032.1, from coordinate 224,014 downwards.
GGTTTTGCATAGAAACTCACCCACTTCAGTTCTGGGGGAGTGGATTGTAAGAGAAGGTCCAGATGTTCTGGCCCGTGGCCTTGAGGATGCTGAATGTGTAGTGTGTTCTGTGCAGACAACATTATGTCCTGTGTCAAGGAACTTGTCATCCCACTTTTCTTTTGAAGCCAACGCGGCTCTTCAAAGCTTGAACTGTGTGCGTCTCGGTTACAGAGATGACCTGGAGTTTAGTGCATTGAGCAAGTGGTGGCTTGATCACTGGATTTCTTTGCACAGCTTAGAAGTCGATCCCAGGCTGACTCGGGTTAAAAGCTGATCCCAGGTTGACTCCCCCCTGCTTTGCTGCTTTCCAAGCTTTCCTGGTAATCCTCTGCTAACTTTTGCGTTTTCCTGCCTCGTCAGCTTGTTCCGCGAGTCCTGGGATGTTTTAGCTGCAGATGTGATCGGTAACCGAGGAGTAGACACCCCCTCACACACTTTATCAGGGAGGCAGTTAAGGATCAATAGCCGTAAGGAGTAAGGTGAAGCGAGGACACGGTGAAGTACAGGAGCCAGCCGGCATGTGGCTTGAGCAGGCGGTGCTGCCTGCCAGCCTTCAAATGCTACCAGCTCTTCTGCTTTCTGTGAAATGCAGACACCAGCCATTAGCTGGGGAAATAGCTTTCTAAAAATACTCTTTTCCAAAGTCCGCTGCAGCTTTTTAACTTCCTCAGACCCCAGAAGAAGGCCTCCCCTTTGTCCCCAGATTGGACAGGCTTCACAGCATATTCAGGAGTCGGTTTCTGCTGACTCACTCATTTCTGATGGCTCCCAGATGTTTACCTGGCACCAGTATCAAGGGCCTGATGTGTTTGATGGGAGGCTGTGCTAACCCTCCTCTTGAACCCTTGAAAACAACAGCAGAGGCTTCCTCAGCTGACTGTCAGGTGATTGTTTTTTTTTCTGAACATGTCAAATCCCAACTCAAAGGCAGTACGATTTCAATCTTCTCCCATGAGGAGTTCCTGACACAGCCTGGAGGCATTGCCCCAGCTCTGCAGGGCTCTAGGGCTGCCTGAGCTTTAACACATGTTTTGCTGCACCTGGGCACGAGGATATTAAGCGAGGCGGATGGATGGACGTCTGAAATCGAGGAGAGCTTGCTGAAATGTGAGCATCTTTCTGCTGCTTTCAATTAATTTGGCGGGGGGGCTCTTTGCTGCCTGTCCCTCTCGGATCCCTTCATCCTTCCTTTGGATGCTCAAACCCAAGCAGAGGAAGGGACTTGCACACCCCGAGTGAAAAAGAAGGTAGTGCCCAAGTGACCTAATTTTAGAGAGGTGCTAGTATTCTCTCGCTCGCGAATGGGGCACAGGGAAGAACATCCCGAGGATATAATACACCATCTGTTGCGAGCTTTTGGCTAGGACGCAAAACCAGGCGCGTTGGCTTCGTTGCGTAGCCGTGAGTGAGGCAGCTCCTCTGGGCTTTCAGATGTTACAGCTGATTTTTTTATTTTTTTTTTAAATTTTTTTTTCAAGCTACTCTTTCTGTAAGTTCAGTGTTTGCCTTAAATGGGTGGTGGATACGGGCTCCTGTTTAGCAAAGGGCAGCCGGCCAAACGCCGGGGTACAAGGGCAGCGTATATTAACTGTCTGTTCCTGCCCGCTCTACCTACAGGGCAGGCTCCAGGGAAAATGGCTTGGGCTAAATGGCCACTTTGTAAACGGCTGGGGCAGAGCCTCTATTTTTAAACTCGGTAGGGAAGTGCCTCAAAGTAGGAATTGTTCCCTGAATTTGGGTCAGACAGTCTACAAAAGCAACAGCTCGTTTTGCCTCCCTTACCCCTCTGTAACCGGGTTCTATAGAAAATTTGGGCTCCCGCTCGGGGAGGGCGGGAGGGGGAAGCAAATGCCAACAAACAAGGCTGAGAAGAGGATGAGGTTAAAGCAATATTTGTCCCGACGCCACCGAACGTCCTGTCTTCCAGGTGCTCCTGGAGCTGGGGACAAGGCGTGTGTGTTGGACTTGCTCTGCAGAGCAGGAAATAATGAGGAGCCGTTACCTAATCTGAGTAAATTGCATTCCTGCATTGTTCTACCAAGGCTTAATGCTCTGCCTGGAGAGAGACTGAGGGCAGCTGGTTTTCATCTTCCTTAATACAGTACAAGTAGGAAGCCTCAAACAGGGACTTTGTTTCTTTTCTGTACAGAGCCAACAAGTTTTCAGGGGTTCTCAACAGTCTCGGGGTTTTTTTGGGTGTCCCACCTTGTGGTTGCCGCTGTCCTCCGCAAATGCTGTTGTGCTCGCTCTGGGGAACAGGGGTTTGGGGCTTTGTGCTTGAGTGTAGCTTTTCCAGCTGGGAGCTGGAAGGTGCTTTCCCAGCTTTGGATGGTTTCCAACTTCTCCGATCGAAATGTGTCCAAATCTTGTATCACGGGGCTGAAGCTTCTCGAACAGTTCCTGCTTATCTGGGGCTTGCTTCCTGATTCTCCGTAGGATTGCTTTCAGTGTGTCTCTTAACGGTGCACTCAAAGCCAGCTCCTCACCTAGTGCTGAGGACAGGGATGGGGAAGTTTTCTTCTAAAATTTAGCTCTGAGGAGAGAGATGCTTTGCTTGCACTGTCTGTCCAGATGCTGATTGCCCCAATGGATTGATTGATTCTGCTCTGGCAGCTCTTCGATCCCACCTGAGGAGCACTAGAAGCTGCAGCACATAGTTCCTTCTCTGAATAGCTCATGTTCTAAATAAAACCAGCCGAGACACACAAGGCTCATTAGATGGAGAAATCACGGCTGGGGTGGGAGAGAAGAAAGGAAGAATTTGAAAATGGCAGGTGGAGCAGGAGCACCGTGAAGCAAGGGAGAGGATGGGGATCAATTGAAGCCGTTCAAACCTGGCGAGGAGCAAATGGAGACCATCTCTGCAAGCCCTCGGTGCTGATGGCTACCGAGCGTGCCCGGGAACACCTAATCGGGCCGGGGGAGGCCGGGTGCTCTGGCTCCTCGCCTAATCAGCTGTAATTCGTATCGCTGGCCGCGCTCCCGCCCGCCGTAAGGCGATGCGTCAGCGAGAACACCCCGGTGCGTCATTCGCCAGCGGGGATTGGGGTTGTTCGATGTGAGGGTGACATTTCACATAAACAGCCGCTTTCACCGAGTCTGGCAGCTGCTCTGCTGGAGTCTATCGGCAGAGCGGAGCCTCCGAAATAGCTCTTGCTGATGTCTGACCTCTGCGATCCGGCTTGCTGGGGATTTTACTTTCCTTTTTATTCGTATCCATTCTCCACTTTAACAGCTTCTCTGTGGGAGAATTGCTTCAAATGTCTCCCCTTCCAGCCTGTGAAGGGATGGGGCTGGGATTGTTCAGAGCGTTGCTGTGTGGCACCTGCACCCCTGGCATCTTTGGTTGGAGAAGGCATCCCCTACCGTGCCTGGGTAATGCTGGCTCCCGATGCAACGTCAGGGGAGTTCTCTGGTGTAATAAACTGGGTTCCCACCGCTTACGGTGTTGTTCGGGTCTTCCTGTTGTTGGGGTGAACAACAATGGCATAGACTGTAGGCACTGCGCTTTTCCAAGCAAAAGTCTGGGTTGTGTTTCGCCATCGTTGCGGGGGACGTATCCACTGAGAGCTTCTCTGGCGCTGCTCTGACTGCTTCTTTCTCCCCGAAATCCAGACCCGCGCTGAGCCGCAGGAGTCCCTCCAAGAAAACCTACTGTCGTCTTCATCTCTGCTTCTGCTGAGGAGGAGGCATGAATCTCGTCCTGCCTTGGATCCTTCCTCTTGGATGTGCACTGCTCCTGACAAAGGCAGCAGAATGCTTTATCTTGCCCAACTCGAGTCACCTGGAGAGCATTCTGAGTAAATACCAGGATGGAGAAACTCTGTCCAGATCCAAGAGATCCATTTTATTCTCGGACCGACAGGAGATATTGATGCTCCACAATAAATTGAGAGGTCAAGTGTACCCGGTGGCCTCTAATATGGAATACATGGTGAGTCTAGCTCTGATACCTAAATTTATATTTATTTGTTAACTTTATTTTCATTTTTCTTATGGTGCAAGAGGTGTAGCAAATTTCCTCTAAAGTAAGTTGGTTTTTTTCTCAAGAGGTTTCCTGGAGCAGTTTAATTCCAGAGCGAATGATGCTTTAGATCGTTGGACTGTTTTGATTGGAAAGGGCCACTAACGGGTCATCGAATCCATCCACTGCATAGTTTCAGGACTGGTTCCATTATTCATAAACTAGCGTCTGTCCCAGCCCTGGATGCATCTCCACTGATGCAATTCCACAGCTGGCCTCAGCAGGTTCTTCCATTACCTTAATGTCATAAAAACATCAGATTTTCCCTAGCGTTTGACCCACGTTCTCCCTGTGAAAGCTCTCAGACCGTTGTGAGTGGTGTTTCAGGACACAGCGGAGAAACTCCTGATGGTTTCTGGGTTGCCATCAGCTACCACCCAACGCTGGAGGTAGCGTCTGCCCTTCTGTCAGACACTGATGGCCGGAGATTATCAGTGTGAGCCAAGCATCCGTGATGTTGCCGAGGAATCTGCTCAGGACCTTGGAGGAAGGGTGTGAGGAAAGTGGCTCCATCTGTGAAGAATCTTAATCACTGGAAACAGCTGGAAAGCCTCTGGGAGTTCGCAAGTGGGATGGGTCAGCTATTGGCTTTTCATAGTTCAAGAAACCAAAATAAAAATTTGGTCAATGTATTGTCCCACTTCAGAGGGAGAACTTAAAAGTATGACTATGAAATACGCCTTTACTGTCAACGATTCAGATGAGTAGTTTGGGGTTTTTTCCACCTGACACCAGGGACCCTACTTTGAGCTATTTTGGATAAGCCATCAAAATATTGCGGGGCCAGAAAATGATGTAGGCAAATAACTTTTGTGTGTGTGTCTTCCCAATGTGTAAATATAGTTCTGACAGCAACTAGTCTGACTTTAGCTGTGCGCTCCTGCTGACAGATGACATGACAAATGATTTGTGAAGACCGTGTTTAAAATGGGTAAAAGAAAAGTACACTGAATGTGATATAAAATTGTTTGCCAGCTGGGCTGAAATGAGCGCTGCGAATGGAAAATCCTGCCTTTTGTGACTGTAGGGAAAAGGCAAAGAGAAGGGAGGGCGGAGGACAGTGAGGAAGGACAGCTCTCCATCAGCTGGTCCCCACGAGCATTCACACCACCGGCATTCAGAGCTCTTGTATTCTCTAAGAACCGGTGCTTTGTGTCTCTCTCTCTCTCTCTCTCTCTCTCAACGGGCTCTCCCGTTATCCTGCAGGCAGGGTACTGCCGGAGAAGAGGTGACTTGATTAATTTCCAGCAAGTAAACACAAAGCATGAGAAAACCAAATGTGTTTGGCTTGGCTCGGAGGATCTGAGAGGGCTGCCGTTGCGGACTGTCCACTGGCCGACCGCTGTTTACGCTTGGAGCGCGGTTACGCTTTTCTATTTGCCTTTGCTCGGTGTGCTTTTCTAGTGGTTTTTCTGGGTGATTGAGGGCAAATGAAAAGGGCCTTATATGCTGTGAAGAAAGAAGCTGAGTATGAGATGGTGCTGCTTGGACAGGCTATAATCAGTCTTTCATGTGTTCGTGTTTACCCAATGCGACTTGGAAATGCTGCTGTGTGGATGCTGAACGTGAACTTCACTTTCATCCTTTGTTCTGCAGAGGACATTTCTCATTTGGACTCCTTTAAGAAGCCTGTCTGTCTTTAGTACCCTAGATAAACTTTTCTCTTTGGTGTTGGCGTGGGGCGGCACAGGCGACGTGCGGCGCTCGTTTGTGGCTAAGGAGCTAGAGCTTGTTCTTGCCCATCGACATCCAAACGCTGCCTTGTGAAAGTTCTTTCTCCAAGCTCCATGCCTGATGTATTGAAGTGATCTGAAGTGGGAAGGGGTGCTAATATATTCCAGGAACAGGACATATTTACGTACTACAGCATCAACTTGAGCTGGTGGAGGCCGTTAATAAGGAAGCAATAACAGAGTGAATCCCTTGATTCATCCGGAGATCAAAAGAATTCTATACACGTGGGATAAAGGTAAAGTGGAGTGAATTAATGAAGAAAGAAACAGTTTTGCTGCTGGGTTTGTATAATTAATTAAAAGCCAGGACAGGTACTCAGCATTAATGGAAAACGAGCGGGCAGAGTCCATCCTGCTGACAAAGCTGGTCAAGTACAGAACTGCCTTAAGGCCTCTGACAGCTTTTTGCTCGGCGCTTCCACTGCCTGTTTGGACTTTCTAACTAAGCAGCCGCGGCAGTGGCTGGGCACCAAGACCAAAGCAAACTCCTTATTAATGAACCCCGAGTGAAAAGGACGTAATAGTTCGTAAGACGTCGTGACCTTTAAGATGGCTTAGTCAGATGGCTTTCAGCGGTGATGAAAGGCAGAAATCTTTCCTCTTGAGGAGGCCTCAAAGACAGCTGGATAAAACAAAATTGTTTTCAGTACAGATGGCTGGAAGGAAATTTTTTTGGTTTGGTTTTTTTTTGTTTTTTTTAAAAAACTGTAGGGTGGTGACATTCCTCATCAGGATGGGGTGATGTTTCTGTGTGGGTTAGCAAAGCATGTCCCAGCTTCTGGCAGTACATGTCAGTCCTGGACTCTGATGCCACTTTGAAAAGTAAATTGCCAGTACTGCAAAAAACTCTAAGCTGGGGAGAAAAATGAGCGAGTAACCTGATCACTGCAATTCAGGTGTCTGGGGTTAGGTTTACAGACGAGTTAGGCTGAGCAAGTCAGTTCCTTGTGGGATACATTCTTCTTAAATCCAAACCTACAAATTACAGTATGGTGTGTGTACATACCGTGCACCTATTTTACACACACAGTATATCCTGTCCTTTGAAAGGCCGCTAGAAATTTGCAGGCATTAAAAACAGAGTCCATGTGCTAAAACACTTGGAATCACTTGGAATCACACCTGCCCTAAGGCTTCTGAGTCTCTGCCCAAGAAGGAAAGCGAGCACGGGCGTACGCTGCCCCTTGGCTTCAGGAATCTTCCGAGATACTGCTTTGAATATTGGCAGGAAGGTTTCTTACAAGTGTAGCTGGGAAAGTCTGAAATCTCTCTTTTTTTATTTTATTTTTTTCCTTTTTTTTTTTGATATGTTTATTGCTCTGAAATAGTTCCAGCCTCCTGACCGCATTCACGTCTGAGAAGCAGGAGGCAAATAACTGCTCTAATTTAAATGGGATGGCTTTGTAATCTGGCGCCTGCAGAAACCAGCTTCTCTACTCCTCAAACACAAAGCCACGCAAAGACCTAGCTCCTTCCCAACTGCCTGTTGGAGTTTCTTTTGTCCCAGCTCCTTTCTTTCCTTCGTAGGCATCAAAGGAAGATACAACGCTCTGCTCACAGCTGTTTCCGTCTAATGGGTTATTGCTCCTAATGTCTCTGCATTAAATTAGGAGATGTGGAACATGCCCGCCTTTGAGGCTGCAGGGAATAATGCTCTGCTAGGAAGTCTGAAGCGCTCACGGCCCGTAACATCTTGGGAGAGTTTCTGTGGCTTCTGCCACACGGGAAGGCGGATCGTGACCGGTCGTTGCCTAGCGCAGAAAGTGGGAGACGGCGAAAAGCCGCGTGTCTCGGCACGCTCGCTATAGTCTGCTTGAACAGGGGTTTGGAAAAGCGTGTGTGGCGGGTCAGATCCCGTACACCTTTCAGGAGCTGGAGGGCTGAGACGGAAAGTGGTTTTATTCTCTCCGTCAGAGCTGTGCCCGCCTGGGGTTTTGCGGACTGACACGAATTTGCTCGGCCACTGGTCAGTTCAAAGCCAAAGCCGATGAGCTCAGAGCAGCCCTGGGATGTTGTTGGAATTTGGGTTGCTGAGCATGCTTAATGATAAGCTGTTCTCAGAGGTCTGGGCTGTTAGCTCAGTTAGATGAGCTCATGTTTGCCTGACGAAGACACTGTAGACGCACCAAGTTCCAGGAGACGCTGCATTTTCCTGTTGCCTTAGCCAGGGACGTGCGGTCCCTCCCCATCCCAGTTCGAACTGCCCGAGACTGCGTTCAGATACTTACTCAGAATGAGCACTTGATGTTTTTTAAATGTGTTTGAGAGCCTAAATGTCCTCGAGTCCTCCAAACAGGCTCTGACAGGTCCTCTGATACGTTTGAGGTCAGAAGTTGCTTTTCTTGTGGAGAAGACGGGACTTGGAAAGACCAGCTGGTTGTGATGGTTAATGTCCAAAGAGGACATAATCTAGCGCTGACATGTGAATGGGCAGGAGATGTGTTACAAGACCTCTCTTCTCTTTGGTTTTATTTGTAGGAATGTGCAGTAATATTTTAATCCCAAAGAATTATCCTCTAAGGACTGTTGTGAATAGACCAGCTGTCAGTACTTACACAATGAATCCAGGGCACTGTCTACTGGGTCCAGCAAGTCTGGCCTTTAAAACAAATCCACTCCTGGGCGCTGGAGCCAGCGAAGCCTGCCTTCCTATTTGCCTTTGTGCCGTGTTTGAGCTCTCATTTGGCTTTGGGTGATAGTCAGTGAGGACTGATCTCACACCAGCATCCTTCCCTCAGCGGGAACATAAATGGGATTTGTCACTTCTAACCCGACACCTCTTTCCGTGAGAGTGATATTAGCTCAGCAGCTCTGGGACTTTGCCGCCTCTGTTATATTTGACTGGAACCATTGGTGAACTCGGCAGTTATTCTGGAAAAAGAAGGGGAAGTGGGTCCAGGATACTCAGTCCCACACTCCTTGATTGAGAGGTTGGGCCAAAAATCTCCAGCTGTGTTGGTAGTGGAGGGCAGGAACACATCCACTCTTGGAGTTCCCCTTGACGAGAAAGCCTGGAAATGTCCTGACAGTAAGGACAATGAATCACCAGTCATGGTGAACTACATCAGAGCATTGACTGCATGTTAGAATTCTTGGAGATCTCATAAACACATGCCATGAGGAAGTGCTGGGATCTCCATCCTTGACGGTGGTTTTTCTGTTGTTGTTGTTTTTTACAGATTAGAAAAACACCTGCCAAGAATATCATATGTTTTAGGGTGGGTAGTCTAGACGGGTTCTTGAGGTCTTCCCAGGTGTGTTTTCTGCTGACCTATGCAAGGCATCACCTAAGAAACATGGCCTCAAGCAGGAAAGATAATGGACCCTTTGGTGCCCTGCATTTCCATGGCGGAGGGATACCTTGAGAAACTTGCTTTTAGATTAAGGCACGTCATTAATGTCTACTGGCTTCACAAGGACAGGCCGGATGCCAGGAATGAGCTGTCGTTTAGTCTTTCTTCACTAACCACTGTTGATTGAGTCTCTTCATCTAATAAGCTTGAGATGATGAACTGACCTGTTCCTTTCTCTCCCCATGCCCTGAAGACTTGGGATGATGAGCTGGAAAGATCAGCCCTTGCTTGGGCTCAGCAGTGCATCTGGGACCATGGGCCTAGTGCCCTCATCAGGTCAATCGGCCAGAACTTGGCGGTTCACTGGGGCAGGTAAGAGTTGGGGTGCTACAAGCTCACTGCAAAGAGCTGTTTGCGGATTCTCCTTTAGAGCCAATTGGAAAAGGTTGTCTTGTTGCTGCTTATCGGAACACTGAGGAGGCAGGAGAAAAGCTGAGGATCATTAATTGCTATTTCTTTGGTGAAATGGTTATAGAGACAACAGCTGCAGCCACCTTCAGCTGACTGTTCCCAGCAAACCAAGGTTGATGGGGGTTACTCTGTTTATCTCTGGATAATGCAGCTGTGATGTGCTTGAGATCACCCTTGCTCCTCAAGAAGAACAGCTCCAGAAGTCATAACCCTTACTCCTACATCTGCTGTTTCAGGGAGGGGTTGGGTTCTGGCACCTTGCTGGGAACTGACTGAAAGCTGAAGTTTCTCAGGATCAATGTCTGGACTCAGGTGTTTATTCAGAACTTCTTTGTCTCTTCCTGTATTTCCCATAAATATTTCTCCAGCTTCTCATTTCTCTTTACTGAAAACACTGCAGATTTTTTGTTCGTGGATTTTTTTTTGCCATCTTCCTGGGGCAGGTTTTTAACCCAGAGTTGTGAACCCAGCTAGGAAAGCTGATGTTAAGATTTCTACATGGATTTGCCTCTCCATTTGATGGCAAAGTTTGCTTATTGTTGAGCCTGTTCTAAGTTAAACCTCCTTTGTACAGGAAACATTTTAGAAGTGCTCAGGAGCCCTAATGGGTGGGGATGAAGTTATGCTTGTTGTACATCAGGTAGAACTTGATGGAAAGCAACAGAAATTTGCTGGCGTGAAATTAGCCTGATATAAAAATTGGGCCCGTTTTTGTTGGCAGAATTAAATAATGATTGGAAAATAGGCTGGTGAATCCACTGGAAACAAAGTCAAAAAATGGTGCTGTTCTTGGCTCTCCTACAAGCGTTCAAGATGGCCATGGGTTCCTGGTGGAGATAGACCCGACCTTGCTCCCTTTTGCTGCAGTCACTGAGAGGAAAAAGAAATCAGATTTATCTCAGATTTTTCAGGAACGGGCCATAACTTGATTGCCTCAATTTCCTCTCCTGTAAAACAGGATTCGGAAAGTATTCACTTAAATGACATCGTGAGATTGATGTTTTTAAAATACTTCTAATGAACGATTTTTAATGAAGAGTTGGCTGAAAGAACAAACTCCGCTTGGTGATGACATCGTGTATTTCTGGCTTCTTGCTTCCTGCGAGCGGTTGAAAGCCGTGAAGAGCAGCGAGTTTGAAGAGTTTGATACAGAGTTTGCAGGTCGTGCTGAGTGCCTAGCGTGCAAGACGCGTATGAATTCCTATAGGTAGCTTTAAGACCATTTGTGTTCCTTCAAACAGCACAAGTACCATCAGTGCTACCACAAACCACCATTTCTGGTGCGTAGGTTGCACCGAGGCTACGTGGCATAGACAGGGGCTTGGTGTAGGGGGAAATTGCTGCATTAAAGGTGGGTAATGTGTTGTGCACCATTCTTCAGCAGCTCTTGGTGTGATGTGAAAAAGCCCACTTGCTTTCAAAAGTCTTACAGTATTCCCTGCTTGCGACCTTCTGGATTTAGCAAATTGCCTGGTGGTAAAATAGGTACATGATGGCTTTTGGTTTAAGATGTTTGGCAAAGCTTAATTTCTGTTTACTTTCAAAATACAACTTTCTGCCAAACTAGGAGGGTTTGTTTTGTTGGGGTTTTTTTGGGTTTTTTTGGTTTGTTTTTTTTTGTTGTTCTTGTTTTTTTTTTTTGTAGTTGTGTGGAAAAGTCAGGAGGACATTTCAGGTCAGCAGCACTTGAAGGGCATGTCAAACCTATAAATAATACAGAAAGTCAGGCCAAGCTGTGAATCTCAGGGGGAAAAAAAAAAAAAATTCATCTTTAACACTTTCATGAGATTTGTTTTCTCTTCATTAGACCATGTTACTGGGTTCTTTAAGCAACACCTTCTCCATGAACGGATCTTGCCTTCAGAAACTTTTATATAAGAATTGGCAACACTTGTCTTAAAGTCTGAGCTTACAGTGCGGCTACAGATATTGCTTGCAAACTTCTACTGGAGCTTTGTGATTTAAACTGCCTTTGCTCCTTCAGGTATCGCTCTCCAGCTTTCCACGTCCAGTCTTGGTATGATGAAGTTAAAGATTATACCTACCCGTATCCTCACGAGTGCAACCCGTGGTGCCCGGAGAAATGCACTGGCCCGATGTGCACCCACTACACCCAGGTAAAGGAGATGAAGGGCTTCTGTATTGGGCTCTCTGTATCCCACATGTCCCAGTTGTCACCTCGCTGTGTGCCCACAGTGGAGTAGTTTGCTTGTTTTCATGGGATCATAGAATCCTTAAGGTTGCAAAAGACCTCCAAGATCATCAAGTCCAACCTTCTACATCCACAACCACTAGACCATGTCTCAAAGCGCCATATGCACCTGGTTTTTGAACGCCTCCAGGGATGGTGACCCATCGCTTTCTTGGGCAGCCTGTTCCAATGTTTAACTACTCTTTCAGTAAAGAAATTCTTCATAATATCTAATCTGAACTTCTCCTGGTGCCACCTGTGGCCATTTCCTCTTGTTCTGTCATTGGTTACTAATGAGAAGAGGCCAACACCGGCCTCACTACAACCTCCTTTCGAGTAGCTGTAGAGAGCAATAAGGTCTCCTCTCGACCTCCTCTTCAGGCTAGACAATCCTAGCTCCCTCAGCCTCTCTTCGTAAGACATGTTCTCCAAAAAATGTTTTCAATAAGCACCTTGCACTTGCAGATAGTCTGGGCCACGACGAACAAGATCGGCTGTGCCGTGAATGTCTGCAAGCAGATGAACGTCTGGGGAGAGATCTGGGAGAACGCCGTCTACCTGGTCTGCAACTACTCCCCAAAGTAAGGCAGATGAGCTGGGCTCTCTCTCCAGCTCTCCTAAAACTGGCAGGCTACCTAACTAGCCTAGGATCTGGGGAAGAGATTTCAAGCAGTCTAGACTGGTGATTGTGGCTTTAAATTTTCTCCTTAGACGGCAGCACAGAGCTGGTTCAACATTTCTGAGCATTGCCTGGAAAACTGAATGAGGGGCAGGGGCCAGGCTGGAGCTTTGATGTTCCTGCCATGGGAAGGAGGAGCAGGAGATGGCCGGGATGGAGTTGGTGTGAGCTGCCAAGCAAGGCTTGTGTTGCTCGCAGAGTGGGAGGGGATGGGGTGGTGGTTAATGTCGCTCAGCGCTGCTCCAGCGCTGTACCCAGCCAGGTAGGCCCGCTGCAAAGAGAGAAATCTCAGGCTTGATGAGCACCCCATGGCTAGGGAGAAAAAAAAAAAAAAGAAATAACTACATCAGTCAAGATTTTGATTTGATTACATTTCAAAATGGAAATCCCACTTCTTGACTACTACATCCAGAAGAAGTTTCCTACCTGGCAGTAGCAATTAATATTTTCTGCTTTAATGGCTAATAGGAGAAACATTTCCACTCCAAGTCCTTGGCAATTTAAAGCTTAAAACCAAAATGCAATAGGGAAATCACCGTATGCAGATGGAGTGGCTTGGAGAGCTTCTGACTTCTGGAGATCATAGGGCAGAATAATGCAGAGGAGAAAAAAAAAAAAAGTGCGGATACGGAGCTGGCAGCTCATGACACGACCCAAGCAGAACCCTGAGGGTGGGTTGTCCAAGCCCCTCTCCCCACGTTAGCTGCTGAGCACATAACACTTGTGGTTTGGTGGGATGCTCCTCATAAAGGATCCCACCATCTCCCGTGGAGCTCCCGCAGCAGGCTGGGCTATTCGCACGTCATCCATTCAGGGCTGATGGATGGAAAAATACTTTATTTCTGCAGCTTCTGCATAATCTTTTCTCTCTGGCATCGGTGCTCATTGTCCTCATCTAGCCTTATAGGTGGAGACAGCTGAAAGAGCAATAACCCAAGGGTTTGTAGCCATGGGCTGAACTCCGACTCCTTCAACCTTCTCAGCCTCAAAATCTGCAGCGCAGAGTGCCAAAAAGGGCTTCTGTTTCTGCGTAGCTTCTTGAGGAAAATGCAGTAATCCGTTGACTTGCTTCTGTTTACATAAGATCTGAGTATTTATATTAGAGTTTAATATAAAAGCGATATTGCACGTGATTTATTTAAGTAAAACCCTAAAAATGTCATCTTGGAGGTGAAATGAGGAGGAAAATTTTTCTTGCAAAGCTTTCTTAGGCTGGTTGTTTAGTCTTGCTTAGTTGCCCTGGGCCAGGGCGGCGTTTCCACAGCTTCAGAGGGAAAACTGGGAACTCGAGGATGGCCAGGTTGGGTGAGGAGAGAGTGCAAAGTGCTGCTCTGGTTCCCAGATGATCTAGCGTGAGGGACCATGTGGTTTTCTGTTTGGAAATGCTTCCAGATGGAAAAAGGAGCAGCTTTTAAATGGCTTCAGCTTGAGCCATGCAGCTGCCTGGGGGTGTTGCAGAAAATGATGGGGGACTTGTGGCTCTGATGAACAGGAGAGGTGAAGGCAAGTGTCAGGCAAATGGAGAGCAAGGGGATGGAAAGAGAGGGAACAGACCATCTTTCTGCCATTTACTGCCCCCATCCAAGGATGAGCACGGCAGGAACACCCATTTTTCCCCACTCCCTTAGTGCCAGGGGGGTCTCAGGGTCTCCAAGGGGTATTTGGGTGTCTGATGGGTGCACGTTGCTCCTGTGCTTGCAGGGGCAACTGGATCGGAGAAGCCCCGTACAAGACTGGCCGCCCCTGCTCCGAGTGCCCGCCCAGCTACGGAGGAGGCTGCCAGAACAACCTCTGCTACAAAGGTACGTGCTGGGGGGCTTGGACCACCTTCCTGGATGTGTGTGAGGGGAAGAGTAGAGCAAACTTAGGCCTGGCAACTTTTAATTGGAAGCAGCCGCAGCTTCACGCACCTTTTAATTGGCCATCCTTCATATTTCGACATCACGACACGTGGTGAATCGGCAGCTGCTGCTGCAATCGAAAAGCTCTGAGCTGCTTAAAATCTGGAGCTGGGATTCGGCGCGTTTTCCCCCGGTGAAAATGAGAGCAAACGCGCGGATGAGGGGAAGCTGCTCTGAGCTTCCATGGGTTTGGCTCGGGAGCTCCGGCAGGAGTTTGAGCACTGGCAGGCTGCAGGCAAGAGCGATCCCATCCTCACGGGGTTTGTTTGGGAAGGGAATGTTCTCCGGCGCTTACCAGAGGCAACGTGGGTGGGCAGAGCTTGGCCGCCTGCCCTGCTCCTTCGGGGGCCAAGGAACGGAGCGCTTCCCTCTCTCCCCACCTTGGTTTTCACGGCTGCAAAATGAACACAGCGATTCGTGTCTCTTGGAGGAGAGATGGGGATCCTGGAGGGTTTTTCCTGACCTGTGGAGCTTTCTTGGAATAGAGGTCAAGGGAGTGAAAAATCCTATTAATGCCGAAGCCTGCAGCGAAGCAGTGCTGTCCCCCCAGCACATGGGATTTTCTGGGCTCGTGCACCGACAACATTTTTCTTCTCCCATTGCGTTTTGCTTCACAGAGAACTGGACTCTTAGAAACAGGCAGGTTCCTTGGAGACTTGCCCAAAGCAGAGGCTTGTTTTGCTGCAACATGACATTTATCATTTTTAGCCTGCTGGGTTTGAGGGGGAGGACCCCAGGGTGCAGGTGGGCTGTGGTGGGGAGAGGGGAGGAGATGCTCTGGTGGGACAGCGAGAGGGAGAAAGGTCTCTCGGAGCCACCATCCATCATCCCTTTGTTTACGTCGTTCCTCTCCTCACTGCCGAGCGGCGCAGGGTTTTGGGTAGGACTGGCCAAGCGGAATGAATTTTGCTGGCACCGTTTCCCAACTCCCTTTGCCCGGCTGCAACAGCAGGCGGCTTGTTCTCCGGCAGAGGTAAAGCCGAGGGATAAACCCACCGCGGGCACTAAAACCGGGATCATGCTGTAGCAGGGCCCAGTGCCTTACCAGAGGACCGGCTGAAGCCGTGCTCCTGGGGTGGTTTGGAGAAGCAAACCCAAATGGGAAGAGAAAAAGTTTCAGCCACCTTCCAGTTCCTAGGGCCCTGATTTTGCACGTGCCCTTCAGCAAATTTGTGTGTTCCTCCTGAGGGAAAGAGCTGTATGGGAAACAGAAGAGGAACTATCATAGAATGGCCTAGATTGAAAGGGACCTCAGAGATCATTTAATCTAACCTCCCTGCCAACCTCCCAACCTCTCAACTAGAACAGGTTGCTCAAGGTCTCATCCAACCTGGCCTTGAACACCTCCAGGGAGGGAGCATCCACAACTTCTCTGGGCAAACTATTGCAGAGTCTTGCCACCCTTATATTGAAGAATTTCTTCCTAAGATCCAGTCTAAACCTATTCTCCTTCAGCTTAAACCCATTTCCCCTCGTCCTATCGCTGGACACTCTTGAAAACTCTCAGCACCTTTTTTCACTCGTTAACGGGAATCATTTCAGACCTTTCTTGTAAGGTGCTCTGAACACCACTTCATGAGCAGAGAAGAGGGAGAGGAGCTGATCTGCCCTCCTAGCGCTGCCCTGGCCCTGACAGTAGCCCTGCGCTGCGTTTAACAGGCGGTTTTGGGTTTCCAGCTATTCAAAAGCAGATCCTTGTCAAACCAAATCACCTCCCTCAAACTATGAACCTGTCCGACTTCCCCGTCGATGCGAACGCGCCGTGATTATTTTTAATCCCCTCTTCTTAACAAGATTACCGTTACGAAGATCCTGTCATCACCGAGACGGATGAGACCAATGAAGTGGAGATTTCGCAGGTCGCCGAGCAAACTCCGGTGCGGTTCTATCCTCCAGAGAGCAAGCCCAGTGAACCCATCAAGCCCAAGAAAATCATCCCAGAGTCCTACATGAGTAAGACAGCCTCTTTCTTTTTCAGCTCATATAAGTTTTAAATTACTTTTGTAGGAAAAGGTGTGGAAGGTGATGAAAGAGGCTTAGGGGAAAAAATAACTGGGAGGATGTTTGAGTGGAGGGGGTGATAATCCGTGTGAAAATTCCCTGTTGATTTTGGCAGACGCTTGCCAGATAGAGAGAGCAAAGCTTTTGAAAGCCCCTCGTGCCTTCCACATGTCAATCTGCAATAGTTATTTGTTCTTTTAAGCCATTTTAAGGAATTGATGGTCCCCTGATCGGTAACCAGTTTAGGAAATATCCGTTTTATTTCCCATTTAAACTGCTCCGCACTCAGTAGTCACCCCTCCCCTTGCAGCTTTTCTGGGGTTTTGCGGTTGTTTCCTTTCTGTTTCTTGCTTGGGAAGATTTCTGCAGTGATTTTGTGGAGCTGGTGGTACTTCCTGAGTTGTTTTCTAATTGCTGTTAATTAAAACAGGCTTATGGTGAAAACAAGGTGAGGCAAGCCAACGCATCCTTTTCAAGTTTATCTACCAGCATCTCCAGAGTCTGTAATTAAATGGAAAATGAGAGCTCTGGCTGCAGACCTCGGGCTGTAAATCAAAGCCTTCAGCTGTCAGATGTTTCTTCCTTGCTAATATTTCCAAAGACACCTGTCTCAGGTGAAGGGCTAAAGAAGAGGCACAAACTGCTCCAGGCTGGGTTGGTCTGTGAGAAGATTTTATCTCGCTGCACCAAAGACCTCCAGGAAAGCTGCACGGTGGTAGCTCAGGAACAGGCTGTAGCAGTCTCTTTCCCTTTTAAAATATTTATTTTCTTTTATTTTCTTGTTTTCTCCCCAGCACAAGTCATTACCTGTGAAACCAAGATGAGAGACAAATGCAGAGGCTCGACTTGCAACAGGTAGCATTTTATTGATGCTTCTTGAAGTTTTGTGGAAAAAGTGGCCTAAAAATTGTCCAGCTCTTGCAAACACAGGATAGACTATACTATGTATTTTTTGTGACTAGCCAGGTAGATCTCTTTTTTTTTTTTTAAATAATAGCCGTAATTTCTCTTAATATGAAGCTTTCAGCCAAGCCTAGCAAGAAGGTGACTCAGTTTTATTCAGCCGTGATGACCCACAGTTTCAAGTGTCCAAAATAATTTAATAAATGTTGGCAGAGTCATTTTTGAACCTTTTTCAAGCATTCCACCACTGTCCAAGCCAGACCAATAATTCATGGCGTGTCCCCTTCCCAGCCAGTCAAGAACTTCTGGTTAAGGTTTCTGCAAGGAACGGAACAGTTTATCACTTGGAGAAAAACCAAATCCACAGAATCTAAATATTGGTCGGGCTTTTAAGGAGGGTGGAGAAACTGTTTTAAAAAAGTAGCTATTTTGCAATCTTGTTTTTAAATTGGAAGAGTTACGTGAAATGAATGGAATGACTATTAAATGAAATGGAGTCAAAGTCTGTTTTTCTTGAATTGTTTTTTCGCCACCCTCAAAGATATATATCTTTACTAGGTATTTGTGCCCAGCTGGCTGCTTGTACAGTAAGGGAAAGATCTTTGGAACATTTTATTATGAGAGTGTAAGTACCTTTTAATAGCTCATAGATGTAATTTGTGGGGAGCTCGCAGTAATAACAGAAATTCTGGTGTAACTTGACTTTTCGTATTCTCCAGTTGTGGTGCTCTAAAATGGTGCTAACAAAGATTATCTGTATTTTCCTCATCTTAGCTATGAAAAAAACAACCCACCAAAAAAAAAAAACCAATCTGGAAAGACAAAATGCTTCCAGACATGATTTTATTGCAAATATGCAACGAAACCCCTGGAAAGTGAAGGATGGGGATCAATAGGCAGCTTTTGCAAAGATCTCCCCTTTAGTGTGGGCAGCTGTCATGCTGAACAGAAAATTTAGGTGAAACCCACCATTAAATGTTGCAACTAAATAACATATTGGGCTGATTTGCTGGGTCTGTAATTAGCAAGTTAATGGATAAATAAGGCATGGCGCTGTTTTCCCGTCAAAACTACTTTTGGGGTGGAGAAAGGTTGAAGATAAAAGGGGTGTTGTGTAAAAAAGCATGTTTGCTTTCCCCATTCTCACTCTCAATGCATAGCCCACGGTACCTCTCTCCCCTGCAACTTCTGTGACTGCGGACAGATGCCTTCTCCAAGTGGTTTCGGCAGAAATATTTTAGGTTTGAGTATTTTGTTGAGAACTGGAAATATTTCATACTGGGCGTTCATTTCCAGTGCTCAATTGTATCTAAATGTACGGGTTTGTTATTTAAGAAAAGCTTGCTGTTCAACCAGGCAGTGCTTAAAATAATAATAATAATAATAATAGAAGGCGGCTGTGTTGGGAGAGTAAGATTTAACAACCAGATTCCAAAGGAGCCTACGCAGCTTATTTTCCATTTGGCGCTTTGGTGGTGGCTTCGTTTCTTCTTCTTTTTTTTTTTTTGTTGCACAGCGGTTGGTCGGCGTTGCTCTGTGAATGAGATTTGTTTCACATACTATTTGTATTTGTACTCTTGTCAGTCCTCAAGCATATGTCGTGCTGCAATTCATTACGGCATCCTGGATAATAAAGGAGGACTGGTTGATATCACGAGGAAGGGGAGGACACCGGCTTTTGTGAAGTCTACCAGGAACGGCGTGGAATCTTTCAGGTACCATTTTAATGAAAAAGTTCCGGTATTTGCTTTAAAGATAAGCAGATGTTCAGGCATCTTTGTTATGGGTATGTAGACGTAGTGAGTCAAGTAATCCTAGTGCACTAATGTTTTAATAAATGTCTGTCTTTGCTTCTCTTGCAGGAAAAGTAAACCCTCAAATGCGTTCATGGTTTCCAAAGTCACAAGTAAGTTTTGAAAGTTGAGAAGAAAGCGTAGTCGAGTTTTACAGGATACTTGAAAGCACCATTCCTTGTAGTGCTCTTTTGCATTTTAAGTGGTCATGTCAAATCGCCCAGTACCACCACTAAACCCTGGAGTGCTGCTCCAGCACCCGCTGTGGGCAATTCTACCACCAACCACCTCATTTTTCTGCAGGGAACTAAGAGGAAATTAGACAAAAAGGCCATAATGGGCCATTTCCAGCAGATTCTCCTGGTGATGGGTCATGGTTGGGTCCAAACATCGGTTGCAGTATCACAAGCGGCTGATAGTACATATGACATTATTTTATAACAGTGAGTTGTCATATTTATGATGAGCATATAAATAAATGCTATGGAATTCTCCTTCTGAATTCCCACTTTCTGAATACCTTTGAATAATTCCTTCTCCTCCATATAACCACCATTTTGATTAGATCCACTTCGACCCACTTTCAGGGAAAACTAGAGGCATCAGGTTCTTTGGACTCCCTGTCTGGAGCTGTTGCAAAACCACACTGTCTTGTGGAACAGCCGCTGTTCCCTTTGGAAAGCTGTGACCTTTCTAAGGCCCCGTTGGATTATGGTGGCAGGGTTTCTGCTGGATAGATGGCCGGCCCTCTCCTGGGTCCATACTGCTGGTGGAGAGGCAAGCAGCTTTCCTCCCAGGGCCCTCAGTTGGATATGGGTCTCACCAGATGCGTTGCGTGACTCTGACTTGTGTTAGTTGCAGCTGCCCGAGCTGTTAGGTCTACTAATTTGCCTTTCCATATTTATTTCTGCAGCCCAGACGTTGGATTGCTACACCACGGTAGCTGAGCTGTGCCAGTTCAAAAAGCCTGCGACCCATTGCCCAAGGTAACGCAAGCCCACTGATGTTGAGCTCAAACACACTCTGTTCTGAGGAAGGGCAGCTTAAAGGAGGACACTGAGGTCCCCAGATCTGAGGGCTAGTGGGAATAGAGCTGATTTTACCAGAAAATCTGAAGGAGGGGATTGGGAATGGTGCACTTCCTCCTGGCACCGAGCTTTTCTTGCCATTGCGATAGCAAATTCATGTGAATTTTTTCAGTAACACGTAAGTCAAGCTACGTGACCCTGCTTCATCATACCCCTGTGCACGAGCGCGCAACACGGCCCTCTGTCTTTATTCTCCTACACGTGCTGGTTTTTGGATGTGGCTTTCCTTTCCACCTTCAAACGTGGAAGAAGTTTGCTCTGGGAAGCTGCTTTGTGCAGGTGCAAGTCACAGCAGGGCAGCGAGGCGCAAACACGTACAAATCATGCCGTGCATGTAGCATTGGGCAAAAATATAGGTACTCCCCTTGGAAAATATAATAGACCAATCTCTCTTACTGGTCTAAACCCCTCTATTTGCAGCTCTGCAGTTGCTACCAAATGTCATCTGAGGGGAACAAATAATTAAATTCACTGTTGCCACCTGCAGACCAGATGCAGGCACTTGAAATCTCCCAAGAATGCAGCTTGCTTTCCTGTCGAGCCTTGATATAGAGAATAAATCTGAATAAATTGTTTTCTAGGATTTATTGTCCAGCCCACTGTAAAGACGAGCCGTCGTACTGGGCACCGGTGTTTGGCACAAAGGTTTATGCAGATGTGAGTACGCTCCTCTCCTTGATGACCCCGTGTATCGTATAGAACCATAGAATCCTTTTGGTTGGAAGAGCCCTTTAAGCACATTGAGTCCGACCGTTGTCCCAGCGCTGTCAGGGCACCACTAAACCATGTTCCTCGATGCCACATCTCCACGGCTTTTCAGTCCCTCCGGGATGGGGATACCACCACTGCCCTGGGAAGCCTGGGCCAGGACAAACCTTTTATAAAAGGGAAGAAGTTGGTAAACCTTCCCTGGGGCAACTCAAGACCGTTTCCTTTTGTCCTGTTGCTTGTTCCTTGGGAGCAGAGCCCGACCCCCCCTGACTCCAACCTCCTATCACGGAGGGAAAGCGAGAAGGTCTCACCTGAGCCTCCTCTCCTTCAGGCTGAGCAAACCCAGCTCCCTCAGCCGCTCCTTACCAGACTTGTGCTCTAGACCCTTCCCCAGCTCCGTTGGCCTTCTCTGGCCACGCTCCAGCGCCTGGATGTCTGTGTCACAGAGTCAGGCTCATACTCTGCGATTTAGTCAAACTGTCCGTGATCATTGTGATGTGGGGATGGGGTAAATGTGGATGGAGGACCAACAGCTGTGCCACTAGGTTGGGATCAATGGGCTTGGGGAGTCCTTCCGTTCTTGGGCACTGACTTCTTATGGACTTGGGCAGGTCACCTAACCACTCTGGGCCTTAGGAGCTGTGGAATGATGATAACGCTTCTCTACTTTTGTGGAGTGTTTTGGGATCTACAGATGAGCATCAAAGGGCTTTTATTATGTACTATCACACTACAGAGTTGGCAAAAATAGATCTTCTTCGCTCCCTCCTCTCTTCCTCTTTTTGGGGGCCAAACAGTGTTTTTGAGCAGTCAGGACAGAGCGCAGAGCAGTGGAAAGAAAATGTGCAAGTTGGTTTTGTTGGTTTGTTTTTCTATACTCCTGGGGATAAGCAGAGATTTGATGCTAAAACTAGGCATGGAGTAATTTTTTTAAAAAATTTCTTAATATTAGATTTCTTAAAAACTGGATTTCAACGTTTTTCCCTTTGCAGGTGCCTCTTTTTTCCTTTTGTTTTTTTCTTTTTCTTTTTCATTTCATGCTGTTGGAGTTTGTACTTAGAAATGCCAGCTCCCTGGCTGCTGTGTAGCCTGTAGGAATGTGCATTTGAAGGCCTGGAAGAAGCAGTTGGCAGGTTGTAGAGCCCTGGCTTGGGGTCAGCGTGTGGGGCTTTGCAGACTCCTGAGAAAAAAACATCCTACAAAAATCATACAGTAATTTGGGGCAAGGAATTTTGAAAGCCATTAAAAAAAAAAAAAATCCAATTTTTTATTTTCCTTCAGACTGATTTTTTTCAAGGTAGAGCTGCACAAACAGGTTATCCTAGACTAGCTCACATGCAAATCCATCGGGCAGCTGCCACCCGGCAGTACCTGCCCTCTGTACGTGCTCTGACCTGCAGGAAATGGGAAATAGTTTTCTCTCTTTTACTGAGGACAAAACCACCTCAGATCACCCCTGTGATTACAAGGGTATTAAGTGGGGACCAGCCTCCCAGGCTGGCCCTGCTTCCTGGTTTGTAGTGACGCAAAAGGATTAGTGTCCTTTAATGAATTGCAAGCTCCATTTCCTACTGGACCCCCTGGGTATTGTTTTATAAACGGGGGGCACCGACGGTGATTTGGGAGCAAAATGAAATAGCAAAAAAAAGAAAAGTATTTGGCCGCTTCCTAGAGGGTTTGGCTAAGCTTTTTTTTCTGGACTGCTGTACTAATAGGGTGTAATAAGGAAAAGATTCAGTTTATTATGAGAGTGTGAGATTGGTAACAAACAGGTGAAACTAGCTGGGGAAAAAAAGCATTTGAGGTGGCTGTGAAACAGAGAATCGCAGCCTGGTTTGGATGGGCAGGGACCTTTAAAGCTCATCTAGTCCAACCCCCCTGCAGGGAGCAGGGACATCTGCAACTAGAGCAGGTTGCTCAGAGCTTCAGCCAACCTGACCTGGAATGTCTCCCGGGATGGGGCAGCGACCGCATCCCTGGGCAACGTGCTGCAAAGAGAGAGGTATTGATGCTGAGAAATGCTCAGGCTGGAAAGCTGACAAGAGAAACATGGACACTGTGCAGAGAGAATTTGGGCAAAAGCTTTTCCCAGGGAGCAGTGTGGTGTTTTTTGTTTTTTTTTTTCCTAGCTCAATGGGGCTGTGCAGGATGCTCTCCAGGAGGGGATGCTGTGAATTAGCCTGAGCTTGCCGTGGGGAGATAATTAAAACAGGCAATCAGCTGAATGAGACAAGTGTTAGTCTTCTGGGAGGGCTCTTTGGCTTCATGTCTAGAGTGGCACTTTCGTGGCCCTGGGAGAGACTTGTGCTCCAACTGTGTTGTCTTAAATAAGTTATCTAAAAGAAAATGCAGCGTTTGGTCCCATTTCCAGTCTGCACTCCCTACAAGGTGCCCTCTGGCCTTTTAGCACCTTCTCCAAAACATCCATTTGCTAAATGCTCTGGCTGGGAAGGAGTTGCTAGTCCAAGCTGTGATTGCTTGTCTTGTCTGCATAATGACCCAATTCTCGGTGCTTTGGGCCCGAGACAGCATTCAGATTTGCACCATCCCAGGAAGACACGTGAAAGTGGGGTTTTTGCCATGAAAAACAAAGCTGTGATGTGAAGAATCAGCAGATTTTTTGGAATAATTCTGATTTATGTTCGGAAATGTAGGAACCACTACCTTGGTTTGTGTTAAGGGATTTTTTTACCCACTTTAAATACATTGTTTGGGTTTTCTAATTTTTTTTTAACTTATCATCATAAAATTGTTTTAGATTTTGCGTTTATCTCCTGGATGCTTCTGGTGGCTTAAAGCACAAAGAGATATCGGCAGCGGGAAATTGTTCATGGTGAAATTAGTAAGACTGTGAAAGAGGGACGTAGAGGAGCCTTAAAATTTGGGGTAAATGAACAAAATGCAGGAAGATATGCTATGGAAACGTTGATGCCCAAATCCCAGATCTTTCCACTAAATGGCCTTACGTTTGGGTGAGAACAGTCTTGCTGCCTGCTTGCGGGGTTTGCAAATTATAGTGGTACGTGGCATGTGGGGACATGGGAGGAACGTTCCCTGGAAGCGTTTAAGCCCAGGCTGGATGAGGCTCTGAGCAACCTGCTCTAGTGGGAGGTGTCCCTGCCCATGGCAGGGGGGTTGGAGCTGGGTGATCTTTAAGGTCTCTTCCAACTCAAGCCATTCTATGAGTCTATGATTTCCAGTATCCTACCAGTGCTGAAATTAGTAGCAAGAAATTGCTGGCTGGGGAGCAGAAAATTTATTGCCTCTTTTCCCTGGTGTACATTGCAGCAGAGTTCTTTGCACTGCCATGTAAATGGGAGGGGAAAAAAAAAATTAAAATCCTGTGAACGTATGATTGTGCAAGGGAAACCCGTCCCCATCCTTGCTCAGGAGCCCCACTGAGTTAGGAAAAAAAAACAAAACCACTCTGCTCTTGAGATAAGGTGTTTTTTTATCTGCAGTTGTGCGATAATTAGTTGGAGGAGGACAGATCACCTACATAACATAACGAGGCAGGTGTTTATCACCAGAGCCAACCAAGTTGGGTGGCTTAGCTCTCAGGAAATAGGGACTTAATGATTAATCCAGTCACGCTAATGAGGAAATGATGGGTAATTAAACTCAAAAGTCACAGCTTATTGCAAATGGCCCACTATAAAGAAGCTTTGTCATTTTATGATGCCTGCCTCAGAGTCCACTTTGCCAGGAAATGCTCTTGGAGCATCCCAAGGGGCTATGCCGTGGGAAGCCGTAGCGTTTTCCATACTACTGTCATCCTTCTGAATTTGAGGGGAAGGCCTTATTCTTGTAATGCCTCATTTTCCAAAAGTTCTGCAATCAATTCCTCAAGATGAAGCCCGGCCTGGGATAAAGGAAGGCTCTAATCTGACAGAGTGATAAGAGGAGGTCTAGGGTAAGGCAATAAAAAGCCTGTTGGTCAAAGCTTTGAGTGAGCTGCAGAACAGCCAGTCCTGGCAGGAAAACAGGAATGCCTTGGAAAGAACATCGTTTAGGATGTCTCCCAGTGGAGAGTGTTGCAAATTGATTCAGGACAGTTCAGTTTTATGAGCCAGTTTTAGATTTACAGATTTCCCACCGCATATTAGGGTGAATTCACAGAATATCTTCCAAACACAACGTTCCCTCACTCCCTTGACCATATATAGAAGCCAAATACCAAATTGGCACTCAAAACTCAGAGAGCTGCCAAGAGATAGGCCATCCAAAGCGATAAATATATAGGGGACAAGGCAAACCTGCCATATATGGCTGGGAGAACGCAACAGCACAATCCGTGTTGTACGTACGTGACGGGAACACTTGCCCTTGGCACTGCTTTTGTGATACGCTGGTTTTTAGAGATCAGGGATTTTATGGGGTTGGGATTTTCACCTGCTCCAGTTCCCTGTGCAAAGTTGGGCTTTGCTTTTTTGTTATTCCAGCTCGTTGTATGTAAATCCTTGAGAGAGCCGATGGCCAAGTTTGTACTATTCCTAAGCCTTCTCTGCCTTTGCACTCTTCTGGATGCTTTGGGAGCTTAGTCATCGGTTGTTAGTGTTTTGTGTTCCTCCAGCTCTTCTGACTCTGCACATCTTGGAGAGCAGAGTAACAGCATAATGTGCCATAGAGAAGCTTTAGCCTTTTCCAAAGCCTTAATCTCCCTCCGTACTTAGCGTTGTCTTACGGGATAGCGCCTGTCCAAAAACTACACCGCTCCATGGGTGAAGTCCTTCTGTTTTTCCTAGAAAGAAGGATAATTGGGGGTCATTTACCTTCATTTAAGAAAAGCGTCTGCTTTTCAAGCAACTGGGTGAATAAACTTTCCTGAGGTGGCTGGTCACTAGCAAAGAGTTTCACCGCAGCGGTTTCTCTGGTGCAGACCCAAGAGGCACTGGCTGGAAAGTTGTCCGTGATTCAGCTTTAGCCCTGGATATTCTCCCAGGCACAGCTCCACCACAGATGGGAGTGGTGGAAAGGCTCCTTGTCCTCAGCAGTGGTGGTGGAGGATCTTCATACAGCTGGTGCTTGTGACATACCTGCAAGACCTGGTCCATAACATCTTTTATCCCGAATCTGTCCATAAGAACGACAGAATTGTTTCATAGCTTCTTAATGCTTGTGATTTTTGTTAAATTTTTTTTATTCTGTTTTTCTTTGGTGCTTATGGAGATGGTATATCTCCAGATATAAAACATAGACAATTTGTGAGTCAAAAAACTTAAATAATGAAATATCTTTTCAGAGCTCCAGTATCTGCAAAACTGCAGTGCACGCAGGAGTCATTGCAGATGAAAGAGGTGGTTTTGTGGACGTGATGCCTGTAGAAAAGAAGAAAAGTTACGTTGGCTCCTTAAAGAACGGAGTCCAGTCTGAGAGGTGGGATTTTATTTTATCTTTTTTCTTTCTTCTTTCCTCTTCTTCTCGACTGTGTGTTCGGTTGTGTGTCAAAGTCAGCGGGTATCAGCTAGAAGGGCTCGGTGGATTAGAAACGTGTGACTTAACAGTGTCACTGTGAATTTTGAGCCCCAAACTAATAGAGCATGTTGTCCTGCTCTTACCTTCCACAAGCGAGGAGCTGCTTTCCAGTTGGTGTGAAAGGTATGAAATACCTTTATTTTATTTTGTTACAGTACAAGTCCACGTGAACATATTTTGATGTGTGTTTAACACATTAAAAGATAAGCACGGGGATTTCTGCGGCTTTTAGCCTGGGTCATGCTTTGAGGCTTGTAATTGGGATTTCGATTCTATCCTGAGGTGTGGGATGCATTCAGCTGATTTCCTCTGTTCTCTTTGTAAGAAGCATGAGTAAATTAGCCTCTTGAGTGATGATCAAACAGGTTTTGAAGGATTTGCCACCCTTGTAATTTTATTTTTGTATAGTTTCTTTTGGGCCAACCTGACCGGTTTTAGTGAACAATTGCAAATCCATGCTTCCAAAATCCTGCGCCTCCAGATGGTCTCGTTGATCAAGTTGCAGCTCATTCAGTCCTTCTGTTTCAGTCTGTGATGTGGGGGTTTTTTTCAGATGTTGGTATGATGGTGCTGATTTCTCAGAGCTATCTTTGCAAACATAAAATTTCCCACTGCTGGGGTGTGTGTGTGTGTGTGTTTGATTACCACTAATATGACTCCGCTCTCTATAGCTCCTCTTTTATAATTACCACAAGAAATCCAACAAGTTTGCTGGTTTTGTTCTAATAATGATATCCCAGAATGCTGTAGAGCATCTCACAAAACAAAAATAGACTAAGACAGGGAAGCCATAGGCATTAAATATGGGCTTCTTCGGTGTAAGTCCCTCAGGGTCAGCATTTTGCCCGTCTGTGATTTGCAACTCGGTAGATTGGCTTTAGGTGACAGCTCTCCTGTTCCTGTGAGTTTTCTTCTATCTCTGTCTTGCTTTCACGTATCTTTTATCCTAACAGACAGCTTTTTACTTGGATAAACTGCCCTAGCTAAGAATAAATTCTACTGCTAGCTATGACATGAGCACTCAGTGCTGATCTAGGAGGTGAGGGAAACCAAAGACGTTCTTGCAGTAGGGATGAGCATCAAGATTTGGGAAATGTTATTTTCATTCAGCAATTAGAAGCACCTTCAGGCTGTGAGATCCACTGGACAGTGAAATAGCTGTTCAAAAATCAAGGTGAAAACCTTACCCTTTAGGACACTGGAAATAACCTTTCATCCAAATAGATGCCCTAACAGATAGGGGGAAAGGTTGCCTTTGAGATTCACTGGGTCTTTACCCTTGTTGGAATGTTTATTGTGTGGGAATACGAAATGTTGCTTTTTTTTTCAACCCAGGAGTGCTGAGGAAATAGTGGCTGGAGTCAGAAACAATGCCATGCACACAGCCACCCCCAGCAGCTCAGGGTTGTTTGGGATACCTCTGCAGATTGAAAATGAGTATCTGTATTTATTGTCATTTAGCGTTAGGCTGTTCTCATTGCCAGCACCAGGAGACAGGCCAGACAGGCCCTGGGAACCTGCCAGCTCATTTGACAACTATTTTTTAGGAAAACATGTTTCTCTTTATACCTGAATCTCTGCATAAGGGAGCACAGTGTTCCTTGGATGAAAACTAGCACTAGTAAGAGAGGCTGTTGCTTCCCAGCTCCTCCTGTTGGCATTAGCATTGTAGATTTGGATTGAAAGCATAAAACAAAGGTGAACTCGTGGATTTGTGCCTCTTCTTTTTCAGATCTTGTCTTTCTCCTGCTCTTGGTAGGGCCACATCAGCACAGAGTGCTGAGCTAGTGCACCCCAAAGAAATTTGGAGTTGCCTGTGGGTCTGTTGGGTCCTGCAGTGTCTGCGTTTGGTTCATTACATGTTTTTTTTCTTTTCTTTTTTACATTTTTCTCCAGCTTGAAGAACCCTTCAGACGGCAAGGCTTTCCGAATTTTTGCTGTGAAGCAGTAAATTCCCAGGGAAGGTGCAGGTTTCTTTGGGAGAATGCTCTGTTGATCTCCAGAGACAGAAAGGCTCCTCTGATGGCATCAGCTCTGACCGTACCCTCCTTGCCAATCTTTCAGGAAATTAAAAAAAAAAAAAAAAAAAAAAAAAAAAAAAAAAAAGACAAGACACCGAGTTCTGACTCAGCTGTTCGCATCTCATCGCACCGGTTCAGCGTTGTATCTTTTCGTTTCATCTTTTCGTTTCTCTAGGGGCATTCAGCAATGATAAACTGTTCTGATTTTCAGTTTCTGAGAGAGATGTGCTGCACAGAACAGCGGTGGCTCAAGGGACAGCGGATGTAGGAATCTCTGCCTGGCCCTGGATGGGGTTTTTAGGGTGTGAAGCATCGACCGCGATGGGCGTGAGGACATGGCACCGCCAAGTAGACTCAGAAGTGAGCGACTGTTCAGATGTTGGACTCTCTGAAATGAAAAACTGTTATAAAAGTTGCATCTTTTGGGGAGAGGCTGGGCTTTGGTAGAGTGGTTTGGTGTATGTTTGATGCTTTCTGTGCAAAAGAAGAGAAAATGTGGTCTTTTTCCATCGAGGTGGTGTGAATCAGCACCGCTGGGGCATCACGCTAGGCTACGTTGTACGACGGTGTCGCCTTTGGGGAGAGGACGTTCTTGTCGGACGGACATCAAGGTGTTCTGGGGATCGGAGTAGGTGTGAAACGGTGTCAGAGATCCTCCTGCAGAAAATGAGGCCACCAGATAATCAAAGCAGCAGGTTTAGTGTTTGCTGGTCAAACATTCACAGGTATTTTCCAAGTCTGGCAACCTATGAGAAGTCGGTGAATGGGGGCTCCTGTGCTGGCACATCTCATCCTATACTACACGCCGTTTCAAATACAATTTCAGTTAAATGCAGTGTATTGTTTTATAACAGCAGTGCTGGTTGTTTTATCTGTAGTAGTTTAGTGGTCGAGTTAATCTTATTTCTGCCGGGAATGGTTGCATCCGTAGGAAGCACGTTGACTTCACCTCCGTGAAGCTCTTTGTGGTGTGTGCAGCTCTGGGACTTTAAAGCTATGGCATAAATGGGGGTAGATGAATTTTTCCTGCCCAGCTTGGGAAGCCAGCAGCTCCCCACTTTCAGTGTAAATGCTTTGCCCGTGAGCATTTGATATCCAGGATGGGATGTTTTGCAAAACCCGTAGGCGTCGTAAGGATGGTATTTTGTAATTTGTTCTTTACATCTCGGTCTTCACCCAAATGCATTTCAAAGGCAAAGGAAGAGCCAGCCATGACCTGCTTTTTTAAGGCAGGAGAGTGTTCTCCTGCTTTATATTGGAAATGAATTTTTAGAATTGGTCTGAACAGAAATCTGGTTGTGTTTAGATGCACACACCCCGCCCCCTATAACTTCATTAGTCATAAGAAGGCAATGTAAACTTTAATTCTTTGGTTCTTGTAAATGAATAGTCCTTCTGCTCAATAACTTGCTTGTAATATTTTATAATAAATGGGAAAATATTTCCCTCTATTTGGCAGGTGTCTCATAGCTGCTTTTACGCAGAGGCCATGTTTGGTTTCATCCAGATATCAAAGCCAATCTCTTCAAGCTGTTTCAAAACACAGACCGAAAATATTTATATGAGTAAGCTCTTCTTTAATTCTGTAAAGTCCATGAAATCCGCAAGGAAATTACATTTATCACTCAGTTTATCCCATCGCTGGAGCTTCTTTCTCTGTAAAATCTAAATTTGGAAAGAGACCTTCTGTAAAATACGGACTGGGAGCTGCTTTGCATCGCCTCCAAGAGTGCTGCACAGCAAACCCACCTTTGGGGTGGAGAGAGAGAAATGACTCTCTGTGTCGCCTTCCTTTATAGAGTAGCGTCTTCCAAGGTGTCCAGGATTTGCTTTAGATAGGAAAACCGATCTATGTTAAAACCAGCTGGAACATAGCTTAGAAAAGCTGCTGGTTGGAAGCATTTGAGATGTTGGCAGTGAGATAAGGCTTCCCTGTTTCTGCCCACTGTGAATAATTCCGCTATACGTGGTCTGGTTCAAGCCTGTTAAATACTGCGGCGTGAAGCTGGGACCAGTACGGGCAAAATGGTAGCCACAGAGCTATTGTTTGAGTTGGAAAGAGTAAGAGATGCCATCAGGGATTCTTCATGGGGACTGCAAGAGCACGTAAACCGCCTCAGCACTAACGTAGGATCCCACCTCTGATACGCTGTCCGTGACCGCTACTTATGCTGGAAAATGATGGAAAGAAAGGGGAGGGCTCTTGGAGAAAAGCCCAGGGGATTATTGTAAGCACATAAAAATCCAAACAGCTTGGGATGTATCTACCTGACGAAAGAGGGAGGCGAGGGAAGAATTATTATTCCAAACAGAAATATCCTAAAATGCTTAATTCAAGTTACAATTGCGTATTTTTATCTTCAGCCAACTGGTTTGGATTTTTAGAAACCGATGTTAATTTAAGTCTGTATCTGTTTATTTTTGTATTTGTTGTACAAAAGAGAAATTGTGACTTCACTACACAAATATTATTCGAGGTCCTGGGTGCTATTAACTTAAACATACCTCCACCAGAACTAGGGGCGATCAGGTCCTCCGAGGCAGTCATGATATATCAATTACTTGCAATCATGTGTGCTAGCTATTCATATATAGGTGGGACAGTACCAGTTTTTTAGCCAAATATTTACTGATTTTTATTTCTGATACCAAAACATTTCTCAGCCTAATATATTTCGATGCAGCTTAAAGATGCAGCAGGTCTTTATATCACCGGATTCGTTCCTCCTTAGACCCCAGCTCCACAGATCAGTAAGCACATACCAACACGAAGCACCCGGGGTGTAGCTTGGTTAAACCCCTGGCAAAGCTGATGCTGCCTGGTTGTGCTTTTCTGATAAATTTATTCCTGAAAGCAAGGCTGCCGGTGCAGAAATTGCCCTTGCAGAGCATCTGGCTCAGCACAGCCACATCTCCGGAAATCACAACCAGCGTGGCCCTTCCCCAGCTGCCGGGGTGCTGTCGGATCCGTTGGCTGCAGTAATTTCTTCATTTTCAGACAGTTCAGCCAACAGCTGATTGAGGAGTCTCCAGTTGGTCAATTGTACAGTCTAAATATTTAGGGCCAGTTGATAGAGTTGCTTCTTTTTTTTTTTTTAAATGAAAAATGATGCATTTTACTTCCTATGTACAAAAGTTTCTTGTAAATTTTGGTGTGCCTTTGCATGTTTTTCAAGGGGCCGTGTGTTTGTTTATAAACTATAATTTTTTTTCTAAATACAGGATTGTAAAGTATCTTTCCCCCCTTCCCCCCGTTTTCTTTTGATTTCTGAATTATTTGTGAAATAAAACCTTCCCAGAATGAATGCTTCCCTTGTCTTTAATGCTGAGCCAAAGCTGGGGTTGTATTTAGAAGAGCTATTTGGGATTACCCCTGGGGACTGGTGTCCTCTGGAGAGCCCAAGCGAGATCGGGGTGTGCAGAGTCTGTTCCACAAACAAATAAATAAAACTGCCCAGTATCCAGGCATTGAAAATCAACCTTTACCCCATCAAGAATCAGTTGTATTCTCTCTTGAAACGTTCTGAGCGTAAGGGAAACTAGCATCTGTCTTTAGGTACCTGCAGTATGAGGGCTGAAGTAGATTAATGGGTTGGGAAAAGTGTTTAATGAATTATTGCTGCAAAACACAACGGAGCAGAACTCCTCCCCTCCTGACCACGCTGTTTTTAAATGTATCTTTAGTTTTTTGAAGGGAAAAGTATATAGATTTTTTTATTATTATTTATTTATTTTGGATCTTAATTCTCCTTGAAATTTTCTCCAAGCTCATACTTGCTGACAGCACCACAAATCAAACCAAGTTGTTCCATGGTAATTCAACACCATCTTGGTCAAAGGAGCAGCATGACAAGGAGGTTTACAACTCGGCCTCCGGGCAACGAGCACCATGTGGCTTTGGACCAAAAATGCGGCCTGAGCCACGGCGGGGAGTCCTGATTGACAAGAAGGCTGTGAAATTTTATCTCTTTTCCATTACATATACAGCAAGATCACCATAAGATACAGAGATGTTTGCATTACTCCAGGGCTGGCCTGATGCAGTTATGGTTGAATGACATTTACCTATAAAACTCAAACCAAGGACTGAGATGGTTTCAGGGTTATTGAGCTGCTGGTGGTTGCTGCAGAAGGAAAGTTTTGTGGCTATTTAATGCTCTCCAGTTACAAACTGCCTATTTGAACTTACTGCTGCAATATCTCCCTTGTTGAAATTATTGAAGAAGATTTTCATGAGTTTGAAAGTAAGCAGAGAAGATTATTCAGACTAAGGCTCATGCTGAGGATGTTTAGACCACCTTATTGCCTGCAACACTTAATTCGGTGTTTGCTGGTGCTACAAATTGCCCCCAAATACTATTGCAAAATAGAGGTCTGGTGTTGGCAAAGGGAGGAAAACAGCATAACATCCAAAATTTGAGGTTGATATTCCCGCCCTCTATGTTAACATCCACCCTTTGGTGCTGGCTCTGGTGTTGCTAACTTGTCTCCTACTTGACCCGAGTGCTTTGCCCTAGGCTGATCAAGAACAACAATGGTGTTACCGGGAGCGCTATCTGTGAGCAATGCTGCAGACAAAGCTGTGTCTTCTTTCCATCCAGTGGCTGTGGAAATCAGGTAAGTGAAGACTTAGAGCAACTCACAAAGAGGTAGGAGCATGATTTTTTTTTTTTTTTTTTTTTTCTCCCCAGCTGAGGGTGGGATTCAAGTTTGTGCTGCAGTGAAGAGGACATAAAAACCGGAAGGCTGAATGTAAGTAGAGTGGAAAAGGAAGAGAAACCCATGTGGATCTAAATGAGGACAGCAGTCTACAAAAAGAGTGGTCTTGATCACCTTATTTCCCCCGCTTTGCTGATAATCCTCTGGAATCAGCAGGACGCAGGGCTCTCCCTCCTCGCCTTTCAGGAGAAGTGTCTCATTGCCTGTTGCTCTGCCTTCTGCTGTCTGCTCCTCATCCCATGCTGAGCTCATCAGAGGCTATGTATAGCGTGGGCATACCTTGGGATGGGTGTTCTTCCCCAAACCCACATTCATTTATAGGATGCACCCGGGGCGATGTTTTCAAAGCCGTTTTGCAAACGATGGGGTTGGTTCTCATTTATACTAAGGACCTACTTTAAGGCACTTAGAAGACGTTTATGCCACTTCAGGGTGTGGACAGAGCAGTGTAAAGAAGCCTCAGTGTAAATAGAAACCACCCTTATATCTTGTTGACAGTGGTTAAAATAGGGTTAGAGAGTTAAATCAACAGACAAGGTCTCCCTTATGCAGCACTTTGCAGCGTTTGCTCCTCACCCTTCGTGCCATGTGAGCAGGCAAGGGCTTACACTCAGCTTCCCCCCTCACCTGCTATTGAGTGTCAAACCGAACACAAGGCTATTTATAATGGGCCAAAAGTCAGGAGGCTCAGGTGGAGTATTGTAGCTGAAAGCTGGAGGAGATGGGAGCACACGTTTGTCAACCGAGTGCTGAAGGTCTTACAATAAGTGTTGCTTTCCACAGGCTTGGGGAACCTCTGGTGTAGGGGCTGTAGGTGACTATGATCCCAGGAGAGGACTTGCCAACACATCCACTGTCCTGAGAAGCTCTTGACACTGTTCCTTAGGATTTTATTTCAGTAGCTGCATTGAGGCTTGTTTCTGCACATCCATCTTCTGCACTTGTGGAAGCCTGGAAAATGCCATCTGTGAACTATGTCGAGGGGCCAGAGGACAAGTTTGTCAGCATCAAATCTTAAAAGCAGCCTAATTTCCTTCTCAACCAGCTGATTGGGCCTTGTGAGTAGGAAAAAAAGGTGTAAACCCTGACACAGATTGACTGTAGGAAGGATTTTGATACCATCTCACTGCAATCAAAACATGGTTTAGGTGAATGGAAGGAGGCTCCAAAACTGCATCAGCGATGGTGTCTGTCTGGAGAACAATTCCCAGTGGTTCACAGCTTATACCTGGGGTTTTTTCATCTGGTTAAATCTATGCAGAACTGTCCTCTGCAAGCAAAATTTCAACCTGGTTCTGGTGAGTAATTTCATTAATAATCTCTGTGGTGAAACAGAGAATATTCTTATTAAATCTGCACAGGGATGGATGGCACAGAGCTGAGAAGGGCTCAGGGTTTGCTGAGAGTGAAGGCCAGAAAAGAAAAATCCCTCTAAATCTGGAGAAACAACGTGCAAAAACAAGGGAAGGGAGGAACACAAGGAGTAACAAAAGATGGAGACCAACCAGCAAGGCGGTAACTCAGCCCAAATGCGACAAAAAAAAGTCAAAATCATCACGCTATTGCCAAGGAGAAAAATGTCATCTTACACATGCAAAGAAGGACACAGTCTGCAAGACGCATGAGAAACCTTTCAGCTTTGCTTCGTGCTATGAAGGTCTCTAGCACGGTATGATGCCTGAGTTTGTACAATAGTGCCCAAAAACTGCGTGACCAATTGTGGGAAGTCCATAAGGAAGCAAAGAGAGTGATCTGAGGGCTAAACCAACC
Source organism: Baryphthengus martii (assembly GCA_013396935.1). Lineage (NCBI taxonomy): Eukaryota > Metazoa > Chordata > Aves > Coraciiformes > Momotidae > Baryphthengus > Baryphthengus martii. The sequence continues at coordinate 189,199 of VWZK01022032.1, read as the reverse complement.
CCTGAGAAAGGAGGAAGAATCGCTGAAGATAACAAAGGAGAGGGAGAGGACTCTTGGAGTGTGTAAAGGTACCATAAGGGGAGGGAAAGAATTTGTTCTGACTGAGAATAATGGGCTTAAACTGTAGCAGAAAATATTGAGCCTGACTATTAGGAAAGGCTCCTACTAGAGCAGGTGCTCCGCATGGTCTTTTCAGGCCATCGTTCAAGGTTTTTAAGAAAATGCTGGGTGGTAGCTCCTAAGAAAGAGATCCTACTTTGAGTGGAGGATGGACTAGAAAATGTCTTGGTGGCCCTCCCCACTGTAATTTCTGTAATTTTCAAGGCTGAAGGAAACATGAAATCACATGTGAAAGGCTGGCATCTATTTGGACCTGGAGGGTGCGCAGTCGTGGACTGGTGTTGTCCTGTGGGTGATACAGAGACCTTCTAGTAGAAGTGACTTAAGCAGAAGTATGCAGTGTCGTGTGAGTATGGGTGGAGATAACAAAAATTAGTCATTGTCCTCCTAACATTGTTTGGATTATTATTTTTTTTTTTCTGTAGGTCTTTTGGCAGACAAATGAGTCCTGTAGAATCCTGAGGTGGGCTTGCAGATGGATCCATGGCCCTCCTGCCACATTTGAGGTAAAGTACTGGGAGAACCCTAGAAAACTGGTGATCTGAACTGCTGGCAAGAGGAGATTTAGGGCATCTCTGTAGGGATGTCACTGAGCAGAGTATCACAAACGGAGTGTTGGCTGTTGGAGAGCAGCACAGACCGCTGAAACGCAGAGGAGGCATCTCCTACCCGTGCCAGACATGTAGCACTGTCTGAGGACAGACTTTTGGTGGGAAGATGGAGACCATGGAAATTTTCTCATCTGCAGAGTCATGAAACAATCTCAGGCGTCTGGGGCAGTCGGCCAGCTCAGCAGGCTGCCTTCGCCTTCCAAATACACGAGCGAAGTCAAACCGTCTCAAACCATTACAGCAAAACAGATGGACGGAGCTAAGGAGCCTACTGCTGGTCAATGCTTTTTTGGGCAACAGCTTCTTTATCAGGATTTTGATCTTTTCTTTTGGTAAATCCAAAGCATTAAATTGGAGTTTGTTTGGACAGCAACCATTTTAACCAGAGCAATAAAACTCTGAAAACACTTGAGTTTTGATGAGCTCAAAATTCTCTAGATGAAGGAAAAGACTTAAAGAGCCAACTCTAGTTGATGTTGTGGACAGTTCAGGATGAAGTTCCAGAAAACGCTTGTGATCCTCTTCTGAGGAGAATTCCTGAAAAAGTGGTCAAGCCTTGGCCCCTCGGCCACGTGCACAGCACGGCACAACAGCGAAGGCTCGGTGCGGAGAGGGTCCCCGATCCCCCCTGGGTGTTCCGTGCTGACGCAGGAGAAACTCGTGTGAGGTCTTTGCGCTTCTCTTATATAATCCATGACTTCAGATAAAATTAATGCCAAGTACCCAAAAAAGGGATTGTGTGTGTGTGCTCTCCCACAGCCTCTTCCCGTAATCTGAACACAGCGTTCGACTGTGACAGTTTTGCCAGTAAAAGAGAGGTTTTTCCTTTGCCTTGAGATCCAGATTTAAAATTAGCTGCCTCTCAGCAGAGCCATCGGTAACGATCCCTGCCAGCCTCAGTGCTCGGCCTTAGAGGTTCAGGGCCATAAAAGAGCCCAGCAACCCAATTTAAACAGTGACCAGAAAAGTTTGTTCAGGGAGGGCTCCTTGGCTGTTAACAACAGGAGCCTCCATTAGCTCCTACGTTGAGAAAACCAGTCAAACTTTATAAAAATACCTCCTAAAGTAAATATCAGTGAGTCACAGATACTAAATATTAATAATTCATACATTGGGAGCAGAAATTATTAGCAGGATCTGTAAGGTAGGTCTTTTTGACTTGCCATATTACAGAATTGAGTATGTGTTCCTCTGTTTTTTCTTTTTTGTTGTCTTATGTGTGCCAAATTTTCAGGTCTGAGATGCAGGCTTGGAGCTGCTCTGAGGTCTTGGGTCAAGTGAAGCTGATTGATTGATGTCTGAGTCCCACGAGAGGAACAACTTGCCTGGAAGGAACACAAGGAGGGAGGCTGTTGAGCAGCGCTTCTTGTCCGGTGGTCAGTAGTGGGGCACTCCTGGGGAATTGAAGGGTTTGACTCCAAACTTGCAAAGGGCAGATAAATGAGAGGGCTTTCTTCATTGCCAGATTGACCTCTGGAAAAAAACCCCCTAACCTCATACCAACCACATTTATGCAAATTTTATGCAGCCACCCAATCCCCCAAAGCACTTTTCTCACATTAAGGAGCACAATGGAGCTTGTTTCCTTTTTTTTCCTAGCAAGGCAGTTTTAAGTCAAAAGTGATTTTGATGATCAAAATGCAAAAAAAATCTAAAAATTAACAAAATTCCAAGTTTTAAAAAGTGAAACTGCAGTTATTTCGGTCATTCCTCTTCATGTTTGATAGGAAGGCTTCTCAAAAGTCTGTTGGCACTGAAAAGCATTAATGGAAAATTTTAAGTAGATTGTTGGGTTTCTTTTTTTTTTAGTTTCCCATGGTGTATAACTGGCACTTGCTGGCTCGTAGTGGAGCCTGAGACGTTGTCTGGGTGAAGAGGGGTGCAATATTTTTGTTGTAATTGAAAAATTGAAAAGAAGTGTCAACTGAAAAAATGATATATATATTCCAGGCAGAACTGCGAAGGAAAAAGGCTTTTCTTGGTGAAATGGAGCAAAAGGAGGAGTGAAGAGCGAGGGGCTACAATGAAGACTCAAACTGGAGTCTAACGCCTTATTTTTGTCAACTCTGAGGGCAGTTTTGCCTTGGATGTCACACGAAAACCAGTCCAACAAAACCAGAAGGGTGAGTGGAAGCCTGGATGTGAGGTGATCCCAATGCTTTGAACCACCACATTTTCCTCCTCCTCCCCACAAGAAAAGCATTTTGTTCTTCCAGTTATGAAAGACTCGGTTTCATCACCAGAGCCTAATTGCACGACGCTGTGCCCTGGCCCGTCCTGCCAAGGCCGGTCCAGCGCAGCAGTGGGGAGCCTGTTGCCTCTTAGGTGGTCCCAAATTACTTCTTGCTTCTTGTTCCTCAGCTCCTTCAAGCCGAACTCCAGCTTTACAAGGACTCATTGAGAGCTTTTCACTTTGAGTAGTTGATTTGTTAATTAGCACACACGTTACCTTAAGGTCTGCACCTCTTGGTGGTAGCTTTTCAGTCCCGCGTTGCAGCACAGGTGGAGGTCCCTTTCTGGGAATGGAGAACGGCTGCTCCTCTTCACATTTTGCTTTCTGACCCTGGATTTGATCCAATGCAAAGAGAAAAGACACCTTGTGGCTCTAGGGAAAATACTTCTTACTGAGCTGAGAGCTGTATTGGCACAGAGATGCCATCAAATACACATGGAGCCAGTTTTCTCTTTTCTCTTAGCCTGAGGATCTCAGGGGAGGGTGTAGGAGATAACTCTGTGTCTTGCAAACCTGCTCCAGACAGCTTCTACTGAAAGATCTCACATGATGCTGAAATTGTCCAAAAGTGCTGAGGACACGTTTCATGTTTCCTCTGAAAGCCCGTGGAAGAGCATCACTATCCACTCTGCCTTCTTCCAAGAAAACCATCTTCTGTGAGATACCAGATCGTGACCCTTCCAGCTAAATGCAATGTAAAGGAAATTTCTCCCTGGGAAAGGACAGCCACAAGCAGCCTAGCTTTTCCTGAGCTAATGTTTGGGCTTTCTGGAAATGGAAGGGCAGCTTTCCAGCTCGGCAGGTGGGCAGACAACACGGCCGTTGTTTCTACCTCTTCATATTGATGGCTTCCCGGTGGGCCTTCCTTGGAGAAAATGGAGTGGAACAGCTAGCTCAGCTGGTCAGACAGCACACACAACCTGGAAAACTGCCGAGGATTGCAAGCCTGGCTGGCAGCCCAGCTGCTGCTGTTACACCAGTGACAGAGAGCGTTAGTTTTGTGCATGATCACTGACAAGTGGATGGTCCCTTGCAGACCTGGTTTAAGCACTCATGTGTTGAAGCACGCTGGTCTACTCCCTTACTGGGGTGCAGCAAGGCTTTCTGTCTCAATTTCTGCATCCCATCTGTGGCAGCATCTCAGTTTTGGTAGATGAGAGAAAGACTCATTCCCAGAGCTGGGGATGTGAAAAACAGAGGGAAATCCTATTCCCACCAACATGTTTTACCTACCAGCCCTCTGGGGATGGTAATTTTGGCAGGTGTGAATTTCTCATCAAAGCCCCACTTTGTGCTGAGCTCTCCTGTCCCTTCTTATTATCACCCTCAGAGCAGACTAGTCTTCTGTGATCTCTACCTTTAATTAAAAGCTGGCTGGAGACCCCTGGGATTTACAAACACATACACACACACACACACATACCCTCCTCTTTGCATTCCCTCTCCCTTCCCCAGTGCAGAGAGGGGCAGGCAGGGCTGTGCTGAGCATGGAGAGCAGTGGTGGCAGCAATTTGTAGGCACAAGCTGTGCTCAGAGTACGTTGTCACATTAACAGTGCGGGAAGTTTTTCCCGGGACAGTAGAGTGGCAAGAAAACTGTTAGAAGAGGAAGCCAAAATGAATCACTGATTAGTTTTTAATGAGCGTACTGAAAATTACTGTAGATTTCAACATCTGTTTTGACAGACAGGAACACAGTATTGCACAGGCCACAAAGAGACAGATTCCCCTTTCTAAAAGAAAAGCTCAGAAAGTGCTGGCAGGATCTCATTATGGAACCGTTTAAGCCAAGACCTGAGCTAGTCGTTACACTTCTGCCCCAAGTTTGCCTGCTCAGAGTTTGTCCATGAGCCCCAGTTCTGTACAATTTAGAGGATCTAAAGCAGCCAGGCAGGCAAACAGATTTTCTGGAGTGGTGGCATGATTCTGGTGAGGACGCCTTTACAGAATAAGTGATATCCACCATGGAAGAAGCAGGACAGGAGATGGCATCGATCCATCCCTCTGGTTGTTGATGATCGTGCTGCTACTGCTGGCATTAAGAAAAAGGTGTGGGCAATGTCTCTCATGGGTATTCACGGGGGGTGGGGGGGGGATGGGGACTGTAACACAGTCTCACCAATGAATTTTCTAATTAAAGGGTGACAGTGGTCCTCACAATTTGCCAGAGGATATTGCAAGGTGGAAAAAAAAGAGGCAGTCACGTGCCACAGGAAGCCCACAGACCTGAAGGACATCTGTGTAAGTCCCCGTCTGCAGACTGCCTTGCTCTGATTCACGTATCCGTGGTGCACCACTTGGTAAGAGCCGCTTCCAAAATTGCAACTGTCTTTGATGCTCATTTCCTCCTTTCTTTTATTGAGGTCTGCTTTAGGCCCATTGTTAAAATAACTGCAGAGTGTTGGTGGGCTGATGTAGAGCAACACGGGTGTTGCATCATTTGGTATTCGACTGGAGTGTCTTGCACAGATGGGCCCCTCTGGGCACAGTAGAACCTCACCCCTCGTTAAGCCCCATTAGTCTGCTGGCAGCAGAGGTTTGGTTGCCAACCATCGGGCAGGCGAGTGAGTCAGTGGAGGATGAGGTGGCGTCCTGCCTTAGGCTGAAGCCTCATCATATGGTGCAACATGAGCCTTAACCTGTTTTATGACAGGAGCAGGAGTTAAAGGGCAGGAAAGACATTTACTACTCCAAATCCAGCACCAAGGTCTTGTGAGAGCTGACCTGTGATGCACAGCAAAAGGGAGAAGGATGTTTCCAAGTACACCTTGATTTCAGGGAACAGGATGTGACTGTGATGGGTCTGACAGTTGGTTGCATCCTTTTTGATGTTCAGTCACTCTTCCACCTCACACCAGCTGGGACAGTTGCCCACAGACTTGTCGTTGTAGCAGGGCTTAGAGTTAGCGCCCTAGGGACATGAGTATGATTTGCTTTCTGTCAAGTAGCTGATAGCAAGACAGGAGGGAATAAGAGGAGGTTTTAAGAAGAGAGATTGTATTTTAGTGAAATATATGTGAGAAAAGCAACAAGGTCTCAAGAAGGAAATGATACAACTATTGCAGTACTTGACTGTACCAAGATGATACAGTCATGGAGGTCTTCATGGTGTGCCATAGGAAGCTGGCCAGGAGGTGAAATCAGCCTCCCAGTCAACAGGAGTTGCTCTGAGTCAGTGAGATATGGATTCTGGACAGGAGGGCTGGGAAGAAGAAAGGTTGCTTGCCTCCTTATTAATGAGGCCAATTATTCCTTGCCAGAAGCAGGGAAGGCAGATGTGAAACATCTTTCCAATAACGTCAAAGATGTTATTACATTGTTTGTAGCCCTATTTGGCTGATTCAAGCTTTCCAGTGTTTGTGTCTCATTGCAATAAAGGGAAGAGCTGCTCACATCCTTGTTCACCCAGAGGAACCAATCTTAACCATGAGCTTTTTGAGCCAAAGAGACTAGGACCGTGTCCTGAGACACAGAAAAGGCAGCCTCATTTTGAAGCCTACTAGATCTTCCTTCGTTGTGCTTTTACTCCTGTTGGATCCCTGCGAACAGTCTGACTCATGGCTTCGGGAAAGGGAGAAATAGGTATTGCCTGCTCAGAAGGCCAGCTGCTAGCAATATTCCCAAACCACCATGCTGGACTCTCAACCGTCTCATGTGGATGATTTCCAACTAAAACTTCCCATCAGTAGTCATCAAAGGATACAAACAACGATTTCATACTGCACATTTCACTCTACCAGTCTTGTACTCTCCTTCACCCCTATCTTGTCCTCTTTGACACGATGTCTGCTGGTATCAATCTGAGATTTATTTTTGGAGCGGAGATAAGACTGCCTGGTCTGCCTCCAAAAATACATGTTAACTCAGGACATTCTTTTGATCATAGAGCAGATAAACATAACTCTGCTCTCTCCTTTGTGAATTGTTTGCCCCGGGAAAACGACAGGGTTGGTTAGGTTGTTTTTTTTTTTGTCAGTGAACAGCAGAACATGCAGTAGCTCTTTGTACAACACGGAACAGAGACACACAAGTTATTTCCAGAGCTTTGGTGCCTGCTTTAGGGATGTCAGCCTCAGGCGTAGCCATTTTCTGATCTAAACCTTCTTGTGGGAAAGTTGAACTTCTGACGTCTGATTTTTGTGGCATTTTAAGTAAGGAGTTGACTTTTTCTCTGGAAAATTTTCGTTCTCTCATGGGAAGAGGAGAGCATACCCAATCTAAACACTAAAGAAAGTCACATATTGCTTGAAATGCTCCTTCCATCCTCTAGGAAGCTGGTGGGTACTTACCATGTTGCTCTCTTGCTTTAGAGAAAACCCCTTTGCTGTGCCCTGTAGGTGTGTCAGCCTAACTTGTGACTTTGGATGGTATGGATTTGGGGAGTAGGAGACCAGAGGTCTTGCATTATGCTCTGAACATTACAATATTGGGGTACTTCTGATTTTGAAAGGAATATGTCCCTATTAGACATAATTTCTCTACCTTGTATTGAATCTATCAGTCTGTTTTGATGTCTTTGGGAATTTGTATAACTGCTGCCAGGTATCTGGGGAATACTTCAGCTTCTTAACTAAATAAATGAGAATCTTAAAGGCAAATTTCCTCTCAGAAATGTCTTTTCCCCTAATGAAAGAAAACTGTTATCCTGCTCTGGATTTGCAGCACTCGAATACGTGACTCGGACCGTGTTCTTGCTGAGAAGTCATCCATGAGACCGAAACTGGAAACGATTTGTTCGGGGTTTGAATGGGACACTCAGTTTTTCAGGGCACAGTAAACCCTCACTGGCAATATCTGAGGCTGTGTAAATTGGCACAACCTCCCTGCAACTGATGGACCTACTTCACATTTTGGCTGTGGGTGTTATCAGCCTAAAACCCCAGCCCCTGTTGCTGCTAACAGAGTGAGTGCCTGCTTTAGGCATGCTCAACCCAGCCCCATGTTCAGGGACAGCTGGACAAAAAGCAGTCTCATCACTGTCCAAGGTTCAGAACGTGATCTGGTGGGGCTTGCCAGTCTGATCCGTGAATTAGACCGTTACTGAGGGTGGTTCCCTGTTACGGTTGGAAAGGCTGCGTGATTTCAGGCAGAGCTGCCCTCTCCCAGGGAATCACATGGGCCTGGAAAGAGAAATAAACTTCACATGGTATTTCTTCAAACTATCTGCTTGCTCCTCGGAGGTATAGGGTGTATCAAGAGACCAGTGTCAGCAAGTGCACCACTCTTCACTTACTATAATGTTATTTCTAGAAGTTTGCTTGGGTTACAAAGAACAGAAACCAGATAAAATGGTTGGATGAAGCACAGGGTAAATTCAGCTGTTCTACAGATGTGCAATGATAGGAAGCCATTGGGTTCTGTTTCTTTTTTAAAAACAACCCAGCTCCTTCACTTCTTCAGCGTGCAGTCTCCTAAGCACTGTCACAGCCTCTCCACCCCAGTAGAAAGAACAAATGTCTTCCCCATGATTTCACTGCTGGAAACCCATCTGCAAGGGATGAGTTTTAGGCTTTGTACATTGAGTATATTTTTTCATAGTCTCGAGGCTCTTTGTGGGTAGAATGGAGCAAGTGAAGCAGTTACAATGAGCATAACAGTTGTAAATAAAAAGAGAAGCAATGTTTAATAACAATTTAACAGTGAACTTGACTTTGCTGTTGCTAATCTGTTTTCTTGAGCTGAATTTCTGCGCAGAGGTTGTCAAAGAAGCTGGAGGATTTTCCTATGTGTGTGTGTCCACTGGAGGAACTCAACTCTTCTCTTGACCTTCAGATTTCTTCACTTTTCCTGATATGCCCAACCGGAATTGCAGGTAGATGTCACAAGAGACTCTCTTGAACTTTTCTGATGGAAAACTGAGACCTGTCTCATGACAGCTGTGTCTATAAAGCTGAAACACATTGCTGTCCTCCTGTTTATTGTCCTTTACCTTTTTTATCCATTGCAAGGTTTCTTGGAAATACTCTCTATTTTGTCTTCTGCTCTGCTCTCTGCATGGTAATACACTGGAAGGTATTAACAAAACAACAAAGAGGATATGTTTTGTATTATTTTGTTTATAAGAACACTCTTGACTGGTAAATAGCTACACCCTTCATAAGTGTTTTCAATTTTCTCTTTGAAATATGAAACAAGTAACGCTTTCAACAAGCAACTCGTCTTTGTCAAGATTTTTTCTCGGTTTAGGATACCCAAATAGTTTGAAAATCAAAATGTTTCCAGAAAACATGTTTTGGGCACACTTTTTTTGTTTTATTTTGTTTTGTTTTTTAAAACCAGGCAAACTTCAAGCTGTGACTGTGAAGACTTGACTGTTCACGATGCTGCGTGCTTTGTGCTGAGTAGAATATCTTTCAGTATGGAAAGCAATGTGTGATCTGTAAAAAGACACCGCAGCTTTCTAAAACCACTTGCATGAGAGGCTCTGCTTGGTTTCTTTCGTCTTGCATTCAGAAAAAAAGCACCTTGTTTAACAAAACAATGGCTTGAGATTTATAGGGAAGAATGGGCAGTGGCTTGGATTAAAATGTTAATTTTGATGGTCGTGTCTCAAAATCAAATCACAAGACTTGTCCCTGCTATGTTGCTCCCAGCAGCATGGAATGATCACAAAGATCTCTTATTTACCAGCTTTTACCTTTTTCCTGGGAGAATTTCTGAATTCATGCATAATATTTGGTCCTTTTTCCAAAGCAGGCCACAGAGGTGGGATTCTCCTTGACTTCATCATGATAGAACTTGAAAAATCAAGTCCTAAAGTGAGGTGGCCCAGACTTAACTTATTCTAGGTTGCCTTACCTCCTTATGAAAGGCTTTTTGGTTTTGCTGTATCTGGGATGGTTTCCTCTAAGTGTGCTGTTCTCTACTGTATTGTTCTATGCTTTCAGAGAGTGTTATTTCAACCCATTTTAAGGTCACCTTAAGAGTGGCTGGGCTTGGCACAGCTGATTTCTGGGCCCAGAACTTGCTGCTGATCTCGAGTTGCTGACTGATTGCACAAAACCCGTTTCTAGATTAAGGCTGAATGAACCCTTCAATTAAGGTCATAGTAAATAAGATTCTAAGGTTAAAGCACTTTATGGCAAAACACGCTCTTAGGAACTAGTATTATTAAGAGTAATGATTTGATCAGAGAATGAGAAACAGGACCGGGAAGACAGGAACCTGACCTCAGCAATAAAATGCACATAGTTGCTCCCCCCCCCCTCCCCCCTTCTTGGAATCTGGTGTGCAAAGGTACAATTATACAACATGGCCAACATTTCAACAGGCCAATACAAACCATTTGTGCTTTTCCTGACTTCGGGCATCTGCACAGAGTCTTGTTTTGCTTTAAAATTTCGGGCCAGTTCCTCTTGCTAGCATGCAGCACAGAGGCTGCAACCTGAGGGCTGGTGCTGGGACCTTCCACTAGTTGGAGGTGCCCACAGAGGTGACCTAACCATGGTGAGCTGCAAGTGTGTTTGTCTCCTCCAACTCAGAATAAGCTTTTGGACACTACTAATCGATAGGAGTCAAATGTAAGGATATCTGCAAGCAGAATGTAATTTGGAAGAGCAAGCAGAGCACTTAACGTGGGTCACATTGTTGGAGTTAGCTGAAATTGGAGTTGGAAGGGGGATGCTGAAGCAGCCAAACACCCACACTGCCCCGGTGCCAACCTTCACTGCCTTTGCAGTATTTGATTTGTTTTTTCCTTAGAAAACCAGGCTAAGCTCCCAGCAGCAGATCATTTTCAACCTCCCAGTGCCTGAGTTAGAAAGGAAAGGCTTCATCCCCAAAGTGTTGCGTGGTTTTTGCCTTCTTGTTATTCTTTCCTCTTATCTTTCTGCAGGAGCAGAAAGATGAGTCCTGGGAGCAGGACTCGCATGCTTGGATCCTACTGATGAACTGTTAACGAGGGGTCCTCTGGTTTGCTTGTGAGGGTGCAGGATGCAGCCAAGAGGGCTGGGAACCAGAGGGGTAGACACAAAGAGGATACAACAGCATAGACTACGGCTCTGTGCCCAGTGGCAGTCCTCCATGTCTGTATGGATGTTCTGAGGGCAGTGCTGAGGGAAAAGGCAGCCAAATCCAAACTCAGTCTGTGCGGAGGACTTGCTCATCCTGCTTCTCTTCAGTGGGATGCAAGTGCAGAGAGACAGCTAATACAGTAGGAGGTGATAAGAGAACCTATCAGACAGAATTCCTGAGAAATGGCCCGTTATCTTCATCCCAGCAGCTACCCCATCTAATTATAGTGACGTTTCTATAGAGCTGCCATCAGCCCTGTAGCAGGACAGGGACAGGGTGCCTTCTGCTGCCACCCAGCTCTTGTGTCATTAACCCACCTTCTCCTTCAGGCTGCCTAACCAACAGGAGAGCAGAGCCCAAAGAAAATGTCTTTGAGGGCACTGCGGTGGGATAGATGAGTCTGTTCTTGTTTGCACTTCGACAGTCGGCTTTGGCAGCCTCGGAGCCATTGCAGCCCAGGAGCATCAAAGGGTTCCTGTTTGGATATGGGCAGACCAGACTTTCCCGAAGGAAAAAGCAGGACCACGTTATTCAGAGAAGTTGTGTGTAACTGAATAAAGAAGCTCGGTGCCTTGCGGGGGAGGTAAGGCCACCGTTTCATGTCTCACCGTGTCACATGCAAGTTGTAGAAGACTTTGGTCCTGAGAAGGCCTCCCAGAATAAGTACGTGAAAGTCTGGTGAGAAATAATTACACTGCATTAACTGTCTCATTACATATATGACCATCAATGTTTTAATCACAAAGGGGGTGGGAGATAGTGCAAGAACCCCCTCTTTCTCTAAAAAGCTCCCAGAAGAAGGGTGTAAGAAAGGCAGAGTATTCCTGTGTGGCCGTATCTCAAGCACTGTGTTATAGAGTTTGCTTTGTGTACTTCTCCAAGTGGTGCACTTCTCCAACCAAAGTACTTGGTGTAAGGAGGCTGTGATTTCTCCCCACAAACCTGACTTTATTTACCTCTGAAGGGCTCTTGGGTCCCCATGTCTGTCATGTTTTGTGTGAGAGGTGTCAGCATTAGAGATAGCCATCAGAAGAAAAAAAAAAACCCTACATGATCAAGCATATCAAACTAAAGATGTGTCTGTCGGGGCTGACAGTTGCACATAGGGAAATATATCACTGGGTTGAGATAATCGTATCTCTGGTAGTGATTTCAGGGACTGCAAAGCCAGGAGGAGAAGCTGCACATGCAGGTAACCTGTTTGTGCTTCTGGAGGTCCATGCAAGACCTTGTCTTTTAGCAGAGTCTTTAAGCTCCTTCATGCAGCAACATTTCAGGGGTAGCTGAGCTGTCACCCACAAGGCAGCACAAAACATCCCCTAAGACCACTTTATCCTCTAACAAATGTTTCTCCAACAGCCTTGAGCTGCAGAAAGGAACGGAGATTTCTGCTGGCTGGAAGGGTAAAAGTAACAGGGATAAATATTTAATGTGTTCTTTGTGCAGAAGAGGTAAACAAATTGTAGGATCTGAGAAGGCACTTTGCCAAGTTTGGGTGTTGTGCTCTGAAGTACGGTTGTGATCGCGCCAGTTCATCTGGGGGGGCTGCAAGATGAGATCTCCTCAGTCAGCAAACATTGCCATTTACTTCACTCAACTTCTTCACTGAACCATAGAAGAACGATCTTGAAGCTCAATGTAATGAAAGTTGAAAAGATTTAGACAGAATTTAAACATGTGGTTGGTTGTTTTTTGGTTTGGGTTTTTTTGTTGTTGGTTTTTTTTTGTTTTGTTTTTTTTTGTAGTGTATGGCTGGCAAACACTGAGTAATAATTCCACTGGCCTCAGTAGAAATGTCCTAGTCTGAGCACAGCATTTTCCAGGTCCAAATCAGCTTGTGTTTGTGGAAGTTTTATGCCATTTTGCAAAGCTTATTTTCTTAAATGAGAAAGAAACACCCAGAAATATCATGGCTTCTAGAGAAAACAAGTTGGAGTAGGCCAAATAAAACGACAGTCTCTTTTTGGCAGGAAGAAGAGATGATGCAGTTAGCTGATTTTTATTAAGAAATGAGTAGAAAGGTATGAATTTGATATATAGCCTTCTTTTCTGGCCAGAAATGTCTCAGCGTACAGAAGAGAAAAGATAAACAGCTAAATGCTTTAGTAAAAATGACCTCTGTCTGTGTCTATAGTCAGATAATGCTCAATTATTAGACTTAAGAGGTGAAAAAATAGACTAAAATAAATCTCCTTAATTTATTTTCCTTCTCTGTTCTGCCACTTTCAACTTTCCTTTGAATCTCTCCCTTCTGCTGAATTTTTCTCTGGCAGAAATCTGGCCTGGGCTTCTGCAAACTAGAGCAAAAGGGGATGTTTTCAAAAATCACAGACATACTTTTCTCTTTGTTCCTTTCTTGAAGACACTAGAAAACAGAAGCTGTTCATGTGAAATCTCTGCTACCATGAAAACATATAAAGCAATCATGGTATAGTCCAGGGGAACCAGAGCTGATATGTAAAACTCAGAACAAGCCAAAGATAAAAATCTACTGAGGCTTTGAGAAAACCTCGTGTCTCTACTTTTATCTCTGGAGTTGGTTTTTGTAGGTTTCTTTCGTTTGTTTGCTTGTTTTGTTTGGTTTGTATTTGTTTGGTTGTTGGGTTTTTAGGTTTTTTTTCTTCCCTTTTTTTTTCTTTATCATCTAAACTGGTACTGAGATCTGAAGGCGAAGGAAAAAGAGGTAACTGTGCTTAGATCAGATTGAGAAGGATGAATCTTGCTCTTATGCTTGACCAGATTATAACACTACTAAGCATGAGATAACACCATGATAATTTTCACCAATTTCCATAGTTTCCTGATGAAATAAGGAATCTAAAATCTGGCCTCCCTCACCCAATTTAGGCTTTAGTAGACACAAAGCCTGAGGCAACCACTCAAACTGCAGGGGATTCACTGAACCACCAAATCTTTTAAACCAATGCCCATTAACAGCGAGAAGAGCACTGTTTGTGACTTACTCTCCTCGCTGAAGTAAACTCAACATCAGAAGGTTCAAGGATGGTGGTGTAACAGGGCTTGCTATGGCTTGGCAGCCTGAAAGGGGATCTGTGAGATCATACGTACCTTCTAGCACCTAATGAGAGTCAAGTGGTCTATGCTGAGCTTCTGGGCTGTCTCTGCATCCTTGGAGAAAGACAGATGTCGTTGGGGACCCCAGGAGTCTTCTGTTGATGGCTGGCAGACCAGAGAAGGAGCACAGCTCATTACCTTAGATGAGATCGCTCATTTTTTACAAACTACTTGAAGACTTGTCCTGAAGAGGTCAACTCTTAATTGAGGTAAGGAAAGTCTGTGTTAGGGGAGGACCAAGGAGGCTAAGCCAGTTTAAACGGGTGTTAAGGGTGGCCATCCATGTGGTTGTGTCATTGGACTTGGCTGTGCGAGAAGCAACCAAAGGAGCTAAAGGGTTTGTGGAGATTCCACAAGCCCCTCCAGATCCTGTCATGCCATTTGAAAAGTGGGATTTTATATCTCCAGGTGTCGTCATGGCTGCTCGCTCTCAGTAACCATATCCAACAACGGTCCCGCCTTTCACGTAGATGTATGTGTTTAAATATATGTCTTTATGAACATTTTTCAGAGCCGTGGTTGACAAATCATCATGTGTGGCTGTCCCAGCAAAGCCAGCATCTGCCCAAATCTCTATTTTCGTGAATGTGAGTACATCTGTTCTTGCCACTACATCTATTTTTGCAGGTATATCAAAAAACGTATTCTGGTTTTGACCTCACAGAAGGCCAACGGTGTAGTAGTCATCTCTTTCATTAATCAATTTTGCGTCATTTGCTTGATTTAATAACAGCTTTGTTTTGTTCTTTTTCTCTGTTTCATTGGTGAGTTGCTGAAGCAATATTTGCAAAATATTTGGGTTTGCAAAATATTTGCGTTACATGTGGCAGAGCGTGAAATGTTGCTCAGGGTGAAGCCCGAGCTGGCAGTGGTTTGCTGCTTCAGAGATCTTTGGAGGACAGTCCCTTGCATGACATTCACAAATGAAAACCAGAGTTGCCTGAGGTCACCTCACCACAGGTGACCTTGGGCGTTACCTTATGCTAAGAGGCAACTTCTTCCTTTTATTTATTTATTTATTTGTATAAATATTTTTGAGGTTCTCCTTGGGACTATTTGTGACGTCATTGCATCGAAGTCTTGTCAGAGTAGAGGTGCTTTGCAGTGCTGGATGCCAGAGCCGGCTCTGGAAGTGCTGGTAAGGCTGGGTGTGTGGCTGCAGAGCTGTGCTGACAGAGAATGGGAAACTTTTTTGGAGTTTGCTTGAAAGTGTTTTTCACATTTGGCAGCTGGACAAAGCAAACAGACGCAAACCATCATTCTCTTGAGCGTTGTAGCTGGTCCATCTACCAGAGCCTGTTAGAAACGAGAATAAGCCCATTGTCCTGAATGTTTCTTCTGTCTTAAGCCTCGAGAACCGATATAATTTATTTCCCGTATCATTTCTTGACCAAACTGTATTCTGCGCAAGATCTTATCATTTCCTCATACAATAATAACCAAATCTTTTCAATTATATTACATTCCTCTATCAGTGCAACCGACATCCTGTTTGCCTTCCGTGCTGCAGCTGCACAGGGAGTTGAAAGCTTCAGGAATATTTTCTCAAATCTCCTAAATCTCCGGTATAATTTGCTAGCTGCAGCCCCTGTCAGCTTTTTACAGCACCTCCCATCTGGATTGGGGAATAGATTGCTTCGGGAAACATTGCCCAACGTGGTTCTACGTCACAGAGTCAAACCCTGATTATTTGTGTCCTCTTTAGGAAAGCGGAGCTCTTTCTGCGCTGGGAGCTTGGTATGTCCCCTGAGGTTTGCCTGGCGCTGCAGGAGCGCAGATGTTGCAAGGATTTTGCTTCTGCAAAACACAGGCACAGCAGAGGATAAACCTCAACCTTTCGGGGTGAGATTTGCACCTTGTGCCATGGACGCTTTGGAGGTTGTTGAGGTCGCTAGTGGCGCTTCAGGGGAGCGAGAGCTCTCGCCTCAGTGATATGTTTGGTCTCCAATCAGCTGGCAAGGGTGCAAATGTCACCCCAATGTCACCCTAACGCCACCGTGCTCCTCAAGTGTATTAGCAGGCTGTGCTGCAAGGTAGAGTGTGAAGGAAAGGGTAGAGTCCACCCTTAGTTGGGACGGGGACTTGGCTCTTCCACCCAAAGTCGCTGCTCACACTCTTCCCGCCCGAATCAGAAGGGCTGTCACATTGTCTTTTAGAGTTTGTTGCAGCAAATGTGCCTTCTAGTTCTGTCTATTTTTTTTTTTTTTAACTAAATCTTTCCAGACTGGATCACTCAGTCACAGCTGAATCACAAACCCTGAAGTTCCTTCAAACATTAAGAGGAAACACAAACACCAGCTTTTGCTTTTGACATTCCAGCTCCGAGTTGCAGGGTAGTAAGTGCTGTCTCCTTCTCCTCCTTCACTTTTCTTTTAAATTTCTTAAAGATGAATGTCTCACAATCCTAAGGAGAAGTATTTCTCCCATATTTTAATAACAACCTGACCATGAAGTATCACTCGTGCTGGATGCATTCAGACCACGGGTTCTGCAGAACGCCAACCAGCCTTACGTGTTGATGGCAGGAAATTTGGTGTGTAACCCATTGCTCCTTCAGCTGCTGGTTCCAGGGGACAGGTCTCGTAGTTATTATGGGCTCAGAACAAAAATTGCATTGAAAACAAACAGTGACATCATAGCAAAATGGACCATGTTCTTGAGTTTGGGGTGTCTTTGCATTTGTGCCAAACTGAACTTTTTCCTGCATTTCTCCGGGGGATGACTAAGGTAGCATGTTGTTAATCCCTATATTTACTGCTGCCTTCAGGGTGTTGGATGTAAAGGAGGGAAAAATGTCCTTACAAAGTAATGACTGCATAAGTGCTTAAGCCCAAAGATGTGTTCAGGGTATTTGTTGCAAATAAAGCCAATTGCTTCGTGTGCTCCTCGCAGCAATCTTGGAGAGCTGCTGGTTGTTCTTTCCTTGATAATGATCTTTATGTGACTAACTGTGAACACACATTTCCCATCTCTTGTTACCACTTTACTAATTTAGACAAATTAAATTCTTGTTCATACACTGTTTTCGAAAATATGGTTTTTTTTCCCTGGCTGTTCTTTTTTTCTTCGTTCAAGTTTATTCTCATCACCTTTTCCATCCCCGAATGAAGATGGTGGTTGAGTTTGAGATCAGCATCAGCATCGAGTGGGATGGAATAACCCTGGAGCACTCACGTTACTGCAGCCTGCATGAGGTTGACTTTATCTCAAGCAACTTCCTCCCACTGACTCATTCAGCCTGTAGCTCCATCTTGCTCCTGGGTTTTTCACACTCAAGTACAGCCCCTGCCGCCTGTTCCCCATTCACACTTGGTTTCTCCTCTCTAAGTGCAAACCTTTGCTCTTCTTTGTGCAATTTTTGATCATTTTCATACCAGCCCATCTCATCATTTTTTCTAAGAATATTTGGAATTTAATCTTGGCTAGTAAACCTCTTGCAAATCTTCCTGCTGTGACACAGCCTCAGCCTTTGCACGTTCGCTCTTTGTTTCTTTATCCAAGTGGTGAGCACAAACACTGCCTAGAACAGAGCCGTGGGTCTACCCCAAAGACTTGACTCTGAAGTGATAAAATCGGGCAGGATGTTTTAATTAGTTTCACATTCATGTTAAAGGGGTTTTGCCTCCACCGTATTTACCCATGTTAGCTTATCCAAATGTCGTGCAGAGTTGCAGTAAAATTCCCAGGGAAATAAATCTCCGAAACTTTGCTCCTGCTTCACGCTCACTGGTGTCCTGCTATGAGCATTATCTAGCTCTCAGCTCAGGAATGCTATATTTTTTTTCACATCTCCTGATAAAAACAGTGGTCTTAACCCAGCCCTTTTCTTCTCGGTGTTGATTCTGTGCTTCTCAACGTATCCCTTTTCCGATCACTAGCACTGTTTTTACTGTATTCAACACAGGACTATCATCTACTCTGAGCTCCACAAAGCAAATGAATCCCTTTGCTTTTGTTAGAGGAGAGAGAGATGAAAAGCTTCAGCAAAACAGGAAGCAATGACAAGATGTGGCTTTATTGGATTATTAGCCCTGGGGCACGAAGTTTGCGTGATAGGGTATTTTTAAAGTAGCAGCATCCAAAGGTCACCGAAAGTGTCAGGCCTGAGATACACATGTTAGACCGATTTCTTGAGGTTCAAGCGCTGGATCACACCGTTCAGTGAAAGCTTTATGTTAGGTTAGCAGCATGAATGACAGTTGGCCTGGATTATAGGCATTTGGTGGAGAGTTTGTTCTTGTTATGCAAAATCTATTGTGCAATTTTCCCTGGTAATTCAGGACCTCGCTATCAGCCTGTGAACTCTGCTGCAGAGCAATACTTTGCAAAGCTGGACTGTAAAGGCTTCAGTTTATGTTTTCTGGGGTAGAAACCTCTACCTGAGCAAGAACTGTTAAAATGGGAATGGCATTTGAGGTATTGTGCAATTTATAGAGGATCGGGGCTCGTGCAAAGCGTGGTTCAGCTGCGGCAGTTCAGAGTCAAACTCTGAATGAAGGGAATTAATTGTCTGGTCCACAGATGTAGCGATTAGATGAGTTATCTTCTTTATTTGACTTTACTCGGGCTTGTATCCCCTCCTATAACGGGAATATATTCCCAGAAATATTTGACATATACAAATTCGATCAGTTTGGGCTAGGAATTCCTTGAATAAACCACAAAACCCGAGGACTCTCAATTTCTATTTCCATTTCCTAATTTTATTATATAAATGCGATTAAACTTGATAACATTGGAACACAATGTACCAAACATCCAGAGGAAAAAAATGAGATTGGAAAGCAAACAAGCTTCAACCTTTAGTAGAATTTGGACTTTTTTCTCTTTTAAATAAAACCATCTGTATTTATATTTTAAAAGTTCGTCAGGGCCAAATGTTGACAAACTGTACTATTTCCTAATCTGTAACCTGGATGGTGACCCCGTTGTGTAGCCAGGCATGTCCTTAGCCTTCCTATACAAAACATGGTGTAAGAAGCCAGAGAAGGAAATGATTTGCCAAAAACATATAAGAAAAAGAAAGAAAAATGAAGGGAGGTATGCAACTGGGATTTGAGCCTAAGAGAAAAATTAGTCATTCATCCTTGTTGCAATCAGGTAGGTTCACCTAAAATAAAATCCAGGTAGGTTAGTATTTTGTAGACTGAAAAAACTGTTCTTATCAATTTGTATATATTTTTTTAATTATTTTCCTGGATTTTAAGCACAAACTTTAGATTGGAACACGGGTTTTTCTTAAGCCTCGAGTGTGCTTGGCTGTTTGGCTTGGTTCATATCTACATCTTGATTCTCCTTGAACTTAAGCCATGTTTATACACACACAGAAACAGAAAAAGATGTTTTCAATGCCAGTTAACCAATTCATACTAATTAATGCTAATGAAGTTAAGGACGAAGCAAAAGAAGAAAAAATAACATAGGCTCTCACTCGATGCAGGAATTTAAATTCATTTGCAACCTAAAACCCCAATCACTTCTTGGCCTTTACTCCTAACTGAAGAAGCTGGGATGCCCACGTCGCGACTTTACACCGACTGAGCAGCAGTAATCTGTCCCATAATCCATTATCCACCTGAGGAGCTCATTTCTGTGGGCTCCTGTAAAGGCTGAGCTGTCATATGAAGCGTAGGCTCGTGAGAGGCTCCTGAATATGTCCATCGGCTGGGACCTCTGACTTCAAACATTTCTAAAGCTGTGGGTTTCTAAGGGCTGAATATAGTATGAGAATTAGTCACTGCTTCCCTTGCTTATGTGTTCCTCCCAGAGCATATAAGGACCTTTGATCTGAAACAGTTCTTGTGTTCCTGTAGTGTTTTCACCTCTATTTTAACCCAGGCTAGCTCATTGGGGTTGACCAACCTGAAATAAAAACACTTTTTTTCTTTTCAGTATAGACATAACATCAGGCACCCTTGTTCAAACAAAATCCTGTTAAAGTGACTGCAATTAACCGAGAAAGGACATGGGATCTGGTCTTTATTTTTAAGTTCTTGCCTCTACAATGATTCAGATTGGCTTGGTTAAAAAAAAAATAAAAAAAAAATCCCTCCTCCTTGTGCCATAAATCAGTGTGTTCTGGCTTTTGTCCCCAGGAAGAGACTGTCTGTTCTGCTGCCAGAGTTATTCCCAGTTTTTCGTCACAGTTATAGGACTTGATTATCTTCAGGGACAGGCTGTTGCCTTGTGGTCCTTCTAACAGTTTTCAGAAGACTGAGAAGACCTTCAGGTTGTGAGCCACCCCCTTCCCGTCTCTTCTCGAACCAAATCGTTCTCTAGCATTAGCTGAGCTGCAGAAAGATTCATGGTTTGGAAACGTTTGTATTTTTTGTCTGTAATTTACTTAAATGTGGGACTGATGGGACATTTGGAGCAGAAGATGGGGCAGCTGAAGTCTCCCAGTGCAGTAACACTGCCTGTGCAGCACATGCATTTATTCCCAGACTTCCCACTTTCCGGTTCTCTCTCTCTTTTTCTTTAATCCATATCCATGTCCATCTTATCTTTCCTCAGTCTCCAATCCTTCCCAGCATTTAATGTCTAACCATAACATCTCATACATTTTAAGGGCCTTCTTTTGTTGGGGATACAACAGGCAATATGTTCCTCTGGAAACTCAGTGTCAGGACACCAAGGGTGGCTCATTCAAAGCACGCGTCAGGCAGCATAATTCCTACCAAAATGGTGCATATTAGAATATGTAAATTGTGGGCTTGCTACTGCCAAAAATTGGAAGTCACATAGAAGATTGCAAGTTATTCTTCCTCAGTGAGAAGGGTGTATTTCCTTTTTTTTCTGTGGCTTTTTTCTCTTCCTGTTCAACGTCATCTGTCTGAAGGCTTTAGAAAGAATCCAGACCGGTTAGATGGTTTCAGAGGTTGGTACAATAAATTAAGAAGGTGATCTTTGATAGGGAGACAATATGAATAGGAGCGTAACAAAATGAGAGAGTGGAAATCATCGTTGCTCCCATGAAATCCATAAGGCCACACTGGGAAATGTAGGAGTTGGGGTGCTCATGCAGAAAAAATACTAAAACAACTCAATTCGTTTCCAGACCAGCCTTGGAGTTACATAAAATCTGATTGTAAAAAAAAAAAATCCTAGTTTTAGTCCCTGACTTTATCAGCAAGTAACCCACTAATAGCATTTCAGGAATGCATGTAAATGTATGGTCAAATACAGTTAAATTGAAAACAATGTGAAAAATTATTTTAAGTTCCACTCAAATCACCCAGAATATTTGAGGTTGGAGGGAATCTCTGCTCAAAGCAAGGTCAGCAAGAGCAGGTTGTGCAGGAGCAACTTAGGTGATGATTTTATTGAATGTTTTTGCTTTCTGAATCAAGATTTCAGCTTTCCTTTGAGGTGAATGGGACAATAGGGAAATTGTGTTTTCCTCCTTTCATCTCAAAGTCCTGTGCCTGTGTCTAATGCAGTGACAGTCCAGCTGATTTGCAAACTTTGTGCATTACTGACAAGATGACAGCAATCCTGACACTTCAGTCACATCGAAGAGAAGTCACCATGACAAAACTAGCCTATTCTTGACGTCTGAATAGCTCGAGTTTATCAATAAAGACCGTTTATTTGAATAAATTCAAATTTTAGTGAATTCTGTGCGCTTAAGAATAGTGCCCAGTGCTGATGCTTCTATGTAAAGTCCTGTCCGATAGGAGTAAAAAATCAGGAGGAATTGATGATGCTGCGTCCATACAAGAGTCAACAATGAGAGGTGGCCACTCAACAAGTGTGCTTAGATGCTGGAATAAAGTCTTAGAGAGGCTGTGAAGTGCCCATTTTGGGAAATTTTCCAAGCTCAACTGGACCAGGCCATGAGCAACCTGATGTAACTGCAGTTAGCCCTGTTCTTAGCAGAAGGTTGATCCTACCAGAAGCCCCTTTGAACCCACCTTGAGTGGTGAAGATGTGCTTGCCGGGCACACGGGTTCACACCTCCTCAGTCTAAGGTCTGCCAGAAGACTGATTTTTTTTTTCTTTTCTTTTTTTTCTTTTTTTTTTCTTTTTTTTTTTTTAATTTTTGTGGAGCTTCATTGCTATCTGAAATTCTCCACTTGCATTTATCTCCTGATCGAAGGCAGGCTGGCTGGCAGCAAGCAATGGGGACAGAGGCGCTTGAAGAAAATGGAACGAAAACTCCAGATTGTTGTCTGGGCTGGCTCAAAGTGCCATCAGGTGTGAGGCTTGGATAGAGATTTGTGAAGTTTGATGCTCTGCCCAGACAGAACTTGAGTTCAATCACTTCAAGGCATGTCCGGCTAGACACAGCCATTGTGTCGGATCCTGGAACAGGAATATCCTGCGCGCTTTCAATCAGAGCCACAGAAGTGTTTGGTTTTACAGGTCACTTCATTTATTTCTGGCCCCTGCTTATGATAAATAGCTCTGTCTGCTGCACTCGGCTCTTGCAAAGCTGTTTGCTCGCTGCTTGTAGGCGTTTGGATCTACCTGAGATGATTTTTTGTGCCTTCTGGCCCTGGTGGTCCCACCCCTGGACGGGGCAGACGTGATTTGTGAGCTTGGCATAAAGGGTATTTATTTGAGTCTCCTTAGACAAAGCCCACGGTGCAGAGTGCAGGACTATCCTCAACTAGAAGATTTATTTGGAGACAGATTGAGATTTAGTGTGGCTTTTGACTGTTCTAAATGAAGTTGTTTTCTATTTACACCGTTCTCTATGCTGTGATAACATTGCATTGGTAAAATATGTTGCTTGGGTGCTATCAGCTCACGATCCCACCTGCCTAGAACTGTGGTTAAAGCTCCTCCATCACAGATGCTCTTTGACCTGAGCTGTCACTGCTGGGTCTCTTCTCTAGTCCCTGCATCACAACAACAGGCACCGTTGGGGCTTCAGTGAGCAGACAGCCCAGGGTGAATCCCAGACCGGGGAATGCAAAACTCTGCGTGTTTTCTGAGCTATGACAAATCACAGATGGCTCCATCAGTGCCACCTTGCCTTCTCTGGAGATCAGTCGGGCTATAATCCCAACAGCTGAGGTGCAGCATAAATCCCCTTCTTGGCAACACATCTGAGGGGGCTTGTGGCCTCCTACCTGCTGCAGAGCTGCCTTCATCAGGAAAGTGGGGTAGGTAACAAAGTGTGGCCGGTTTTAAAGGCCTGGAGAGGCTGGAATAATCCTACTTTGGGCTTGGCAAGACAGGGCTTTGCAGCACATTCCTTCACCATTGTAACTCTGGGTTGGGGCTGAACAGCCAGACGATACTGGCAAGGCAACAGAAATTGACTTTGTGTTTTTTGGTGGGGGAATAAAGATGAATACCACCAACTGTAAACTCAGGGTGGGGGGAATTTTAGGAGAGCAAAAATGTCCTGACTCTGAATCGTGCCAGAAATTAATACCCCAGGTCTTGCAAGAAATACAGTTTTGTCTTTCCAGTATAGCCAGGGCCTAATTGTTACCTCTCATCTGAAAAGAATAAAACCTCTCAGGCAGCATATCCCATCAGACTTGGCTGCCTTTGCTTTTAGGTACAGGTGTCTTGACTCTGTTATTGAATCTGCAGGGTGGAAGGAGTCCAAGGCTGAACGGAGCATCATTCCCCAGCAACTCGGACCAGATGTTGGAGAAATGAGCAGAAACAAAAGTCAGTGTTCCCCGGGACGATGGTATCAAGGTATTTCCTCAGCTTTTGTTTCCTTGCTGGAAAGCTTACACGTGTCCCGCGCTTGGTTTATTAACAGACTTTCACTGCAGTTTGAGGGGACTGGGTGGACAACTTGAACTATAGCTGGCTCTGGTTAATTAAAATGAGAAGTGCCATCAAAACCAGAAAGCCTGATTCCAGTCTCAAGTGGTAGGGAAAGAAGGGTGATTAATGCCAAGTCCTCTGTTTGCTGCATGTCAGTCAGCAACCTGTCAATCACGACTGTGCCTGTGCAGGTTTTGACAGGTGATTGCTGCAGGACAATGCAGTAGTTCTGCCTTTTCACCGGCTCCACTAGAGCTTCATATAATTTTCTTAGTTTTGTAAAGCTGTCAAGTTTTCCACGATCCTCCTAAAATCATTTTTCTGCTGGTCTTCAACCGGTTGTTAGAACTTTGTGGTTGCTTTTTGCAGGCTCGTCAAAAAAGCTCCGAGTTGTAAGGTTCTGCTGGTCCCATCAGCCCCTCAAACTAACCAAAATTGTCTGGGAGAGTCATGGGTAGGATTTGCTTGGGACTGGGCAAGTGTGCCATGACAACTCTTAGGCATAAGTGTTTTAAGTGCCTCTGATCCAGTGTAATCCTGAATGCAGCACCCTGCCCAGGATATGGAGGAAGAATGTATTGACTATGAGTTAAGAACCTAAAAATGTGCTATTGAACTCTCTATTGCGATTCAGTTACCATAAACAGTAATTAAAATAGTTATTGGGCTCTCCACCGGCATGAGGAACATTACATACTGTTATGTTTTCCACAGGCAAAGAGCCAAGCTCGGGACAGAGTCAGTCTTGATGCCTTTTATTTCATGCGAAGGGAATCACAAAAATGAGACATCAGCCCTGCACTGAGCTCCCCTGAGGTGTTCCTCATCCAGAATCAGGACCCATCTGCTATGGAGTGGGGGCAGGTAAGTGACAGCCCCTCCAGTGCTTGGAACACATCGTTGCAGCCCCGTCCATTCCCAGCAAAGCCAGAACTTCTGTTTCCTTCAAATTTCCTCCTCTGTGAGCAGTGTAGGGCTCTTCCCCTGCAAAAGTCCTCCCATGAGACCTGACTCAGACTTGCTTGAAGTGATCTCGGGTGCTTTGGGTTGGGAAAGGAGGAGGGAAAAGGTAACTAAGCTTTGAAATCGCCCTTTGGGAGAAGAGAGCTGAAGTTGTTAATCCTCCTGCCTCTGCTCCTGCCTGATGTTTCCACCTTTAAGGGTAATAAGAGCAGCACCAGCCCCCAGATGAATGGTTTAAAAGGTAATGCATTTTTAAAATCTAGTAACTTTTATGTTCTTACTAGATAGCATCTTCTCCCTGGGGAACTATTACTTTCCCTTCTTTCACGCTATTCTTTTAAAGCCAAAGAAGATCCTTTACAAAGAAAAAAAAAAAAAAGGCAGAATAAAACCCAGCAAGTATCAGTTAATTTGTTCCCAGAACGAGAAGCTACACCCAAGGGCCAGAGGTCCCAAAGTACCTGGAAAGGTCATGAAAAACGGTGTCAGTGGGAGCCTCTTACTCCCCTTTTTCTTCAGCAGATTTGCTCCCTTGTGTTCCCTGCAGATGAAGGGCCCAGGGACAGTCCCTGTGCCACAGCCACAAGCCTTCTATGACTGTGAAGGGTGAGGATGAGCTGGACTGAAAAGACTTGACTCTCATTGGGGCACCTAAAAAATGTTTTGGCCCTTGCACTGTTTCAAAATCTGGATGTAAAGTGTTGAAATACCTCACACCTTGGAGCCAGGTTTCCTTCTGAGCAGATCGAATGCCTGTAGAAGTGGTCAACAGTCCTGAACCCAGCAAAATCCAGCCTTGAGGGCATTCAGGTACCTTGGAGGGAAACTGAGGCATCGGGAGGGTATGGACAGTGGTGCCAGGAGAGCAAAGGGCTCAAGCCCAAACTCCCTACTCTAGCTGCTAAACCCTGCAGCTTCTAGTGCTGTGGTGAATGCATCTACAAGACTTACATGTAAAGGTGCTGTAGTGAGGAGGTTCATATAAATAGATTAGATAGAGAGGTTTGCTTAAAATCAACTGTCAGACTCTGAAGGTTAGTATTTTCCATCCTGAACAACTGTCTGAACATTCAGCTTGTATAAATCTCAGCTCCATGTTCAGTGCTACTCTAGCTGACGACATGGCAGAGGGGTTATTCGTTTCAACAGATTTTCTAGAGGAAAGCTTGACAAAAAAAAAGAGAAATAGGCAAAAGTACAAAAAGTGGGGGGAAAAAAAAAGCAGAAGATGCAGCCAAGGCATCAGTGATAAAGTGGAGCAGAAGAGACAGCCGGAGCCTTGGACTGCGGCGCGGGACATTGTGTGCTGGAGTCGGGAGTTGCTCCAGAGAGATCAATATTTGTTGCCCTGCCAGCCCAAATGCCAGAGCACTGTGTCACCAAGGGGGAGAAAATCCTTTGTATCAGTCTGCGGAGAGTGAGTGACAGGGTCCGACGCGTAGATAGCAGGGGATAATGTAATAAGCCTGTCAAAGAAGATAGATAGACCATATACTTGGCTCTTTGGTGGCTGAAGTTTGTGTTTTTCCCCTCTGGCTCTGTCTTCTCTCTGTGTTCCTGTGCTTTTTTTTTTCCATACTTCACCCTCACTTTATTCTAATATTTCCTGGGCCCTGAAAGCAAAACTTAGGTGATCACGCCAGCTTCTTTCTAGGGCCTGGCTGAGGGTACCCTTTTGTACCAAGTGAGGAATCACAGGACCGTTTGTCTCTCCTATATCCTGATTTTCCCACTGTCAAGGGCAGAAAAGTCGCTGGGAAACTGCTTTGTTTTCTCCCATGAGTAGCTAGAGGTGGATGAAAACTGGGAAGTCTTTGCCTTTGTATCCAAACTGAGAAACCCATCGATGCGGCTGAAAGGGATGAAGGTAGGACCTGGTCCTCTTCCCCTTGCCCAGGAGATACCTTGGGCACCAGCCTGTGAGTCATGGAGTCACACAGTTCCTGAGCCACCACCACTACCTGCTTACTCAGGGTTGCAAAGGTCTTCCTACCCATCTATAAATTCCAAATTTCTGCTCTACTTACTGAATCGCTCATTAATCCTAAATGTCATCTCTGGACTGCCCAGTGGCAGAAACGTCCGGCTTCATCTGGAGATACTCATCAGAATTTATTTCTTATGCCACATGTTCAGAACAGGTCAGGCTTTAGCAGCTTTTGGGTTGTCTCACTCAAACATGGGTATTTATTTTTGGCCACAGAATTAGCTTACTCACAGAGTTTTTATGCTGTCTGGTGGAGGTTTCTGTGTTGCTCTTTGGCTCACCAACCCGACTTTGGCACAACGATCAGATGACAGAAGGGGTTTCTGTTTATTTGGAAGGTGCTCCCATATGATGGCAATGGGACCATAAAATCATTTCTAGCCTAACATCAGGCTGCAAGCTACAAATTAGCTGTCAAAGTGAGGAAATGCACTCAACCAAAACCAGACTTCACTCCTAATCTTCTGGGGAACAGAGGAAAATAGAGGATAAGCCCTGCAAGGAAACAGAGGTTGAGGCAGTCCCGGGAAGACTGGGTGAAGGTGTCAGCAATCTGCTTTGGTGCACCAAAATCTAGGGCACATCAGCTTTTTCTAGCCACAAATGCTGAGCCCTAGCAAAACCCTGAAATTAATTTTTAAGAGTGTGTCTTAAAAGTGGCTGGTGTCCAGCCAAGGAACTTTTCCTTGCTGAAACTTTTCCACTATAACTGGCAGAACCGTAGCTGCGCATGAAAGATTGCACAACGCTGTCTCCTGGTGCACCAAATGAGAGGGAAAATGGCAAAGAGTAGAGATGACAAGCAGCATTTGGATGAGACGGTTTCATAACTGTACATACAGACCTGACATGAACCTCTCCACAGCTTTAAGGACTGTGGTTCTCTTCTTTATCTTTCAACAATTACTGAGCATCAAGAACTCCAGCTACAGGAGATAATCAGCAGAAAAAGAAGAGCCTTTCTTTTATTTTAGAAATTGCTCTTATACTGTGTTTCTTCTGTGGGTAGGAGAATCTTTCCTGCATCACACTCTGTAGCCTTTTCTTGACAAATCATCGCAGACTAACTGAGCTCCTGTATATTTGTGCTGGGCAATTTGTTGGCTGGTTCACGGTGCAGAGAAATTTAGATGAGATGAAGCTTCGGCCCCATGTTAATTTGGAGTTATCCCAACTCCCACTCCCTTGGCACAACATGAAAACCAGAGGAAAGTTTTCAGTTTGGTTTTAGAGAGCAATTTAATGATGTAATTTTGATAATGCTTGCCCATACTCATCAGGCACAGCAAAATTAGGTAGATAGCCCCAATCTCGGTATCTCCTCTCTATCCTCCCCACCTGGTTTTCATCTGTTCACAGAAGGAAAATAGTAATCTTTTGGGAGAGAAACTAACACCAGAAAGGTAATGATAGTGGAGGTATGGAGGTCAGAAGAACATCTTAAAGTAATAGGTAAAGTAGAGAGATGCATTAGTTGTGCCAACAAAATCTTTGCAGGAGAGGATGAATTCTCTTTTGTGTTTGTTATCGAAGGACATTTTTCCTCTAAAGTTTAAAGCAGTGATGCTTTTGACTGAAATTCACTTTCTGTGGCAGGTTTGTGTTGTCTTTCAGGTGATGTAGTTTTCACTGTTGAATTTATAGAACATGGTGGTGGTGGTGGTGGGGTGTTTTAATGCTTAAACTTGTTTCAAGTAAAGGGAAATATGAGAAAGGAGTTTTATACAAAAGCTTGCAGAAATATACAGCTGATGAGCATTTGATTTAATGTTCAGACCTGTATTGTTCTCTACCATCAATTTCAAACTGATCTTATAGTTTGGATTGTATAATTTATGATGCATTTCATGCTTCATTTCCAGGCAGATTTATAGGTCTTACACAATGCTAGATGAGTGACACCACACGCTTCATGTCAATGAGTTCTTTTTTGTATTTTTTCTTTTCCTTTTCCTGAAACTCCTGCTGGTTAAAATTAAGTCAGATTGCTGTCAAAATGCATTTGCTCTCGTCATTTTTGAACTGCTATTGGTCATCCCAGAGAAACTGGTGAAAATGGCCCAGAGTGTTTTACCTCTAAGATAGATGACAATAAACAAGAGCTGGTATCCCTAGAAATTCACAGACTGGAATTGGGTCTTTCTTTTATATACACAAGTTGTCTTGACCACCTGAGTTTTGACATGATTAAGGCAAAGTGAAACTTATCTAGCCTACAAGGTATCCTTTCCAAAACTATCTCACCTACAGAGAGAGAGGAAAGAACAATGTCTCTCTTTACAGACTAGCAGATGTGAAAATATCTACCAATACAGAGTAGCCAACAATAACCCAGCACAAATCATGAGCTGTTGGAAAGAAAAATGCCTTTACACTGGGCTTTGAATAAATGTTGTGGCTTGGAGACAAGAACAGATTTTGCCCAAATGTTCTAGCAGATGCTTTGCCTTTGATGGGTCCCGTAGGATGGTCCCATCACTATCCTTGCATCATGCTGTACCACCCAAAGGTCTTACACATGCCAAGGCCAGAAACAGCAAGCAAAACACCATGTTTATTTATGTTTATCCCTGAATAAACACAAGGGTATTTATGTCCATTTCCAAAAGCCTCAAGAGCTTACAAGGTCTGACTAAAGCTCCTGAGACAGGGTTATCCTTTGGCATATTCATAAACACAAGACACGCAGAGGCAGGAGGCATCTGTCCAGGATATCACATCACAGCTTGATGTAACCACAAGGCCACTGTACATTTCACATGCACAGTTGCACCTGACTCACACAGGATGTGGCTTTTTTGCCAGCTTGCCCTTGAGCGTGGAAATTTAGGTTATTAATCCCTAAAGGGGAATAAGCATCTCTGTGGGGTGTTGCAAGGCTGGTGGCTGTACCCACAGCCCAAGGAAATGAGTGGCTGAAGCAGAGGGAGGAAGGGATGGTGCCCTTGATCATCCAGGCAGCCCATTCAGAGGTGATGCATTACAGCCTGGTGGCAGAATCTTTCCATC
This sequence comes from Baryphthengus martii, assembly GCA_013396935.1. Lineage (NCBI taxonomy): Eukaryota > Metazoa > Chordata > Aves > Coraciiformes > Momotidae > Baryphthengus > Baryphthengus martii. Next base: position 159,454 of record VWZK01022032.1, on the reverse strand, counting down.
TCTTCATGCAAAGGGAAATACAGGAATATTGCGGGGACCTGCAGGGAATAATTAATCTCCTGATGGGTCCATCAGGCAGAAGATGGTGGCTGGAGGGAGACTGCCAAGACTCCAGCAAAATTATACCTGATGTGGCCAGCAAGGCAGAAAATATTCCTGTCATGGGAGAGCACCTAGTTTATGCCGGGGGCTGTTCTTGTTTTCCAAGCTGAGAGAGTACTTGGAGGTAGCAGCAGTGGAGGAACATTGTGGCACCACCATCCCTGGAGGTGTTCAAAAAGTGTGTAGATGTGGCGCTTCAAGAGGTGGTTTAATAGTTATGATAATATCTGATAGACAATAGGACTTGATGATCTCGACGGTTGTTTCCAACCTTAACGACAAGATTCTATGATTGGCAGGTGTATCAAATGCCCAACACGCCCAAAACTGGCAGCCCTGGTCCGTGGTGGTGATGCTCCCTGTTCCCATGGAGCCTCTTGCCAGCCTGCTTGGCTGCAGAATCCAGTGGGCAGAGGCAGGACCAGCTGCTTTTCAGGGAGCTGTTTCAGGAGCAGAGATTTACATTGTGTTTGAGAAGAAAAAAGCCCATTTCAGTTGCTCCTGTTCTCAGCTGACGTGCTGCAAGGAGGCGCTGGCCACTCGTCTGCTTCTTTTCCAGTCCCACACTCTTCAGTTTGGCTCTGGGGATCAGGTGCCCAGGGACTCAGGGAATATCCCCTGTACAGGGACAGAGCATCTTGTTAAAATGTTTTCTTGCTATAAAAAATGACAGTGGCTTCTTTAAGGCTGTTGCCTACCCGTTCAGGAAGCAGAGCTAGGAACAAATTGCTCATGTCCAGCATATTTCTTTTTCTGACCTGAAAAGCAGCACACAGAGCAGCTTATGGATTTTCTTTAGGCAGTGCTGATTTATCTCACATCCACCTTCCAACCCCAGAAAGAGTCTGTCTTCAGTGTTTTTCATTTCTTTAAACTTGACCTTTCTGAAGTGTCCTTTAGAGCAGCCAAAATGCTGCCTGCTCATCCTCTTGCTCTTTTGCATCAAACCCGCAGGGATCGCTGCATTTAAGACCAGTTATCATCTCCTGTGATCCTCAGTGGCAAAGAGAAGCGTGCTCAGCTTCCCTCAGAGTTGGGTTCTAGACCTTCAGGTCTCAATATTGTGAAGACCGAAGCAGTTGGTTACTCCCTTTATACCTTTTTTTTTTTTTTTCCTTCCTGTGGCATGTTGCATCTTTGTGTTTAAGCTGTTGTACTGAAGAGTTCATTTGCTCTAGAAGCTGTTGGAGTGGCTGTAAAAGTTGCTGTGAGGACTCTTCTATCACTCACCTATTAAAATACAAAAAAAGAGAAGGGATTTAAGGTGATTTTCAGACTCCAAAGAAAAAAATCCTGGAGAAACCCAGGCTGCGGGTCGCAAATATCATTGACCTCACTCCTCCTGGTGTTGGCTCTCTCTGGTTCCTTTCCATTGCCCCCCAGCAATGGTTACTGGACCCTGACATCTCTGCTCTCTTTTACCCTCTCCTCTCTCTTCATAAGGCTGAGCACAGGATTTGTCAAAACCTTTTCCTCAAAAGGTTGTCAAAACCAGTGAAAGTGCTTTTGACACAGCTTGAAAACAAAAGGTTCTTTGTTTTCATCTCTGTGTTTTTCAACAAAGGTCCAGCCTTTACCACAGCGGGAAGAAGTGTTTGCAATTCATTTCCCTAACAGCTGTTATACCTTGTACCTTCTCCTTTCCCTCAAATCCTCTCTTAATACTCTCTCTAGAAATCTTGCTTCTCATGTTCTTCCCAGGAAGTGTCGTTTATCTTGTTTATCTTGTTCATTTTCTTATATATATTTTTTTATTTTTATTTTTTTTTTCGTCTAGTCTAGTTTAAGCTGTAAATTCTTCAGGGTGAAGAAGAGAGTTGTCTCTTGGCAGTCTGTATTGGATATTATTGACTTTATCTGGGTTAGCTCACCAAGAATGGATGCAGCAGGTGGTACTGTCTGCTCAGTGCAAGTTCACATTATAGAGAAAGTGTGGCTTTTAATATTTTGCATTTTAAAGAAGATGATGGCTTAAGGACAGAAGAATCTGGCATTCCTCAGCCCTCTCTTACGCAACTGTCCATCACCCTCAGATGTTTTCTTGGCGGTATTCCTTTGCAATAAATAATGTCACCTCCTCAACTGGCTGGAACCAACTAAATGCCCCAATGTACTGAGACTGCTGCGGTTTGTCTCTCATCCAAGACGTCTTTCCAGAGCACCTGAGTGAGCTGAACATGTGAATGCAGTGTTGAGTTGGCAGTAACCTGCACTGGACAAGGATGAGATCTTCATAACAGACTTACTCCTTTTCATACTGATTTCACTGAGTCTGTCACAGCTTGTTATCCAAAAATGGATGCTCTGGGAAGAGCAGTTATGACTGCAGCCTCTGAAGTATGCAGAGGAAGTGGCAAAATACGTGTGCAAAATGTGTGCAAGTGGAAACAAATCCAGACTTAGGCAGATATTCAGAAAATAACGGTCTTTGCAGTGTCTGCCTCACTGCAGAGGTGGAGTTTTGGTCATATATTTGTCACAGTAATTATCGCTCTGTGCACGTTCATCGGGGTCCAAAAGCTCACATGACCCAAAACATGCAGGATTTGTGAAAATCTCTACATATTTCATCTTTTCTGCCAGCTATACTTACAGAAAAAGAAACATTACTCAGTAATGGAAGCAAAGATGGTGTTGATATCTAGTCCAGCTAAGATAAATTTGAGTTGATTTCTTTTCAGTGGTGTTCCAGTAAAAGTGGCAGAAAAGACAGATGTAAAGATGATCTTGCCTGCTATTATTGTGTGATGAAAGTCCCATTTCTTTCTTAAAAACGTCACTAATTTTTCAAGGCTGCTTTTCCACAGACCACTAGCAATGTTTGATTCTTTCCAACGGGAGGAATATATAAAATAACAAAAGAGTCGTTACGTTTGATAGTGCCTCATGGCTGGTGGTCTGGCTGCTGTTCAGAGGATACATAGGAACGCTCAGAGGAAAGCATCTTGGAGAGTTTTAAGAGCCTTTCTTAGAAATGGATATATGTGTGATTCAGTCCACTTCTTTTCCTCAGCCATGACAAATAAATGTTACCAGCGTCAGGAAGAACAGTCCCGGTGAAGGGCAATGGCAACTTGTTCAAAGAGGGATTGCAGCTGAAACCTGGAAGCAAACCACTGTCAGCCCTGCCCTTGGAAGAGGGGAAATGTTCTCAGAGAGAGAGATGTGACAGAAAAAGAAAACCCAGAGTGTTTCCTGCCCTCATGCCAAGTTATTTTTTTTTTTCCCCTCCTGGAGAAAGATTGACCCCTTTCCTTGTGCAGCCTCATAAAGAAGCTGTAGTCCCCTCAGTCATGTCAGATCATATTCTGGAGCCTTTCCTTTGTATATGGGAGTTTTGTCCAGGATCAGGGTAATTAATGACTGATAGAATTAATCTCATGCTTGAAATTTTCAAATCAGCCAGTGAAGACTATAAGTAATGATGGCATGAGTAACTGCAGAAGGAAAGAGGTACATTGTGGTGTCTGCTGCAAGATCTATTTTTCTGGAAACAATGACTAATACTGCTTTTTTTTTTTCTTTTTTTTTGTAAGTGGAGGATTTGGTGTACATCCAGGCTGCATGCATGAATCAGTGCTGAGGATCAACAGACTGCAACTCCTTATTACTCTTTATTTTAGCTTTTGGACTGCAAGGACCTGATTTGTTACTTCTTGCACCCTTTTCATTACTGCAGCTGCTGAGAAAGGATCAAGGGAGATGACACCATAGGGTCTGCTGCCTGCACTTCGGTCTCCTTTACATGTCACCCCCTGGAGACATAACAAGTGTCACCTGAAGGCAGTTTTCAGCCTGATGCAGCCTTTGCTCCTCTAGTGTGACTGGACAGTGAAACATCACGTGCACCAGCTCAAAAGTGAGTACTGCTACTGTGACCCGTTACACACATTGACCTTCCCATGAGGTCTACAAGACCTAATACACACCCCAACACTTACTCTGAACACAGAAATTACGTTGCAACTCGAGGAAAATCCTCCTTTATGTCTGTAATCCAAACATTGGATTTAAAAGGAAGCTAAGATTGTAGCAAGACAGATGAGCTGCTGCTGCTGCAATAGCAATCTCATCTCGTAAACACCTACATGGGCAGTTGGATTTGACAGACCTAACCTTGTTTCAAGAACCTACTTACCTGGAAGAATCTGAGTATTACCCAGAAAGATAAAAATGACCAGAGAAGAGGTGAGTCATATCTGATATCTGTCCTTTCAGCATGAAATTTCCACCAGGGCAAATGGAGGAGACCCAAGAGACGGGCTGCAGGAGGGTGGACGCAATGAAGAGCTGCTTTTGAAAGACACTTGCTAACTAGACCAGAGATTTTCACCGTTAATGATGTCAATTCAAGTTTCTTCATGTTTTCCTAAATTCTATTTTTCAGTGTGGTCCAAAAGTCAATCAAGGACTGTGGCTTAATTTTCCAGTGGTTTGTCAGTATAAAAAGATGCCATTTCCACACAGCCTGTTGTTCCCAGTGTAAATATGTTTTTAGGCACAGAGCAGTATAATCCTACAGATTCGCAGAGAAACTGCAAATCCTTCTGGCAGTGTCTAAGGCGACGTAAAAGCTCTGTTTCCATCGCTTCTATTTATGGAAAACCAAAGGCCTTTTATCTCCTAGATTCCCATGAGGTTTTTCTATAGCTTAGTCAAGAACCGTGAATTTCTACTTGGCTGGAGTTATTTCAGGGAAAGTGCAGAGGATGGGAAGGGGCTGAGCCTCAGCAAACAACCATAGTGTCTCTTGCCCTGCTTCCAGAAGGGTCCGTAGTGGTGCCCTTTCCTGTTCCCTAAGGACTTCTAATTTATCTTGTTGCAGAAATGAATCTGTCATTATAAACTCCTTTGATTAAAAGTGTTCTCAGATTTCGTATCCCTGTTCTCTGGCTCCTGAAAGAATGGCATCCATACAGCCCTAAATTTGCTAGTTCTGGGAAGTGATGGACTGTTGCCATAGGTAATTCCAGCCCAGGGGGAAAGAAATTACCTGTGTGCCCCCTGGAGCAGAAGAGGACCCAAATAGGGATGTGGAAGAGAGAAAATGGACCCAAATATGGATATACTAGAGAAAATGCAGAAACCCTCTCAACCATGTTAGCTGCTTCCTTGTTCCCTGGCAGGGACAAGGCACAACTTTATTTTTTCTCACAGACGTTCTGTCATTGTAAAGTTTTTCTTGAGAAATTCCAGATTAAAAATTTAAAACAAACAAACAAACAAACAAAAAAAAAACCAGAACAAAAAGGAACATTTGAGTTCTCCTGACTGAACCAAGAGAAATTCCTTGTGGTTTAAATGGTTAGGCTTCAGGTATGTGCTGGCAGAAGACCCAGTTTGAGAATTGATGGGTGATGCATCCATTGCCCTGAGACCTTTGGGAGCCTCCTCTAAGGGCTGCCTGGGTGTCCTTCAAAATGCTGGTGCCACAGCTCAAGGATGCACCACACACCACCACTCTGGTCACGACTTCAGGCACTCACATCATGCCGTGGATGTCACGTTGAGTGCTGTACATCCACCGATTGATGTTGCTGCTCTCGTCAGATTTGCCCATCGCTACTGACCCTTTGGCAGCTGCCGCGTCATTGTTTGAGTTATGTTTGCAAGGTAATAAAAACCCTTCAGTTTATTTCTGCCATTAGCACCTCATCTCGGCTTGTAGGAAGCCTTATGTTTCTGGAGTACTTTGGCAGAAGCAGAAGGCAAAGGAGAGTTATTGCTGGTTTTGTTTAAAAAACAAAAAGAGATTATTCATTTATTTTCTCTTATTTCTAGAAGAAGATGTTAAAGGATACGTAAATCGCTTTGCAATATCATCCCAGAAAGGCTAAAGGAGCTAAAGAAGCCAGAAATCAGGTACAGAAAATTCTTCTCTTTTTTTTTTTTTTTTAAACTAATTATTTGGACAAAAATAAGCTTCTAGATCTAATACTCTAGCATCTGATGAGGTTGTTTTATTTTAAAAATAAAGAATAATGGGAAGATCCCTTCCTTGAAGAGTTCTGAAAAGCAGGGAATAAAAAGAAATTCCTGATCCATTTCTTACGGAAGATTTTCCCCTACTCGGTATCCAAACAGATGGTTTAAATTACATGATATGACTTTGAAAGTCTGGTAATTTCTGCTGGGAATTTACTGCTTCCTAGGTTTTCTGTCAAGAAGAGCTGTCTCGTCTCCCCAGAGTTCCCCTAATTAGACTGTAAGTTTACAAGAAAGGGCTTTAGCCACTCAGATTTTTCTGCTCCATCAGATGATTTCACGTTATTATCAGGGCAACAGGGGCTGCCTTGTGGAGCCTTTCATTTTTTCCTGGTTTTGCTATGCAGGCTGGTCTCTCCTGCAAGTTTAACTGGCATCCTAAGGAAATCACACTACCAGGCTCATCTTTTTTTTTTTTTTCCTTTTTTTTTTTTTTAATCTGATCTTTTCTCAATGCAGTAGCGCAGTGAGTTGTTTCAGCTTTAGGAAATCTGAAGTCTTTCTGACAATTATTTTGTTAAACGTCGTGGCCTCAATTAGGAAAGCATGAGACAATTTGGACAAAGTCATTCTTTTCATATGGCCTTTGGGCTCTTAGGGGGTTCACCAAGAGAAAAAGTGTGCTGAGAACAGGCTAGCTGGTATTTGGCTGGCCAGATACTGCTTAACTGCTTGTGTAAAGGTAGACATGTGAATCATTCTCCTTGCAAATTTTATGTATAACTAGAATATCTATTGCATCCTTGAAGGTTTGGCCACTTTAAAGAAGTTTGTAACTGAAAGCAGGTAAATCAAAGTCAACCTTTTGCATCTGTCATGATAAGAAGCAGAAATTATCTCCTTAAGTAAAATTACTGATGTAATTATAGCTACTAATGTCATTATAATGTCACACTTGTTCAAGTTTTTCACTGGATCAGGACTTTTTTTTTTTTTCCTCCCAGCTCTTCCTTACATGTTATATATCAGATTCCTTAAACTACTCTTGTGTGATAACAGGTGAATAACTGAGGTTCCAAATCTTATCTTGGGCAGATGGTTGCTGCACTGGACCTTCTTTGGTGACTCTTGCTATTGCTGGGTGTCATTGCTGGCCTTGTGCCCTTATGAAGTAGAAGAGCAGTGAGTGCCAGGTTAATCAGCTCTTACTGTGCTGGAAACCAAAGCCAGTTGGTATCAAAATCAAGGGCATAAGTTGCTGGTCTGGTAAGGAAAGTGCCGGAAGAGACTTGTTTGTGCCAACACTGGCTCCAGAAAGATGAAGGAGACAGAAAGAGATGTGTGTTTGGGTTTGAATTCTCTGCACCAATGCAGAAAACCAAGACTTGCATGCCGGGATAAAACCCCATGCAGATCATAAATGTGCACAAATCCATTTTAATGTGAAACTCTGACTGTTTTGGCCTAAGTTGCTGCAAGGAGGTTTTTTTTGCTGTTGCTCTGAGAAGTGGTAGCAGGCTGCTGTGGTGCCTCAGCCCCGGAGACACAAGAAATCCTGGCAATAAAAATGCTTCCTGCAGCAACACCTTCAGGACTGGCATTGCTTAATGGGCTGAGAGATCACATGAAAGCAGCTGCCTCCCACCTTTACAGAGGACACATTACTCCTCTTAGTTTTAGCACATGGCAACCACAAAATAAGAAAAAGGCCAATCAGGTCTAAAATACGACGTTTCCACCTCCACGTGGAGGAAACAATAATAGTTCAGTAGTGCTGGCATGAAAGGGACTGATCTCAGCTTTATCGTATTGGGAAAGTAATAAACACCCATATTAGAAGAGCTGTAGGTCACTTTGTTCTTCCTGCACACCCACTGTGGTCTTCCTGTTCCCTGCCTCCTGCCATCCCACGCAGGAGGTCAAATAACATGAAGGATGTGCTGTGTTGCATGCCCATAAGCAGCCAGAAGATTGTTGAAACCTCATGTTGGAACATATTTTATTCATTGTACCGTAAGAAGAGGAAGTATGTGCTTCAGAAAGCTCCTTAACCCAAAGGAGCACCTCTACTAAGTGGTTGTTCCTGGTAGAGAAATGTCCAGGCTAGATGATGTCCCCACAGATGACTCCATCCTGTGTCATGAGTTGGAGACATGCCAGCTATTTCAAATTTTCGTATTTCAGATGCAGATCTGGCAAAAGAAAAAGCAGGTATAGAGCTTGGTTTATATCCTGGCATTGAAGCTCGCAGGGAAGAGCGAGCTCGTTGCTGAAAGGAAATATTCAATGCAAGCTGTGCTACTAGGATAACACTGACATGTGTTATGTTGGACCTTTCAGAATGGATCTCACCTACTGGGAATGTTCATTCCTTTCCAAGTCTCCTCCTTTTTACCATCCCTGGAAGCAAGTCTCAAATAAATTTGATCTTGTGTTTTTATTCCTGGAAGACAAAAGTCTTGGAGAAACACCTTCCGTTGCTCCTAAAAGGATTGTGGTAGAGAACAGGAGTTATGGTGTATCCTGTGGCTGGCAAGAGAATGTCAGAAGTGGGCACCTCTCTGGAGACAGAAATCACAGGTTTCCTTCCTTCTTCTGCTGAAGCCAGAGATATTGTGTGTGATGTGACCATGGTTTTGATGTTCAACAGGGCATGTGGACAGCGATTCAGATTTCAGGAAAGGCAAGGCAAGAAATTCCTTATTGTTTGTTTTTCGGGGTGGAAGCGAGTGTCTGAGTGTCCTGCCTAACTTTATGGGTAACATGTTTCCTAGAAGTGTTAAAACAGATGATCTGGAGTAGACAGAGCTTGGCTTTTGCTTCCTGCAGCTGGGAGGGACAGGAATTTTGATATTTGCTGGAGTTCACATCCCTGTTCTGAATCAGTGCCTCCAGGTCAGGAGGTCCAGGTTCAAGTCAATTTACTGGTCATGGCTAAAGAAATAAAAATCCTTTGCAAAGGCAGAAATCTGACTTTAGAAGTGGAGGGCTTTGGAGAGATCTAGCCTGCCCTAGAGGTCTGACCTGCAACATACCTCCAGATGAATATGTTCTTTCCATACTCTGTGCTTCAGCTGAAAACTGGTCATTTGTAATTTATAAGTCTTTGTTAATGTTGGGAAAGAATGACTGAGATTAAAGAGATCCAGATTGTTTTAATGTAACCTTTCAGTAAAATAGGTCAAGAAGCAGATGTAGCAATTCCATCAACCATGTTCATTGTCCACAATATATTTAGAAATCCAGCAAGGAAAAAAAGAAGACTCCGCAGTAGTTTTTGGGTGGGTCGTTTTTCTGTTGTTTCTAAACATAGTGTTCTGGAGCCTGACACTTCCAGCCAGATTTTCTTGTTTATATCATTACAGTAAAAGCTAAAAAAAATGGAAGACCAACGATGTCTTTGCAATTGGCAGCACGAAAGATGGTTTTTGCCTTGACCAAATGTTGGTGATGACCTCCTAAGAGCTTAAAGTATCTGTTGCTTTTTCATAGTGAAGTGAATAGAGGCTTGTCTTGCCATCAGCAGTGGTGTTCTCTCCCTGTTGCCGCTTTGTCAGACCATGTTTACCTGAATTTTGAATTGGCCAAAGAGCCAACAGGGCCTGCAGGAATACTCTTGTCTGATGTTCCTCCAGCAAGAGGAGCAAGAGCAGCGTCAATCTCTGTTGGTTGCACGTAAGCGTCGTTTACTTCCCTGTGCTTCTGAGCAACAGTTAATTCGTACTGGGGGTCTTATCTGCAGCACAGCAGATCTTATCTTCAGCATCATCCTGTCCAACTCAGCTTCATATCTTGTTGGAAAACCAGTTGGTTTCGCAGCTCTTCAATGGCAGGCTTTACAACAGGCTGCTTCTCTCAGTAGCAACCTTTGGGGAATATTACTTGAAGAATATCCCGAAAAGTGTCACTAAGTGGCGTGATGTGGATATGAATGACCTTCCCTGCTCACTGGATGAACTGGGAGTAGGTTTTGGCTAGGTGATTTATCCTCCCTATTATCACTTCCCCTGTATCTGCCTCGCTTGGCCCTTACCTGATGGCAGACGTGTCATAAACGGTTAAAACCCACACGCCACGTTTCTTGATTATGGTTTGATTTAGAGATACATAGAATGGTGTAGGTTGGAAGGGACTTTAAAGATCATCTACGTCCAACCCCCCTGCCATCAGCAGGGACACCCCTCGCTAGACCAGGTCGATGTGAGATTATTTCGTGTCTCTCCATCTGAAAAACCGTTGTAGTGAGACACCAAAAGCGTAACATTGCTTAACGTTTATTGAATAATTTACTCCTGGCTTCTTGCCCATAATGCAGCAGCTAAAAGTAAAAAGCAGTATGCACTTAATTTGACTTTCTCCTCATGCTGACTATCCCTTCTGGTTTATTTCAAGTTTGGGGGCTTTCTCGAGAAAGTAAGTATGACTAAAGTATATAATGAAAGCTTACATGGTAGTCTAGCTCCTCAGGGTCCAGCGATGCTGTAGTTTATTTATTTGTCGAGTAATTACCAGTTTGAAACTGCAGTTACACTTCCAACTTTTAGGGCAGGCAAATTAAACAGGAAAACCCATCCTCAAGGGCAGATAGGTCTGTAGTTTTCTGAGAGACTTGAATGCTCTTGTTCATGATGTGGGGAGTGCACAGACCTAATGAAGTCAATGGGGAGTTTGTTTTTCCTTGCACCAAAATCTTCAGCTAAGTGTGGGAGATAGATGGGTTGAGCTCCCTCTTTTTCTGTCCAGCCCCCAGGTGATGTCAGCCACATTACTTTAAGATGAGGCAGAAGAATTAGTCCTATTTTACCACTTCTAAAGTGACTTAATTAAACTTTACAGCTTCAAGCCCCATGCTCAGCTGCCAAAGAAGTCTGACTTTCCACCAGTAAATGTTCATAAACAGCTAAATACCTGTGCCTGGGATCTTAAAATTGCTTAAAATATGGTAGTATTGAGGAGTTGAGAGTTTTAAACTTAGCAATAGGATCATAAAAGAAGACTGTCTCAGCTGTAGGGATTACTTGGTAGACCACCTCAGAGCAGGTGGCCCAAAGGAGGTTGGAACATAGAGGTAAGGAGGACACTTGTGGAAGATGATCTCATTTAAGTCTTTGCTCTAATTAGCACTCAGATACTTTGTATAAGGTATTTATTGGCAGAGGGATGAAACCCACACCTCTGTCTTCCCCTGGTGGGTGCTTTTACCATGGTGTTTTGAAGCCTGGCTGATGGGGGATGCAGGTTGCTTCAGGTGAAAATGGCATTGGCCCAGGGTTTCCTGGTGTCATTGGCTGGTGTCTTTCAGTGTTGCAAACATTCAGTCTTTAATCAGTGGATTTCCTTTCACTTTTCTGTTTTGTTGTTGTTGTTTTTTTGGTTTGTTCTTGGTTGTTTTTTTCTGTGGTTGTCTGTCCAAAAAGGCCCAGGTACTTTCTGAACCAGAACTGTTGAGGAGGTATCAACTCTTCACAATTATCCGGATGTGCTCCACGTTTTAACCAATCCAGCAAGACCACAAATGTGTTTATCCTGTAGATATACAGTTTCTTTCCTCTGTTTCATTCTTCCTTACTAAGAGCTCCATGTTGTGTTTTCAGAGGCTGAGAAGGGCTTAGGAGCAGGGAACGGATATGGGGAGAGGACGCTAATCGCCAGGCTGGAGTCCTCTCTGATACAAATCTGTTCCATCAGCACGGTGTTTCATCAGAATAAAGCAGCAGGCAAAGTACAGGAAGTAACACCAAACGGAAAGCAGGTAAGATGTCCCCATTGATTATGTGCCCAAATATGACAAGGGAAAAAGGCTCCGTCAGCCATGTGTTCCTTTTCAGAGAGGAGGAGGACATCAGGAAGTCTCTTAATCCTTGCTAGGTTGCCAAATGATGGAAACTGGAAAAGCTGCCAAAGAGAACTGGGACCAAAAGCATTAGCATTCCAGTGTTTTGGAAGTAAAACTACCTATCCTGTGGAAAAAAAGCCCTGTAGATCAGTGATAGATCTGTCTCTGAAAGATATTTGAGTTGAGTTCTTAAAATATTCCCTTAGTCAGTTTATGATGATGACTTCTAAGTTCTTTGAGGAGGTTTTTTTTGACGCTCTTTTAGATAGTATGAGACAATTTACCCTGTCTCAGAAACCACCAGACTGAGAAGCAAGAGGACATTACTCAGAAGGGGCTTTTCTAACCACTCTGCAGATCTTTTTTTTTTTTTTTTAAAAATACATTTTTAATCAATCTGGAAAATGATGCAAAAGGATCACAACAATATGTACTTACAAGAAAGTACTTCAAAGAACATGTTGTACTTTCATGCTGAAGTATTTTACTTCCACTGCAAAATAGTTTAAAATGGGGCTTTCCTGCAGGGTTTTTTATCCAGCCCGTGTAGTTCAGGAGCACTGCAAAGAGGACTTGGGATGATGACCTGAGTCTTCTAAGTAGATAATTTAGGTACTTAGGTCTGAAGTAAGTCACAAAAGGAAATGATTGCTCGATTGTGGCTTTAGCACAGCATGTCTCAGTCCAAAGTACAGATCCTTAATCTCTCCCTGCTTGACTGCTGCCCAGTTGAAATCCCCTGAAAGTCCATTAAGACGTCCATTTTCACAATAAGGATCCTGGAACATCCCCTTCTGGGGTCCTGTCTGCTGATGTCTTTGGGCAAACTGATAATCGCTGCCCTCAAGAAATGTAGGAGCAGAAATACCCATCTCTATCTCTCTTCATTCCCATTTTGAACCATGGACATTCCTCTATGAGGCATTTTGTTTCTCCTCCATTTGACATCTCTTCTCCAGAGGCATCTGGCTACAGGAGGAGGGTGTTCCCAAGGCTATTACAGTCATCAAGCTCAGTCGAAGAAAGTTTATCGTGTGTTGAGCCACAGAACAACTATCAGCATGACTGTACTGGAGACAGGGGCTGTCATCCAGGATCCAGCACAGAGTTAACATAAGATACCCAAGTTATTCTGGGCCCAGGGATGAGAGAAGTGTCTCATGCCTCCAAGGGGAGTCCTCTAACAATGTAGCTCCATGAATGGGTAGGTGAGGGCTGTGGGGAGTCTGCCTTGGGGCATTTATCCAGCCATGGAGATTGTCACAGTGAGACTGGGAGCCAACAACTGGAGCACCTAATTCCCTGTGAGGGCTGTGGCTGAAGGCATAATTCTTCCCTTGGCATTTGCCCTTGGCCAGCAGCTCCCTGCTTCCCATGCCAGCTATTCTGGAGCCCAGGCCAAGCTGTCTTGCTGTCTCCACAGACTGGAAAAGAAGCCTTGGCAGCAGCAGTCTGCTTTGCACCACAGGACATCCCAGCTAGGCAAGGGATTTAACCCTGCCTGATTTGTCTTAAGCTATGTGCCAGCTCTGGTCTTCAGTCTGGTTCTCAGATGACCAGAGGTGATCAGCTCACTATTAATTCATGAGTAAATTATTTTTGCTAACCTTTTCGTCATCACAAAAATCCATAAAGAGACAATTTGCTGTTCTTCTTGCCACTCCTTTATCCTATCAATTTTTCAAGTGCAGTAAAAAGGGCTCCTGTAATTACCTTTCTCTTGCTGATGAATTGTGAAGGAAAAAGTGTTGTGAAGCACCATAATCTTAGTAAGAAAAAACCTACCCTGAGTCTAGGTGAGGAGTTTGCAGCATCTAGGAGAACAATGAAAACTCCAAGCCACTATGTGACTCATTTTCCCTGTGCCATTAATTATGTCTTATCTCGACAGGGAGAATGGGATTCACATCACTGCGGTGTGGTTTCCCGATAGCTGAAAAGAAAAGAATTCAGAAAAAAAGAAAGTGAAGCTAAGAACAAGGCCAGTAAGTGAGGAGTCACAAGGCATCCCTTACAAACCAGATCACACCCAGTCAAGGCAATAAATCACAGTGGGGTGTTTAAGGGGGGGATGAGAAACATGGCAATTTGCTGGGGCTCTCCACACCTAGTGGGATCAGGAGCTGGGGTTATGTGGGCATGATAAGAAGATAAAGCATGACCTAGATACCAGTGGGAAGTCTCTACTGACAGGTAGGTGCCATTTCTCTGTAAACTTTACCGGGCTGGATGCCCGTGGCCTGACTTTTCTTGAACATTTACATTTATTTTCAAAATCTTCTTAATCCATTTGCTATTGATCATGTTGAACAATTTGCCCCTGTGGTGCCAAAGCAGGACGGGAGGAAAGAAGGTGGCATTTAATCCTCTCCCTCTTATTTTCTCGTGGCGGGGAGAAGAAAGTCTGGAGGTCTCCATGCAGAAGGACTGGATTCTGTCTTCTGAGTCATGGCAAAGTGCCTGTCCCCAGGTTTCTTGGTGTTGCTGAAAGCTCTAAAGTCTGTGCAGACCCTGATAGTTTGAAGGGACCTGTGTTAAGGGTGCTGGGGCCTGGATGGTGAGATGTGCTTCTGCAGCAATGCTCGAAATGCTGTCTTTCTACAAAGGAAAGAAAATGTGGATATTTCCTTTCCTTTTGTGAATTTTGCCTAAGATCCAATATGAAACACTGAGTATCAGGAGTGGTGCCTGAAATTTGGACACCTTTCTCCCCACTGAACACCTCGGTTGATAACATGCAGTCATGCTCTTGCTGCTGCTCTTTTCCTGGCCTAGTGAAGTTTGATTTTTTAATTTTTTTTTTCCTACATGATGTCAAATAGAAGAGCCCAGCGCCCAGAAAATTGTGTAATGCTCCCACGAACAGAAAGAGCTACTTATCTCTTGGTTGTGGAGAGAGCTAAAAGAAGGTGCCCAGCTTCCTGAGTGAGTCAGGAAGGTTTCTGTGTAGGACTTGCTGTTGCCTCTGTTATGAGCCCTTTGAAAGTGGGCTGAAGTCTGCATCAGTGACACGAGAGACTTCTATTGACATTTCTACTTCACTGGCTGGGTTTTTCTCTCGAGGCTTCCATGAGGGATGTCATTGCCTGCTGTGAAGTCGTCAGATGCTAGCAGGGTATGTGGCCTCAATGTTACTGTGATTTATTGACTTTATTACTTGTGGAAGAGCTGTGGGAAGTCCCTAAACCACTGACCACTGGCCTCTGGGAGGGTGTATCAGGGAAAGACCTTGCACATCTATCCTTTCCTAACCCACCATCAACCAGAGCAGGAGCCTGGGCACCGTGCTGGGTTGTATCTCTGCTCCAGTGCAGAAAGGCAGTTCCCACAAGCAGCAAACCAACTTCTGTCAGGCGCTTCAACTGCAGCTCATAATGCTTTAATTTTTCCTTTTGTTCTCTCCCTTTTATCCTTTGGTGATTTTACCAGGCCACCCAAACCAGAGGAGATCCCCGGGTCTTCAGAGCAGGCACTGAGCAGCCTCTTGCTCAGCAGCACACATCAGAGGACAGAAATGCTCCCCTGCTTCTGGGGGAAAGAGCAGTAACAATTCTCAGAAGATTTATTTAAACATGGCTGTTTATTTGTGCTGGAGATTGAGTTACCTTCCCTTATAGGAGTAATGGTTTTGGAACCCTCCTTGATTCGCCTGTAATAAATCACAGTTGTCTGAAGAAAAGGAGCGAGTCTCTTTGTGATTTTTTCTTTGCTTTTCCTCCACCACCAAGTGAAGGAAATGCCCGAAGAAGAATCATTTATTACGAACTTGCTTTTGACATTGTTGGCAAGTTCTTGGCGCGGCGGCGAGATAAATTACTGCCCTATCTCTGGGCAGTCAGAGCACAAAGCTGGAGCTCCCTTGTTTCTAATTGTGGATTGGCAGGACCTCTACTATCAGGCAACTCAGAGAAGAAAGAAAACAAGAAGAAATCCTCACAGCTGGGTCTTAGCGAGGGTGGCAGGGCTGGAGGGAGGGGACTCCAGGTCCTGTTATGACTTCAAGCTATATTCTGTCCCAGCGGTCGCCAACAACCACGCGGACAACATTTTCTCGCTGGTATTGTGGCTTCTCGTGAATCACAGGCTTCGTTGCTCGGTGTGGGCAAACAACAATGCAAAGTTGCACCCAGAGCTCTTTAATTCTCTGCGAGGGGCTGGCATTTGGGCTGAAGCACAGCAAAGGCACCTCAGGGAAGACCAGACTGATGGGGAAGACTAAGACTTCAAAGAAGTTCTGAAATAGCTCTGACTCTTCTCATCCTCTCTTTTTTTTTTTTTTTTTTTCTTCTGAGCAGCTTTTCATTGAGATTTGCTGCTGTGGGCTAAATTGCTTGGAAGTGTTTGGCTGATACCAGTTCCAGCTGTTCTAGTCTCCAGCATCTAACAAACTCTGTTATGATGGTCTTTTTTTTTTTTTTTTTTTTTTTTTTTTTTTCCCCGCAATCATGGTTTGTATTTTCCCCCAAAAGCTCTGAAAACCTTTTATAAAAAGCAACTGGTTTTTGCACGCTCGTGTATGTGTACAGCTAGATAAACTGAGGTTATGGAAGTAGAACAGGTTCAGAGAGTGCACCAGCAAGTGGGCAGAGAGGGTGAAAAAATGCAGTGAAGACCTGGCTGCAACAAAGTCCATGGAGCTTCTATAATTTTAAGTCTAACTTCCTAGGGAAATTAGCCCTGATCGCATCTTTAAGGATTGAGATGGAACAGTGCTGGGAAATGAGACCTAGCTACAAATAAGTATCTGCAAGGCAGCAGGAGCGGAGATGGTTTTTAGCAGCACTGACCACCACTAATGTGGTAGAAATACCTTCCTCTGGCAACCTGGCGGGCCACTCTTTGATTTAGCTGAGCTGAAAAAATGGTGAGGGTTCAGGTTTTTTTCTGCTGAGTGGTTTTGTTTCAGCTGCCTGTGTTTGAACCCTCAAAACTTTCCTGTCTTCTAACTTTGTTGAGTACCTTGATGTAAAAGTGTTGTGCTTTGAGTGGCATTCATCCACAAGATTCATGTCTATTATGGTTTTTTTTTTCTGTACTATCCAGTTAAACTTTGAATGCAGAACTGACCAAATACTCAAGAAAAAAAATAAATATTATTTTAGGCTTTGCAAGGCAGGAAACAGGGCAGGTTTCCCTCATTATCTATCTCCATCTCTCCTTAGTGCGGTGTAGGATTTAAAGAATTTGGAGGATGTATGGTTCAGCAGAAGCATTTCCCCAGATTAGATGATGTTCATTCTTTGGTCTCCTTGAAAAACATCATAAGAAATTTCATCAGACCGTGAAACTCAGAATGTCAAATTCGAGTCTTACATAAATAACCCAGGTTTGGGGGATCTTGTCATGCTAAGTGAACTCTTTGGCATCAGCTAGTTTTATTATGGATGGAGCTGCAGCAGAACCACATTAGAAGAAGATATTGTTACAACACTTTCAGTATCAACAATGCTACTTGGAAAGGAATAATGTATTCCAGATGGTTATTAAGAATGTCTGCCCTTTTTAGAAGTTGGTTGTTGTTGTTTAGATGATTTGTTCTGATACAATATGGGATAATTTAGGCTTCTGTCAAACAGTAAACATGAAGATAATGTTATTCACGGAATGGGCAGTCTGAATGGTTACTTTAATTCAATTAGATGGGTTTTCATACTGGTTTTATTTCTGTTATCTCAAGTATTGCAGCTAATTTTTCTTCATTAAAGGGAAGGCAGCACCGTTACCGCAGACATCAGAACTGCTGGGTGATGTCCAGGGCTTTTCCACACCACTGGATCACAGTTACTTGCGTAATTAAGTGGGTGTCGTAACAGTCACTGATATAAAAGGTGAGATTTTTATGCAGCTTGAGTAAAAAAAAAAAAAAATCTCAATTTGAGATATATATCACACCAACCTTTCTCACCAGACCTGTGTGTAAAAGTTAAGCGCCAAATTGGAGGTGAACTCTTTGAAACAAAATCCAAAGGATATTTTAAATTTGGCTTTACTCTTCTGCTGAACACATTCGAGGAAGGTCAAGATGCTGTTAGGACAAGCGAAGGTTACTGTAAGCTTACAGGGGCTTGGTTTCTACAGGCTGGGAATCACCACGTCTTGGCGTTCTCCTGCTTTGTCTTGGTCCTCTGATAACACCGATGGTCTGTATAACATTGATGAGGACACTCATAGTATCTCCTTTCCATCACTGATGTCCTTCTGTACCAAGTTATCCTGCACATGAGGAAGAGCAGGCAACATGAGGCTGATACCATCCCTGGAGAGTGCCAGTGAGCAGCGGTGCAGGTCAAATATTACCTGAGTAGTCTTGCACTGGGCATTTTTTAAATCCCACTTGGGCTTTCTGGCTTGGTAGGATTTTCAGTTCATAGTTTCATGCCTGTCCCCAGGCATGACAGCATGAACAAAGGCTGTCGTGATGTGCCTCAGCTTTTTATTGTTTGTTCTTCTCAGAACTTACTGTATCTGGGCTCTGTCCCAGCTTTTCCTCAGGCCGTTGCTTAGATTCTTTGAATCAGGTACTCACAGCCTCCCAGGAGACATGAGGCGTGGGGACAGCAGTGGGGTTTGGGCTCCTTGAATCTGGATGTGCCTTCTACTGGACAAAGTCCATAGTGACCTCCATAGAGCTCAATGCATGCCCTTGACCTCTGCAGCTCCCCCCCAGCAGCTTCCAGCCATCTCTCCAGACACCAAATTTTCTCTCTGAAGACTTCATTTTACTTTTATGTGTTTCTCCAGCAGGCATTAGTTAAGCTGCTCACCGAAAGGCTTTTTGAAGACATTCTCCAGAGCTGGGGGCTGCTGAGCATCAAGCAGTGGAAGGGCTTGAGGAGGTTTGTTAGTCCTGGACGACCAGATTCCTGTTTCATATTTGAAATAGATCTGCAGTCGGTTGGTTAAGAAAATATTATGCTCAGGATAACTACCTGAGCCACCTCGTCAAGCCAAAGAGTCATAGTAGGGTTCCAGAAAAGTCAGTATTAAATCCAGAGACATCAACATTAGTGAAGTAGGACTAAATTATCTCCAGCTGGTTCTGGCTCTCGCCTGAGGCACAGAAATAAGTAGCTCCCTTGAAAAGAAAAAAAGGTGAAGGCTGTGCTAAGAAGGACCATAACAAAGCCTGTACCTCGGGTGCCATGCTTTTTCCAGTCCTATCAAGTTCAGTCAATGACAATTTCTCAGCTCCCATCACTTGCCCAGCAGCCACTTCACCAGATGCCGAATTTCGTTGGCAGTGAAGAGAACAACCAGTCCCACCACTGGATCATCAGAGACATGAGCTGCTCCTGCTCCCAGGGCTGGCTTGGTGTGGGTGACAAGCAGAGATCCTCCAAAGCTTATGTCATTCTTGATTCAATTAGCTGGTTTTAACTGTTAATTACATGTTAAACACAATCAGAACTTGTTACCAAGTGCTTCTATCTTCATTGAGTGCTAGTCTTGAAATGTGTAGGGGAAATGGGAGGTAAACATTGACCCTTGTTCTGTGCTAAACGTGTTTTAAACTGACATCAGGTGAGAAAATTAAAAATCAGCCTTAACCTGGATATTTAGAAACCTTCACTGTCTTTTTCTGATCGGTTCTTAGGACAAACATGGTCTGAGAAGAAGCAGGGATTTCAGACATGAACTATTTACTGCTGTGACATGTGAACTCTGCTCTGTCACACACCATCCTGATGCCACTAGTATTTTTAATTAACATCTGTAGGTTCTCTGGAAAGCCCTACTTAAATCTATGCATATAAGTAGCCACATCAAAACCACCTGTATTTATTGATACTTCACTTATGATTAGAGACCTTTTCCTTTTTTTATTTGAAAGCTTCATGAATCCTAAAAGTCCAACCAGGTGCAATGGCCTGGGGGAAGAGCTGTGTGAGAGGCTTTACATTTGAATGAAGGCATGAGGAAAGCCAGGAAAAGCTTTCTAACCATACACAGAGGTGTAGAAAGATACAGTCGTTTATAAACCCGTCGCTCCTGTGCAGAACTTTGGTGTGTGTTGTAGGGCAAAGTGAAGCTGGGTATGATGAGACATGGAAAACATAAATTTGGTTGGCTGGGATCACAGGGTGGGTAATTATCCCTATGGGAAGATAGCAGGTGGATTAGTTACTGGGCTACATCTACAATAAGCAATTAAAGGAAAACATCTGTTTCACATCATCCATTTCTTCTTTTCCAGGATCCTCCTCCAGTTTGTCTCTCTGATATTGCAACCTGGAGACAAGTCATTTCTCTAATGAGGCCGTGCAAACATCATGTGTTCCTCTGTGGAAAGAAAGAGGGATGGCCAGGAGCAACAGGATGCAGTAAGTAACATCCGGAAACATCTCCTGACTCTCTTGTTTTATTTTCTATTGGGTTCTGCCTTGTTCCAACCCAAAATGAATCTGTTTCCAGGGACTGAACAGTCCTATTAGAGGTACAGAAAATAAACCCGGAGCCAGTTCTGCTGAAGAGACTCGTAATATCTCTGCTGCCATCTTCAGTAGGAGGAAAGTCTGAGCATCCATCCCATCGACCTTTTCCTGGTTGGTTTGAGTTGCTTAAGGCGGATTTTGTCAAAGTAGCCAGGCCAGACTGGTACCTGGTTTGCACCAGGAAAGGTTGCTGTGATCAGCAGCACTTCAGGGTATCCGTGCCTGATGCTGAGTGCACTTTTGCTAGTGAAAACTAGTAGAAATTAGAGGTAAATGCTGCAGTTCGCATGATTTTTTTGTGCCTACCTAGTGCATTTTTACAAGCATGATTTCTTTATGCTGCGGACGGATTTAATTGGGTTGGATTCTCTTCAAAATTATGGTAAATCCAGAATAACCTTGTTTTAGGGGAGCCGGTTTCAATACTGCTGGTGTAGATCTACGTGTGTATAGTTGATGGAATGGTTTTACTCCTAGTTTTGGTAATTTCTCACTGGGGTAAACCAGCCATCAGCCTGAATCTAGCTGCCTACGGATTGCCACGATGTACAGCGATCTGATCGCTAACAGAGCACGGACAGAAAAATAATTTTTGAAGATGCAGGCTTCATTATTTAATTTATGCAACTTGTCTTAGCTGAGTAAGCATCACTTTCTCTGAGAGCCCCTTATCGTTACTGCTTTTGTCAGGGGTTTGTTTTTCAAGCGGGGATTAGACAAAAATTTTTAAAAAGACTGAGTATACTTGAGCAGAAGTGTGGGGTTTAGCAGATCAGAGCGTCATTTGCTGTGCCTACAGCAAATGTTGGTTCCTTTCTTAATAGCTTGAGCTAAACTCATCTATCACCTACACCAGGGCACAAACAGAATAACTCAATTTGGTGAATAAATGTACCCAACCCCCTTTAGTACAACAAAAAGTGTCAAATTGCGCTCTTTCTTTAATTTGAAATACAATAAAATTGTTGCTTAGCACGAAGCACTTACGTAACGTTAGAGCTCTTTTTGCCTAATCTCTGTTTTACAGATTAAAATACAAATATTTTCAGTGCAATAAGAATTCATTAAAGCAGGCTACTGCCTAGGGAAATATGCCTTTTGGCTGTGTTTCTATCAACTCCCTTTGAAAAAAAAAAAAATTAAAAGTGTAATTAGTGTTGCATATTCTTCTAAGTCGAAAAATGGGCCCAAAAATTGTATATATAAACAGAATATTGCAAGTATGGAGGATAAACTGCTTACTCTTGTCAGGCTGGTTATTCATGGTGGCAAATGTAAGCTAGAAAATCCTAACTGGAAGCACACAGAGGTGCCGGAGGTGTCCTGGAGGAAGATGAGATGTTAGGTTTTATAAAACTGGGAAAACAGTGTCGTCGTAGTGATAATTATCTTCTTTTATATGGGTTTTGCATATATATCAACGAAATTCCAACCAAAATGGATTCATTTCAGTCCATAGTGATGGTGTTTGAGCCTAAATTCATGGACAGTCTCCTGGCTCGTAAGAGGTTGCTAAATAAGTTTCACTAATTGCTACGGTCTCGCTTCTTTTGCTTAAACGAATCAGTGCTGCGGATCAGCTCCTTGGTGCCTCTGTAAATTAAAATGATTAGATGGGTGATTAAACTGTCTTCTACACTGTAAGATCCAAATTTAGCTGCACCTCATAACGGAGTGACTTGATCCAGCGGGAAAGACGTGGATCTGGGACTGAACAGATCCGGTCTCAGCCTGGACAACTTGCTTAACTCTTCACTTTTCCTTCCTACCTCCTATTTGTTTTGTTTGTTATAAATAGAGCCTACTTCTTACTGCATTTTTGAACAGCACCTGATCTAGAAGCATCTATCCCCTAAGTGCTGCTGGAATATAAATAAGAGGAAAAAAAAAAAAAAAAAAAAAAGAGCCTCTCCCCTCTGCTAATATTTTGTTGGTGTTTTTATGAAGAATTTTGGCCTGGAGCAAAGCATAATTGGCAGGCAGCATTTGACTGGAGAGGCCACACTGACCTATTTCATCAAGGGACCACAGAATAACAAACCCATGTGATGCTCTAAACATCACTGAAATCAGAAATGAAGCTCGGGTTTGAGAGCTCCTCCAGAATTTAAGGCTGATTTCCCCTTTCTCTCCCTTGCAATATTTGGAGAAAAAGAAAAACCAAACAAACAGAAGGACAGAGGTGAGGTTATTCCCCGTAGCAGAGGAAAAATAGTTGTAGTACTGGGAGCTGGAGTGCATTATTTGGTATTTTGCTTTCGCTGTGTCCCCCCTGATCATCTTGTTAGCCCAGATGCTGCCCCTCCTCCCTCTGCATGGGCTCCTCAAAGTAATTGTTACTAGAGTTTTTAAACCCCTTCCATTTATCTTTCATTACTTTTTCCTCTGTTAAGTTTTTTTTTCTTCACTCTTTGTCTAAGGAGAGGAGACAGGATCAATGCAGGTCATACAGAAAATAAAATAACAGATATGCCAGGTAAGTTTGGCAGCCACAGGGTAAACCCAGGATATATTAGATACAATCTGTACACACATAGATGTAAGCTAGGAGCTAAATCTCAAAACATTGCAAAAATCTTAATTCTTTACCAAGGTTTCTATTCTCCTGCCCCCAAATAAGTTGTAAATACCGCTGCTTTTTTTTTTTTTTTCCCCTTTGCATTCTTTTTTTTTTTTAATCTCATTTACAGAATGTAAACCAGTGGCACTGTTTCTGTGAGACTTGGTGGGATTTGTCCCTTGGGATCATTGTTACACAAGCAGAACTACCAACAACTAAAGTGTAGCTGTCCTGACTGTCAAGGTAACCAAGGGCTGAGTTTTTTAGGAAATTTTTGTTCATGCGAGTGAATGCACAACCAAAGCTGGGGAAGAGGAAAAGAGGAAGAAAGAAAAAATTGGATTTTTTTTTTTTTTTCTTCCTCCAATTTGCTAGCAGCACAGACTGGAGCATTCTCAGAGACATTTTCCACAGCACAGTCGGTGTTCAGAACCTGCGTTCACCCAAACCAGTCTACAATTCTATGGTTCATACAGTCTTAGTGAGCTAAGGGGATCAAATTAAGATTTGCAAACCCCTCCTGCTTTCAGATGTTCTCTGAGAAAAAGACCGGTTCAGTGTGACCACTGGTCATACAAACTGGTATAAAAATGCAGCTCAGCTCTGTCCCAGAGACTGTGACATTTACTGCACATCTGGGTTCAGAAGATTTGCTCAATACTCAGCTTTGAGGGAATTTTAATCCTGTGGCAACTCATGAATGAAAATAAAGCGGGCTATGTCATTTTCTGGTTATCTCCAAATTCTAAATGATTCATTTGATGTCAAGTACTCTTTAAGAGACGAAATCAATCTAATTAAAGACATATGTGCAAAATACAGCCTATATGATGAATGTAAAGAAAACATACTTTTCCATGTGAGTGGCAAAGCCCACAGCCACAAATACCTCTCCAGTTCGGTAGCCTCAAACATGCATCCACAAATATTCATCTCACTCGTCTGCAAAGATTTATCAGGGGTTACAGCTTTCTGAAAACATTTGTGAAAACAGGAGGTTTGTATATGTGTGTATTTGTCACTCCATAAACAGTTACTTTCTTTTGCTCTCCCCACTAAACCAAGAGAGCAGTAATTATGAGAAAGACTGAAAGACACTGAAGTGTTCAAAAATGGATATTACGGGGAAAATATAGCTTGTTGTTGACAATAATTTCTCCAATTTAAACTTATAAAATACACCTTTTCAATATGTCTGCTTACTACTTTTTTTTTTTTTTTTTGTGGGAAAATTTTAGAATTTAATATTTTCGAAAGAAAATTTAGAATTTTGAATTTTAGAAAGAAAAATCTGAATTTGCCCTGAAATACTTTAAAAAAATATTCTCACTCTGGATGAGGAAGGTAGAATATATCCACCTATAGAGGAATGCAGGAATCTGAAACGCCAGGAACTGAGTAAGAAGCATTTGGTATTTGCTGATTTTGATGAACAACCACTTCGTGGTTTATGAACGTTGTTGAATCACTATATCAGATTTCTTGATGGTCACCAAGGCATTTTTTGAAGATATGCCTACCAGAAATAATTGAAAAAAAAAAAAAGGAAAAATCCTCATGGGATACAGGACTGAGAGCTCGTGAGAGATAATAGGAACACTGGACTGTGCTAAAGACTTTCAGGGTACAAATACAAACCCAAATCAGCATTTCTCTCCCGCATCCACAGAGACTGGAGTGCCGTTAATGTTACTCAGAGCTTTGGTTGGTGAAGGAACCACAAACTAAGCTACTGAAAGGTAGTGCTGGGTTAACTATTTGCTGATGATTCTGTCTTTGAATGGCTAGCTGAGATGGATGTTTTATAATGCCTACTTCGGGATGCAGAGCTGCAGAACAGAGACAGGCAGCGATTCCTGGGAACTACTGGGTTTTCTCATCTCCTGTTTTAAAAAGAGATAAAACGGGGGCTGCTCCCATGTCTCGGTTCTCTAGACTAAACTATCTTTTCCTACTACTTTTCTCATTATTCTTTTTGACTTATCCTTTTGATGTTGTCCATTAAGACTCAAAGATCCTGTTCCCAAAAGCCTCATTAATTTCAATGCGATAACCATTTCAGATAATCCATCATTTAAAAAAAAAAAAAAAAAATCAGTATTTTTAATTTGGTGCCTGTTTCAGCTTTCCAGTCCCTTGCATAAATGGAACGTTTTTCCACAGAACACTCGATAAATGTTGGCTGAAGATCTTTCCTTCTTACCCTGACATTGAGCTCCAACAAGATGTTTGTGAGGGTGGAAGAGCTGCAAGATTAGATGTGCAAATATGTAATGGATTATTGCAGCTAAAGTGGACTTCACTTGTTTGGTTTTTTGAAGTGGTATGTCTTCTATCTATGAGCCTTTTGTATTTGCATTTGGTTTGCTTAGAAGACAGCACTGAAAAGAGTCATTTGGAGGAACTCCTTATATCTCCTGAACTGTTACTTTATCTGAAGAATGGCAAAGCTAGAAAATCTAGGGGGCAAGAAAAGAAAACAAAACTACCCAACAAAATGCTGCATGGTTTCCCTTGTAGGAGCTTTTCTTTCCGAGCCTCTATTTACTGTAACACAGCTGATGATTCGTACGCTCACAGTCAAAGGTCGGCTTATTCTTGACACTTCTCTGGAACTAAGCTAAAATCTGTTGGTTTATCTCATGTCACAAAAATATGGTGTGAAGATACGGAGAAAAATGACTTACAAAAAACTTACAACCAGAAAAGGTGGATTTTGGTGAAATTTAAACCCTCATAGTGGTAAAACTGGATCTAGATTCCACCACAGAAGAGTTAAAATATAAAAGAAACCCAATGAACAAGGTAAAAGCTTTTTAGACTCAGAACTAGTAATTTGTAAGGCACAAGCCAAAATCTCAATCCTGGGTTCGTTTTTGGAAGTGAGGAGATTACGTTTTAAGATACACGAGCATGACTTTGATAGAAGAGTATCTTAAAAAGGGTGCGTTGTACGACAGAAAAAAGGCTCATAAAATAATAACGGCATCCCCTAAAATAGAAAGAACAGCAGCAGCATAAAACACTCGTCGCTCTTTCAGTGCGAATTTGCCCTCCTAACCTCCCACATCGGATCTGCGTCTTGAATAGCGTCTCTGTTTTCTCTTCTGCTGAGCTAATGACAGATCTGAAGAAGTGTCAACACAGCAACCGAAAAAGCTCGAAGTGGCAGGAATGTCGTTCGAGGGGGAGGTGGGAGTCAGAGCAAACAGACTTTTCAAGGTTGGTTACTCCTGGCTACTGGCAAGAAAAGCCAAAATCTTGCCCGCAGGCAGCGGAACGCTCCAGATGAGTCCCATGTCTACTGCAAGCAAGCAGTGGGTGAGGTAATGCTGCTCCCCTCTCCCTGGCTTCCTCTGTCCTCTCCCACTGCCAGCCCCAGTTCGGGCTGGGCTATTTGCTTTAGTCAGAGGTCGACGTCACCCATGGCTGAGGAATCCAGCCTTGTTCTTGATGGCCCTGTGGGTCATTTTCTCTAATAGCAGAGGGAATTCGTCTTACCTGACTTCACCTTCCATAAAAATCGCCGGTCGAGCGTAAATCACCTGCGGCCCCCACGTGCTCTCTTTAAAGAGATTGGCATCGCGATGCAATTTATCCCTGGTCCCTTGGAGACCTGTCATAATCTGGGATGAGTCACCTTCTGGACACAGAATGAAGAGAAATGGCCTGAAGTCGCACTAGGGAGGTTTATCTTGGATATTAGGAAAAATTTCTTCACAGAAAGGGTTGTCAAGCCCTGGAACAGGCTGCCCAAGGAAGTGATGGGGTCACTATCCTTGGAGGGATCTAAAAGCCGTGTAGATGTGGTGCTGAGGGACTTGGTTTAGTGGTGGACTTGGCAGTGATAGGTTAACAATTGGACTTGATGCTCTTAAAGGTCTTTTCCAACTGAAATGATTCTATGACATGCCCAATTTTCTTTAGTGGCTGCAGAGATACTGATGTTTCCAATCCAGATTATGAAGCCTTTGTCTGAAATGGTGAAAATTAAGAGAACTGTTACTTGGTGCCGTAGACAGCGATCTGGAGCGGGCTGTCTGCTGCAATCCCGTATTTCTCTGACTGGCATAAATCTGGACTAGTGTGTGAGGAACATTTCACTCCGAGGGCGAGGTGGGTAAATGAGGCAAGGACTGAAAGTCTGGGAAGTTCTTTGGTTTCCTTCATATGGTTTGGTTCTCTTATAACATTCCCCAATGTGTGTTTTCCACTTTCTATTCAATGTTGAATATGTCGACAATCTGGAGGAGTTTGGGTTGGAACGGTCTAAGACAGAGCACAGCTTGGCCCAAACTCTTGTGACTATTTGAGTCTGGATTTTCCCATGTAAGCCCAGCCTAGGAAAGAATCACATAGAAAAGAAGTAGATGTCATCTCTGAATAAGTGGAAACAGAGCATTTCCCTGCCAGAGAGTGAAACACTGTGAGAAGTCTCACAAGTGAGACACTAAAAGAGGTTCATTCAAATAAGTTGCATGTTACATTTGGTGAGTGAGCTAGAGTTTCACCAACGTGTTAATGCTTTCATGAGGTGATGGTATCAGATAAGAGCTATTCTGAAGTTCTTATCTTTTCAGACAAAATGTGTTGTTCCTCTAAATTTGTCAGTTTTGCTGCCTGGGACACAACTTTCCTCTTTGCTATAGAAGGTAAAATAAAGCTGATTGTGACTTTTGAAGTCTCAGTCACATGCACTGAGCAGAAAACAAGTTGCTAAGGATCTCAAATCTAAAGCTAGAAGGCGGTATCATGACTGATGTTTACAAACAAAAAGAACCAAAACGTTTTGTTTCTGTCAGTTTAGTAAGGAAATATTGTTCATTGCTAAATATTTTCATTTCCCTCCCTCCCTCTGTGACTTTCAGAGTTCAACTACAAATGAGAAATACTTTTGAAACCCATGAATGTCTTTTCCCTCCAAACGTATTTGATGAAGCTCGTTCCCTTTATTTCATAATTATTTCAAGTGTTGATCAGCTGCTCTCTTCCAAGAAAGGAAAAGACACAAGAAGTTCTGTGAAATATCCCCAAGGAATACCCTCTGGTAGAGGTATCTGTTGATGTGAGGAAAAAGATGCAGTTTCAAAATACTGCAGGTGTTTCCTCTTTCTAAGAACTTCCTCCTGCTTATGGAAAACAAAGAAGAGAAATTCAAAGCGGTGCATGCAGGTATCAGGGGTTTGCTATGAAATCTTTGGCAACAAGGGACAGGTCCCAAAGGGCATCAGACTCCAGGAGACCCCTTGCAGACTAGGAAATGAGGCTTTACTCAGATTTTACTCAGGTGTCCAAATAAGGGGCTTTATTTGTAAAACACCAGTGGCCTGTGACTACATGAAGACATCCTTGTAAATTCCGTTGTTATTCTCAGCAGGAGCTCCTGTTTCTCAACAGATCTGAAATTCAAGCTGTTTCATTTTTAGAAGCCGAAATGACACTTAGTCCTTCTGAAATTCTGGCCTTGGCCAAACACGCTGTAGCCAAAAAATGAAGTTATATGAACTCGGAAAGAACAAGCTGTCAGGTTAACCTTTGGTCATCAGAAGAATGTAAAACATCTTAGATATATTCCCCAAATCCAATTTGTGCTTCAGTAAAATAACTGGGAAATTCATGAATTAGCCAACCTGAAGTCACTGTTGGCAGTAGGGTCCTTGTGTGATTTGTGCTTGTCAATTTGTAAAGACCAGAATCCATCAGTCAAACCTGGTGGAAAAAAATTTTTGGTGTGTCTGTTTTGTTTTTTTTTTACAATGAAAAAATCATTCTAAAGGAATCTTTTCAGCATAATGATTAGAGTTTGCTTAACTTTCTATTTTCCTGAAAGAATTGCTATGGAAGATTGAGTCTAATTCATCTCAAAGCGAAATGAGTAAATGCTAAATGAATGTATTTGGCAGCAGTAAAGGAAAATTAGTTTGCCTGCCTGGGAAGAAAGGAGGTGAAAGTCCTGGTCCTCATGTCTTTTGCTTTTCTCCTTTTCATCCTCCTGTATGGTGGATGATGTTACCCCAAGTCCATCACATCAAGTCCATCATGTGGACTTGAAGAAGGCTGTATGGTTAATGTCATCCCTGCTGGAGATGCTGTCAAGTCATGGTGGAGAAAAGCCTATATCCTGACTCAGAATTTGTTCACCACCTCAGAGTGTGACTCATGACCACTCCAGAAATTCAATGCATCTGAACAACCCCAGATTTGGTGGGTTTCAACTTTAAAGGATCTCTGTCATGCCTGGAGGTCTTTGGGGCACAGCTATTGACAGATGGGTTTCCAGCAGAGGACGAAACAATAACTAATGCAAAACCAAGCTAAACCCAAGATGTATTGAGGGTTTTGGCTAATTCTTTTTTTGTGGACATACTGTTTCTTGGTCAGTTGCCATTAGTTTTAATGGGAATGGCATTAGCTGGGGATGAAGGGGCCTTTTGGGGACTGTAGGAAAGTGAACAGGGAGCAACATCTCATTTCCCTTTCCTTGTTCACAGAGCACTTCCACAGCACTGGAAGAAATAAATTGTTCCGATTTCACTTCACTAAAGGAGTCATTTCCCTCTGTTGGGTTTCTACTGATTCAGAGAGCGGCTGAGGCTGGAACCGATGACAGTCCATACGGCAGTGCCCAGCACCGCAGGATGGGGAATGTCAGCCTTAAAGCTCATCAGCATCCTCCATGAGCAGTCCCGTGACCTTCAGCTTCAGCTGCCGTGATATTGACACTCCTAACAGGTACTTGTGTGGCTGTCCTGCTTTTTACACATACGGTGAGTTTAAAACACAGTAATTTAATTGGCTTGATGCTTTTCGGAAAAAAAAAAAAAATAGAAAGACACTACCCAAGAAATGTCTTTAACTGTTTTTTATTTTATGAATAATCACTGCGCAGACAAAGTATTTTTAGGAGATACAATTGGAAGAACAAGCTGCCTCTCACCACTCTGTGAAAGTCACAGCAGGGGGGAAATGTGATATTTATTGTAATAAGAGATACCTTTAAAATGTCAAGAGATATTTTGCTGCTAAGTGAATCACAGATATCACTCACTGATACTATACCCTAAGAAGAAATTGCACCCAAGAAAGGAGGAGACTGATTTAATAGAGGTCTGGTCTATATAAATTTGTTGTAATTATATGTTAATGATATGATTTCACACTGCTTATAGTCTCAGAAGCATACTGCTTCTAATTATGCATTACACAGAAAAAAACGCTTTATTGGCTTCTGTCTTGCAATTATTGTTTTTATCCATACACCTTCACTCCAACTAGATAATTTCATGGCTACCATCGATTCTGGTACCGAGAACCACCTGGACATCGGTGGATTTATGCTCACTAATCCCTGCAAGTTCAGCAGAGTATAATCATTGCTGCTTTTCAAATGGAGCAAATCTTCAGAACAGTGGCAGAGCTCTGGGTTTCTAAGAACAAAAGAAAAACACTTCTGTGCCAAAAATGCTGAAGTTAGTGGCATAAGTCTGGCTTGTTATTCTGCTTAGCAACAAGTCTTTTGTTAGGTTTTAGCGTCTCAGAGACCTCTCCCCATATGCAGCAGAGAGGTATTTTCCTTTAGGATCAGCCTCCAGGGATCGATGTGCAGCTGCCATCGCCTGCAAACGTCTTCTCTCACCACTTACCTTGCCAAAGAAATGTTGATTCTGGTGGCTCGCTCGCAGTACTTTGCGTTCTCGCTTAATTAATCAAAGGGTTCTTATCTTTTCTGCACTTCACTTGTCTAACGTGCATTCCCGAAAGCATCCGAGTTTTATTTCTAGGAATAAGCACGTTGCCTTATTGGGACCATGTGTTAGTCAGAGCCTGCCCTCTGTCCTCTCTGCAGGGCAGGGGAGAAATCTTACTGCTTCACTCCCAGGGTGCTATGGCTGAGCATTCACACTATTTTTATTAAACTTAACTCTGTTGTTTGCTCCCTTCTCCCCTTTCCCCTGCACCCTCCAGCCATATCCAGCCTCACTGAGCCACGAAAAGGAATAAATGGAAGACATACTAAAAAGAGGCTTATGTCCATGTGGAGGAGGATTGACATCGATTTCCAAACTGGGAAGACTGTGTTGTATCATCCTGTTTCGCCTTTGGTTATCCATGCACCTATGATGCCTGTGCAGGTGAGTCAATGTCCAAGCATCCAAAGAAAGGACAGATGCCCCCAGTCCTGTCTCCTTGCTAGAAAACCAGCAAGTGGTATCCCTCAGCGGTCCATACTGGGACCAGTGCTGTTTAATATCTTCTTTAATGACATAGTGGGATTGAGAGCACCCTCAGCAAGTTTACAGATGACTCCAAGCTGAGCGTTGCAGTTGACATGCTGGAGGGAAGAGATCCATCCAGAGGGACTTGGACAAGCTCAAGAAGTGAGCCCATGAGGTTCAGCAAGGCCAAGTGCAACGTTCTGCACCTGGATCAGGACCATTTTCAGTATCAATACAGGCTGGGGCATGATGGGATTAGGAGCAGCCTTTCAGAGGAAGAATTTGGGATACTGGTGGATGAAAAGCTGGACATGAGCCAGCAATGTACATTCACAACCCAGAAGCCAATCCCATCCTTTGTAAGGTAACGGAGAAACCAGCTAGAGATTTCTGGCTCTTGGCTGGAACAAGTGTCCGCTTCCTTGCAATAATGAAGAGCTCTGAGCAGAGGTGAGGGCACCTCAGAGTCAACTAGGTTTCTCCTGATGTTGGTAAAACTCAGTGCCAGCCTTGAACAGATCACAGTTGAATTACGGCTGTGGCTCAGAAAGTGATGTAAGAATGCAGAGAGAGGAGAAGGAAGAAGCTGTCCAACCCTCAGTAAAGTTTTGGTGCTCTTCAGGGCTGCTTTTGTGCTGGAGTGGTTTGGAACAGGGAGCTGACATCTGTTTGAAATAGATGGAAAAGGCACGAGGTATCACTCCAAGACCACTTTCCATAACAAGTCAGTCCTGATTATCAATATGGACATGATGTTGAAACCTGGTCTTGAACTAGGAAATTTGCTTTACAACCTTCTGTTGTTCCAAATATCCCCCCCACACACACCTTTTCTATCTCATTTCCAGGATGAAAATTGACCAAGCACATCCTCATCACCCAGATTTCTTCGGAAATAAACCTTAACCCTCACTTCGGATGGAGAGATCAAGATCATTGAGGGATCTCTAAAGCCAACAATACCAGGATAGGTGCCCAGATTTCCTCTCTCTGGGCCATAACTGCCCAAAAGCACGGTAAATACCAGTATGGCTATTTCAATGGTGAGAAACCCATAAAAAAAACCCCTTGGGATTGTAGAAATGTGGGAATTCCTGGCTGCCACAGTAGCAGAGTGCTGAGAATCAGGCAGGATTAGTGCCCATACCTCGGTTCAAAAAAATGTGACAGGTTAATGGGCATAATCAAGATCGATGTTGAGTAAGAGGCAAGAAGGACTAATTAGATGCTAACTTAGCTGATGCTGGCATTACTGAAAGCCTGGGGGCATAGTCCAAGGATAAAAACATAATATCTTATCTAACCAAGGAGTTATTTGTGCACCACTAGTTACAACATGTCCTTAAAAAACGAAAGAAGGAAAAAAAAAAAAAAATCTACGACACATGAAATTATTTTATGCCCCAGAAATGATAAGAAAATGAAGTGTTCCTGCACCCAGTCTTTTTAGAGGAAAAGCCTGTCTAGAGTTAACCCATTGCAATGGCTACTGTAAGTTCCCAAGAGATGGAAAAATCCATTGCAAAATAAATAAATCATTTTTAAAAAAGGTAAAATGGGGATGAAATCAAAAGGAGTATATCTAAGACATTTCAAAACTCAGTTTTGGCTCATTTCTTACTATTTGGAGATTGCTGGGATACATGGGGCCACTCTACTCCGCGGTTCAGTGAGAGTTCAGGCAGTCTGGCAATCCGCTTCTTTTGGCCAAGGCTCCTTTTCTGGCACATGGTCTCCCTATTTCTCAAGACTTTTCTTTTCCTCCAGATCCAACAGGATGTTGAACTGAATCTCAGAGAATGGCTCATGGAAAGGAAAAGCCCTCTGACACAAAACAACGTCACTGGAGAGGGAACTGTTGTGTCAGGGAAGGCATCTGGGAGACGAAAACAGGAGTAAACGGAGCACTTCCATCTCCCTCGTATGTTTTATTTCCAGCCTTTTCCAGCACAGCTCACGAGTCTTAACAAGGAAAGAACTTCTGTGTAAAATTCAGTAGATTAAAAATCAAACCACAGTCCTGTGGTGGGGGGAAAAATGGAGCTGTATTTCCATAATACGGGCCTTTCCCAGAAAAGGCAGGCATGGGTCAGCGTGAAACGCAACACCGCACATCTGCAAGGGAGTCTGCCCAGTTCTTTCCAGCCTTTTCCATTTTCATCATTTGCTGTTGCTCGAAACCTTCTGCCCTAACAACTCACAACCACAACCAAGCTCTTTCTCAGTCTCTGGGAGCTTAGGGTTGACTAAAGGCAGGAAGGAGAAGACACAGGTGACAGGGACAGTGGGCGGTGGGTGGGAGAAGTCGGCTCACCTCTGCCTACGGGGCAGGGTGAAGCCAAGCCATGCAGATGGATGTAACGAGGCCCCATTTTTCCCTTCCAGTAGGAACTGAAGGTGTGATCTGGTTCACAGCGCTGTTGGTATCTCATGGCAATGCCTCAGGTTCTCCATGCTGGCCTATCTTGACGGTCTTTAGCCAGTGGTGACACTGACTCATTGTCTTCACCATCTCCAAGTGACATCATTTTATGTTTTTCCAGGCTGGTAGCGAACCGAACGAGGTGACATCGGCCTGGGTGTTATTTGACCACCGCTTTGCCCTGGAAGAAGCGGCAAGTACACGTGAATACCTCTCCACAGCCCTTTTCAAAATGTTTGCGCAGGAGCAGCCATAAAACGGGCTGTATCGACCCGAAGATGCAATCCAAGTCGCTTGAGTTTAGGCCTTATCTACATCATATTATCAGGACCGAGAGAGCACAGATGCACCCCGGGAAGGGAGGGGACTGCGCGCGCCAGAGGGAACGGCCTCATCCCTTCTCTCCTGGCACGGGGAGGGGACTGCGGGCAGAGCTGGGTAATGATTTGTCATCGCAAGGGCTGGGGTGTCTCTCTTTTTCAGAGGAAACCTTGGCCGTGATTGACAGCACGGCTGGTTTTTGCCGCTTCCCTTGCTGTTGACAAGTAATAATGAAGCTTTGTCAGTCCATCATGGACATGGATATGCCAGATTATGTCGACTCCTTGGACTCTTCTTACACCATGCTGGAATTTGACAACCTTCGGGTGCTCCCCAGTAACACCGGTGAGATTTCTGTTCGCTTCCTCTTGAATAAGCTCTACTAACTTCTTATAAACCTGAACACCTAGGAAAGGCAGGGAGGAGGTGTGGGGCAAAGGGTGGAAGGGGTAATATTTAAGCAGCTGACCTGTCAACTTCTGTTACATCTGCAGTTGTTTGGGCTGAAATAGGACCCCTTTGCTTCCCAGTTCTATTTTGAGTTATTCTTTGCCTCGGTGGGCTGAGCCTCACGTGCTGAAGAGCCCACAAGGTGTTGCAGATGGTGGTGGAGCTCATCAAGGCACATCGTAGGTTTGTCTTCCTGTATGACTTAGGAGTTGTTACCAATATTTGTTCCTTAAAATGTGTGTTTCGTTCCCATGCATGTCTTAGGCTCGTGTCTAATCCTCGATAAAAATGTCGTCTCAAACAGAATTTGTTTGTTACTCAGACAACACATCACGTGTCCAGCTTAACTTGTTCGTAGGTACCTAGATTGAGAAGCAACATCCAAAATTGTTACTTGCCTTATATTTTTTTTTTTTCTGGCTGCCAAGATGGGCTAAAAGCCTTTACAACACACAAAGAACTTGGCTGTGAGGCGTGAATGTTTGTATGCGGAGACTTCCGCTTTGTTCACAGAAATGAAGCGCCGAGCGTCATATTCAGGTTTTTGAGTTCTCTGACATAAAGCCAACGTTAGTCTGTGAAATTAACTATTCACCTGGTGAAAAATAAAGGACATTTTTACTCGTATGGCACAAAACCAATCCTGTAATCGAAGGAGGTTCCAATGTTAGCGACGCCTTTGGAGAGTTTTGGCAGCGTTTCGTTTAATTTGTTAAGAAGCTTAGTGAAATTAAGATGGGATTTTCAGGGTCTCACATTTGCTCTTTAGCTGTCTCATCAGAAGAAATCAGAGTTTCAGCAGGGCTATCATCAACGATACAATAATTAGACTTATTATTGTGGGACACGGAGGGATGTCAGGAGACAAGTAAAGCTAAAAGGCCCAAAGAAATTTGAATTTAAAGTTGACTTCAAGAAAAGCTCTGTCCGTCCCCAAATGAAGGATTTTCAATATATATATTTTTGCCAGCTCCAGATAGACCGGATCTTACTTCTTATTCTTGCGGAAAGGTTTCCATCTGCCTTCCTACTCCAGGAGTGTTATTTAACACAGATGTTTCTCTTTGTCACTTCCTGCTGAACAACAGGATACCTTTTACTTTTTAGACCGGTACAAATTTCCTAAAACTTCAGTCTAATTTTGCAAATTAACTACTGAAACCTGTTTGGGGCTCTCTGTTGTTTCATGCAGTGGAACTGACAGGTTGAGGGTTTTTTTCTGAAGTTTATCTAGATCAGTATTGTGTTATTTGTCTAGCTGTTAATGAGTAACCGGTTCTCTCAGGAACTAGCTGTTTTGAAATTAGCTTGTTTGTCTTGGGTAAGTGTCCTCTTTGATAGTTTGTAAAAATAACTTCCAAAAAGACCTGAAATGTCCACGCATGGAAATATATTGCTAAGCAGCTGAGTCCAGTTCCCATAGGTAGCTCAAAATAGCAGTTCACATAAGATACTCTTGCAGTTTCAGAAATATTTTAAAAATGGATAGAATCAAGAAATAATCTCGTTTTCGGTGTTTTTAGAAATAGATTGGTTTGTTTTAAGCCACATCTTTTCCGTGCTGTGAGATTTATCTGTATTATTTCCCCCACTAAAGGTAATGGCAATCTCACCCTCTATAAACACAAATAGGAAGAGAAGCAATATTTATTTTAATGATCTCAGAGCTGTTTCTTACTTTCTGAATAATTTCAAAAGTGAAAACTAGAATATTTTCAAATAAGTTCGTGCCTTCTTGAAACCAACCATTTCCTTCTTTGGAATATTATTTCATCAACTTTTTGGGTTGATTAATGTTGTGGAGCACTTCCAGGGCTCCACTTTCTCCTCCAGGAACCTGCTATTATTTGGAGATTTGCCTTGGTATATGTTTTGCGTTCTCCACCTTTATGTAGCCCATAATTTGCTAAATATTTTGAGACTAATTCCAAATAAAGAATAGAACCCATGGTGCCAATGGAGAAGGAGTATAAAAAATTGTCTGGTTGAAATAGAAAGAATGACAAAAGGAAATGGACAAAAATCAACGCTAATCCTGCGTTTCCTTTATAAAATACTTGTTGCAACTTCAGAAATTTTCCCATCCTGTCCAAACTTCTTTCCATTACCTTGGCTGCCATTGCATATTCTCATTTGGATTTTATGTGCTGTTAAGACTCACTTCCTCACGCTCTTGTCAGAGTCGTCATTTTCCTTAAAATATGAAGCATTATTGAAATATTGTGCTGATTCTTTAGTCGAGTGCCGGTGAACATTTTCTCCCACGGTGGTGCTTGTTCACCTGTCTCAGCACTCAACCACCACGCTGATCCTTGGGACTCTAGCACAACATTGGCAAGACACAATCCTCAGCCCTGCTGAAGTGTGACCTAATTCAGACCATGGAAAAGCCATCGGAGATATTTTGACAGTGCCTGACCATCTCTAAAGCTCCACATGTACTTCTGAGGAGCTCTGGTCTTTCTGGCTGGCCTCTTTGTCATTGTTACTGCAGGATTTGGGATTACCAAAGCAAAGCTGTGTTTGAGCTCTCAAAAACTCCCCTTCTATTTGCTAAAAGCTGATGTAGAAAGCCGGTGACCTGCACACGACCAAGGCTTCTGTGCTACCTCCCATCCAGCCCTACATCTGTATGCACAGGTGTCGCAATGCTGGCTTTGGCCACTGAGTTCGACTGCGTGTGGGTGCCCTAAACCCCCACTTATGATCTCTTGAAGTTCTAGCTGTAATTAGGGGATTTTTCAACTGCAAATGACTGGCTTGGATTTCAGGGTAGATAAAAGCAAAAGCCATTGTGGAAAGTGTTGCACAGTAATTCTATATGATATGCATCTAGGAGAGATACAGCCAATAGCAGAACTGAAAGGAAAAGCAATAAAGAGGAACAGCTCTGAATAGAAGCCAGATACTGTTCCCCAGCAGCATCCTCACTGAGACCGTCTTCGCTGTCATTTCTTATCACTATAAAATCTAAAATCTTCATTTCAACCCTGGTTAGGTAATGACTTAAATACAGAGGCAGGAGTAAGAAAAATGTGTATGCATTTTGGTTGTGAGCTTGGTTGACTGCAAAACTGATGAAGTCCCTGGGATGCTCTCGTGAGCATTAGGTAGGCTGTAGTTCCCAATCTGCATGTTGCTTGTGTAACTTGAAAAAGATTATTGAGACTTCAGATTTTTCTGCTGGTGAATGCACAGGACAATCCTAGTTCACTCTGGGACTCACGGGAGGTCAAGATGAGTTATGGTCTCTCCTTGGAGAACATCATGAGTTGCATCTCTCCAGGAGAAATTTCAGAGGCACTGTGGCACTTAGGAACTGTTCTGTTATACCACAGTGACGAGCAGCTATAACCCACGCACATCGCCGAGCATCTCTTGAAGGTGGTGAGGACAGTTGTGAGCTTGTTTCAGTTGTTATGAGCCAGCTGGACTCTGACCAGATCCATCCTAGCAGCCCTCGAGCACCATCTCAGTGTGATGCTGAGCTCCAGGTAGCAACACCTCTAGAAAGGTACAGCAAGTTAAATGAAGCTCGGAGAAGAATATCACCTTGTGTCAGGCAGGGCTGAAGTAAATGCTCTACAGCTTTCAGCTCATTTCACAGGCAGGTGACGGTGCTGGTGGGGATCCTGGTTGTCCTCTGCCTTTCCTTGCAGTGATCAGTGCAGGGAAAAACCAACCATTCCCCAAATACTGGGTAGGTTTGAAAGCCACATTGAAATAGTCTTCTCATGCACACGGTGTCACTTGTGCCTTTGCTTCTCTGAGCTAATTCTCATTTGGAATCCATCATTAGCTGATGATAGGATTTTGTAATTAAAAATTATCATCATAATTAACATGTGCATATCTGCTTAGGGCTTTTTTTTTTTTTTTTACATTTCTGTTCACATTCAACCAAGCTGAAAAGAACACATGGCTACCTAAACAGGACCGAGCTTCTAGCTATGTATCTATCTGCCCTAACATGGAGCCACCCAACTCAACTGTAGCCCATGGGCTTGTCTTTGTTTTCATGGGTACAACCGATGCCAAAATTTGGTTTGCTAACTTCCATGAGCCTTCACGTGTTCAGTGCTAACGGTCCTTCCTCCAGTAGTATTTGATTTAAGGCCAGATGATTAATTCCTTCCTTATATCAGCAAGCAGCTCCTCACAGATCCTACTCACATCAAGGGGAAAAAACCTCTTCTAGTGAGTAAATGTTTTCCAGCATCAGGAACATTTTGCAATCTGGATGCAGCTGAAGGATGAAGGGTCCATGAGTGACCCAAACTGTATGACCTAGGCTTCATTCCTCTGAAGTTAGTAGATAAAGCGTAAGTGGAGTGAAGGGAAAATTGGGCTTGTCTTTATTTTTGTTGTGCAGCTTTTTAAATGGAATCCAGCACACTTGGCACATTTGTCTACGGTCATATGTTCCTTCAAAAAAAGAGATGGAGCAACAGACATAGGAATGTTTAGCAGTACAGATACCCTCAAAGGAATATTCTAGTACCTCTCATTTAATACTGAGTTCTCAAGCAAAATACAATGAAGAATCAATGTAA
The DNA here is from genome assembly GCA_013396935.1 of Baryphthengus martii. Classification (NCBI taxonomy): domain Eukaryota; kingdom Metazoa; phylum Chordata; class Aves; order Coraciiformes; family Momotidae; genus Baryphthengus; species Baryphthengus martii. The sequence continues at coordinate 120,637 of VWZK01022032.1, read as the reverse complement.
AAAAAACCCTACAATTTGATGTAAATTACCATGAAGCACCTCTGGCACAGACAGTGTTCCCAAGGGACCCGAGTGCCACTTTCTGACAAATGTCAGAGCTGGGAGCATCTTACATGGATTTTGACGAACAGGTAAATACTAATTCCTATAATTATGAGCTAAGAATGATTTTGATGCTGTCATTCTTTCTTGTCATGTGGCTCCCATCTTGCTACAGCCTCTTTATTCAGCCATATGTTAGAAGGTGAAATACAGGTCAAAAAGGGGGTTTTTTTGGGTGTGTGTGTGTGAAAGAAAGTCTGATCTTTGCCTTTCTAAAGGCTTAGGTAAAAATGTCTTAGTCTTACCTAAAACACTTTACAGCTTTTGAAAAATGAAAGCTTTATTGGTTTTTTTTTTCCCTTTTGATTATAACGTTCATTGCACAGCAAATATTTTCACTATAAATTTTTGATGTGTAGTCATGTACAAAAATAGTCTTCTCTCTCCGTATGTATACACGCTGTGTGTGGATCACTCAAAGATATTTTTATACATTATTCATGAGAAAACTTCCTCTAGACTGTCCCAATCAGATGTCAATTCCTCCCCTTTGAGCAATTTTCTCTTATATTTGTCATTGCTCAATAAAACAGCAGCCGAGCTTTTCTCATCTCTTCTGCGAGGCAGGACACGTCTTGTCCCAGAGTCTTTGCCGAGGTCACTGTAGCACGAGATCGGCTCCCCTGGAGCGAAGAACATGCTCCCAGAGCTGTGATAAATTCATAAAACTGTCCTACAGTGAGTGCCCAGGTCAGGACAGACTCCACAAACATTCCTCCTCTCAGTGAGATGTAAACATCATCAGCTGCGTCTTCTCAAGTGTCTCTTTTTTTTTTTTTTTTTTTTTCTTCCCTCCCCAAGCTATGCCTCAAATTAGTGGGATTAAGAGGGCAGCGAGTCTGGTGGTTAAGGCCAAGGGAGAAGTTTAAAAGGGAGTTTTCAGCCGTGGCTACACAAGCCAGGCAGGGGCAGAGCTATTCCTGCCCCAAATGAGTGGGTGCAAACAGAGGACATGATAGAGGGCATTCATATGACCTAATTTAAGGTCCCTAATTTAGAAGGTCGGCCTTCCTGCACACCAGTGGAAAGCAATGAGCCTCTTCAGAGGGCAATTCAGAGCAGGAACCAGGCTTAGGAGAACTAAAGTGACCCCTGTGGTAGCTGCTGTCTCTGCCTCCAGCTGCAGAGGAGCTCTCAAGAGCAGCCTTTTATCCCCAACACCTCTGCCACGTGCATGACGTAGTTCATCCTTCCCGCCTCTCCTTCTCTTCTCCGCTTCCTACTTTTTCAAGTTAATGATGGTCTTTCCACTGTCCTCTGCGGGCACCAGCTTTGAACCACGTTCATCAGGTGTCTAACTGGGGAGGTGGTTCCCCATTCCTCAGAAGCATATATCTCACACCCAGGTAAGGTTTCTCCTCCTCCGTCAAGAAAAGTCATGGCAATCACTAAATTCCCGTGAGCATGTTGGCTTGTGCAGCTTGAAATCTCTCCGTTCACTCCAGTTAAGGAAAACACCCATGTCAGAAGAAAAGCAACCAGGTTGACCTCTGTTGAGGTTGAGAAGAGCATGACCACCAACCTGGAGGCTTTGCTAGGAGCACATACTACATATGCACACGTATTTGTGGGGTAGGGTCAGTGCACGTTTTGCTTAAAAAAAAACAAACCACAAAAAAAAAAGAGAGCAATTTGCTGGCTGTGGTTTCCATCACAGAGGAGGCTAATGGTCCCTGTTCTCTACCCACAGAGGCCATCGCAGCTGAATCGACAAACACCAACCTGCTGACCAACGGCATCAGCTCCCTCTGCTCCATCTGCGGGGACCGGGCGACCGGCAAACACTATGGGGCATCCAGCTGTGACGGCTGCAAAGGTTTCTTCAGGAGGAGCGTCCGCAAGAACCACGTCTATTCCTGCAGGTACCTGCCCTTCCCAAATTAACCAAATACAATTTATTGCTGATGTCAATAATTTGGGGTGCAGATCAGGTTGTACAACAGGGTCCCTATCCCAGTTGCTAAATTACCACATCACGAGTGCTAACATTAGTCCTGCAGTTTAGTTGAAGGTTGAAAGGCTGGAAGACAAGGAGTAAACTAAGTCCTGTCTCATCTTGGACCCTTTTGTGGCGCTGAGAATCCGTTTAGCAAGTTCACCATCAGTGCTTTCCTCACAGGGTAAATCAAGGGAAACTTGGAGACCTGAGGTTTGACTGGTGTGTATAAAGCATAAGTACATATTCTGGGTGTGGAGTGACACCGTGACCTCGCCGCAGGCCAGCAAGGCATAGCCAAGGTGGCAAAGCACCAAAGCTCCAGAGATTTCAGCTCAAACACAGTATTTCTTGATTTTCCCGCAACGAGCTTCCAAGAGCCTGTCATTTCCAAAGCTTCTACCTCTCCCACAGCCTCTCCATTTTCATTTTGAAATACATCAAGCTACGTACACTGACATGTCACTGAGGATTTTACAATCATTCTGAGAAATGAGCGTGGACCAGTGATGATTCAAGTCCATTTTGGCACACAGGTATACATTTGAGAGAACTCTTTTTACCAGGAGGAGGCTATAAATTATAAAGCAGCTATCTTGGTTGACCTTAGCGAAATGATGTTTATTTTAGCACAGGAGGAAAGGGTAAAAAACACTCTGAATACACTCAAGCCCTTCATCTCTGGTTAAATCCTGGAAGTTTTCTTTCTGATCCAGAGCTCTTCCTCCTTCAAGGGCGTTTCAAATTCTTGCGATGCGAGTCACTCTGTTTGTACAAAATGCTCCTGGGGTCCTTATCATTCCAGGACACACCAGCCATCAAAGACACCTGAGGTGACGGCAGTATCCACCTGCACGGTGCTTATCTCAGGAACCATGGGATCTGTGCAGGAGGAGGCAACAGCTACTACTGATTTCTTTGAAATTTCAGCGATCAGTCTCCTGGGAGCAGAGTTGTTGACCCTCCCTAGGAATCCATGAATCTCTGTGATATTTGGCAGCTCAGGGAAGATCCACAGCATTGAAGCCAAGCAAATGGCAAACGCTCGCTCGTCTGCAAATCCTTATTTGGTGAGCCGCGCTGTATTCAGCCCGGCTCGGAGCTCTGCTGTTTATCGCAGACGTGAATTCCTTGGAAAGTCTTTGGACCTTAGTACCTTTGGCTTTTTACCAGTCTGGGAAAGTGCCTCGGCTTTCACAACCTGATGATGGTTGTGGAGCAACCCACACCGTCTCCTCTCTGCATGGCAGGTTACTCTTCCATCACTTCACCCACCATGGCAAGAGCTGCCAAGTCTTTGTGGGCTACCTTTTGAAAAGCACACAGGTCCCCAAATCCCCTGTTGAAATGAACAGGATTTAGGAGACCATGTGCTTCAAAACTAGGCTGGAGACACAAGAGAGCTTGTGGTGCATAATGTAATTACACAAAAACAGACAAGAGGCATCATATGAACCCTGATGCCGAACACCCAGCAACTGTCTGAACGTGGGAGATGGAATCCCTACACCAGCCCAACTTGAGTCACAGTCACGTTTTCACAGCCAAAACCACCACAGTCCTCACTGTGCTGGGTGGTCTGAAATTGCTCTGCTCCCAGCTGGCAGGAAAGGTGGTGGAGAAGATGAGGAACTGGGCCAAGCCAACATTGATTCAACCCATTTCTTGCAAATCTTTGGCTCTTCTCTGGGTTCAGACAACATGTAGCTCAGTGAGGTCTGGAACTATATTTGGGGCTGCTTGGGGTGAGCAGGGTGCTGACGCCAGGCTGGTTGCTCTATGTTTTATTTCCCACCTTGTCCCAGGTTCAGCCGACAGTGTGTGATAGACAAAGACAAGAGGAACCAGTGCAGGTACTGCAGGCTGAAGAAGTGCTTCAGAGCTGGCATGAAGAAAGAAGGTAGGTGCAAAGAGGTGTTTCAAAATTGCCTTCTGCTGGCTCTGGTCCTACTCCCACTGCAGAGCATGGTGGAGAGCAGCAGCAGCCCTGGCCTGGGGAGGTCATGCTCATGTTGTTTCAGTGAGAGATTTCTTCTTGTTGTAGCTGAAAGCCCTACTTCCCATCTCATCAGATGAGAATTTCAAAGACAGCCTTGCGACGGTGTTCACCTATCCTGGGAGGCTGATCTCTTTGGGATATTATTATACTGGGAAAGGGATGGGTTTCCTCAGGGTTCGTTTGCTCTAAGTGCTTTGCAATTCCCTTGCTACATACCTGCTAGCACAACTCCTAATCCCAGCTGCGACAAGGTCAGCAAGGACCTGCCATGCTCAATCTCATAAATGCCAGCAGTTGAGACTACTGTACAGTAGCATTTGGCAGTTGATTTGGCAGATGCTCATGTAGCTTGGTGCAACCCTTAGGGCAAGGTGCAGCCTGAACACAATGCCTTATGGTGTGAGACCTGCTGCTCCATGGCATGGAGAGCACAGCCAGCACACCCAGAGGCAGATCATAGAATCCTAGAATGGCTTGAGTTGGGTAGGACCTCAAAGATCATCTAGTTCCAACGCCCTGCCATGGGCAGGGACACCTCCCACTAGAGCTGGCTGCTCAGAGCCTCATCCAGTGTAGTCTTAAATACTTCCAGGGATGAGGCATCCATAACTTCTCTGGGCAACCCTTTTCACTGTCTCACTACCCTCAGAGTAAAGAACTTCCTCCTAATGTCTAACCTAAATCTCCCCTGCTCTAGTTTCAAACCATTGCCCCTTCTCTTGTCACCACATGCCCCTATAAAATTCCCTCTCCAGCTTTCCTGTAGGCCCCCTTTAGGTACTGAAGGCTGTTATAAGGTCTCCCTGCGGCCTTCTCTTCTCCAGGCTGAACAGACCCAACTCACTCAGGCCCACAGGTGGCTCCTGTGTCCATCCAGCTGGAACCTGAGTCAGTCAAACCCCTCGGTAATTCTGTCCTTGGAGTGGATATAGCATGAGTATTAACTCTAGTACTGAAGGATCAATCCAGTATTGGGTGATGCCTTTTGTTGCACTTCATATTGGCTGTATTAAGAGGGAGTTGAAGTGTTGGAGAGCATTTGGATATCAGTGACCATGGGGAAGTGCTCTTCCAATGCGCTAAATGAAGTACTGAGATTTACAGTGCCTATGTTAAGCAAGAGAAGAACCACTTCTGTTAGCCTGTGCCTTAATTCCCTACAGCTGGCTTCCCTGGGAAAGTTTGGGACCTATCCTAGCATTTTTGCTCTCTGCTCCTCTGCTGTTTGCATAGCGGCAGAGCACAAATAATATTATTTTAGTTATTCCAAGCCTTCTTGGCAGAGACTGTCCTTGTGCACTGAGTGCTTAGCAAAGTGGAGGCCCAACACGCTACGGATGGTACATCCCTCTAGATGTGCAGGTAGTGGGGTGATGGTTTCAGCACTCTCCACCCTTCATTTGTGCTGTTTTCCAACCCACAAACAGCTAAAGGGCGAGGGAGCTAGAAAAGGACTTGAGAGCTTCTTTCCACCCCACTGAGTCAAACACCCCCGACCCAAGGGATGAAATCATGAGCCCACTGAAACCAAGGGGAAATTTGTCATTGATTCCTGGTAATTCATAAGATTTCCCTGGTGATGAAAACATCTTTCCAACCTTCTGACCATATGTTATTCTGGAGAACAAGGGTGTCTTGAAATTTGGCCTAAGTCAGGCGTGTAGCAAAAGTGCCTGCTGGTTTAATTTAGGAGAAATGGAGCAAATACCGCAGACGGAAAAAAAAAGTAGCCCTCAACATAATAACGACCAAATCAAACCGATCTGGTCAGTTCTCGATGGGGATGAAGCCAATTGCCTATGCAGCAAGCTCCACGGCTTTTGGCAAGGCTGAAATCTGGTTATCAGCTCATTCTTTGAGCCGAAGCACGGGTTTTATTGGTTTTATGGTAAAAGTTATAAAACCTTGGCTCACGCCTTCATTATTGATTGCAGCTCGACGGGAGATGACTCGTTTCAAGTTCCACATCATAGTCACATTCTTTGAAACTTTTTTTTTATGAGTGCACAGTCAGGTTGTGCGCTCACAAACTGCTCATGTGTTTGGTAAGGAAGATTTTTAAGCACCTTGAGCAACTGCTTTGGGGAAATTAGCTTAGCTGACCAGAGCTCTAGCCAAAGCATGTGTGCAGGACTGTGAAAGATATTTTCTTGCCCAATTGTGTGCACAAAAAGAACACAGTTATTTGCTTTAGGGTAGTTCTAGATTAATATTAAACAGTATTGCGAAGCGTCAGGGGAAAAGAGAAGTCGTGTCTTGGGCTAGAGCAATACAGAATCATAGAATTGTCAGGGTTAGAAGGGACCTTAAAGATCATTGAGTTCCAACCCCCCTGCCATGGTCAGGGACACCTCCCACCAGAGCAGGTTGCCCAGAGCCTCATCCAACCTGGCCTTAAAAACTCCCAGGGATGGGGCTTCCACCACCTCTCTGGGCAACCTGTTCCAGTGGCTCATCACCCTCATGGGGAAGAACTTCTTCCTAACATCCAATCTAAACCTACCCTCCTCTAGTTTGGGATGATATGAGGATGATATAATTATTAGAGCATGATATTTTGGTGCCATGCACTGATTCATCTCGGGACATCCACAATCAATGTGTCCTGTTGTCCCAGCACCGGCACGCAAGCCTTTGAGACTTTCTTTCTCTGGCACACCACTCTTCAGCCAGCCCATCGAACAGCAATCAGACTTTCCAGGGTGTGGTAATAGCGTAGTTTATTGACAGTAGAGGAGAAGAAGCTGGAAACCATCCTTTTCCCAGCCTGTCTGTGACAATACACCTGGGGTGGGGTTGGCAGGGTTGTGTCACCCTCGCACGCTCCCCACCGCCGGTGCCCCACTGACCCACTGCTCGATGGCTGTGTGGGTAAACAGGAAAACTTACTGTTCCCCAGCAAAACCAGCCGATAAAGTGGAGTTTTGGATGCAGAATGGTTCTTTTCTTTATTTTTTTTTCAATCTTCCTGTATGTAAGACATGATGTAACACATTTGGATCTTACTTTTTCTCTTTCTTTTTTTTTTTTTGTTTCCCCATTTTGGAAACAGTTCTTGTGGCTAAGAAATTGTGAGGAGCTGTGTTATGCAGCCTGCTAGAAAGGAAATTTCTGCCTAAAGTAGAAGCCGCATGATGCAAATACCCAAACTAGCTTTAAAGTGGCTGTCTCCAGGGGCAGCAGTGGTGGTGCAAGGCTGAGGGTCTCAGCACAGGCTGGTCCTGGGAGCACAGTGCAGTGGGGCTGTAGGTTTACTAAGGTCTTGGGGCAGCTGGGCAGAGGCTGTTGAGGTCATCAGCAGGGTCCTTTTGATTCTCTCATTTGTACACTCTGGATTTGATCCTGGTTATGGGAAGGACCAGGATTGTCCCACACCAAGCCTCAGGGCTTGTGAATTGAGATGTGGTCCAGGTTCCATCAGTGCCAGCGAGAGCAAGAATGGGCCAAGACTTGAATCTTGTGGAAAATCCAGTCCCCAGATTTCCTAGAAATTAGCTCATTCAGGAAGACTCCTACCCCAACTTCATTTTTGCTATCAATAATTCACTTTAATAACAACAGATAAATAACCATTAAATTTGGGATGAAGGAGAGGAAAAGGCTTGACTGAAGGTGAACTCCTCCTTATGTCCTGAAATGGTGCTATCACCAGGATTTAGGATTTTTACAGGAGATTCACACCTTTATTCTTGTTTCATGGTTAAGGCTGGGACTTTACCGCAGGGTGGTCTGGGTGTTTCAGGGATTATCTGGCTGTTCTCTCTGATTTTCTCCCTTTGCACAGGAGAATTTCGATTTCTATTGTTTTGCACAATGTTACTGGACAGGTTTTTGGCCACTGCAACATCAGTGGATAAGGAGTGCACCAGATACTTAAGCACCCGAAAAAAACAGGAGGATACTATTTTTAGCATCTTACTGAGATCATGTTTAACTTTGAGTGAATTAGCAGGGTGTGATTTTTCAAGTGAGCCAGGTCATCCACTCGCACGGAGTTGAGCGTCTGAAACCCTGGAAGCCCTTTGAAATGCCAGGACTGCACTGTCAGGATTCAGTTTGCTGGTGAAAATAAGAGGGGTTAATATTTAACCTGTCATCTCCTTTAAAGTAATTTATGAATGTACATGAATTCCATCAGTTTTACACAGAAGTAAAAAGAATTATTGCACCATTTACTGTCACAACACAGTGGGAGGATTTGAGGCTACTTTTTTCTTTATTTTTATTAAATTGGACAGGTTTATAGGACTCTTTTATTAGTGTATCAGAGGACCTCTGTCTTGTTTCATACCTCTTGTTTGCCCCTCTCTTCTCCCAGCTTTCAGAAGGCTGGGGCTGCTGTTTATTATAAAGAGGGATGGAAAAGATAAAGGATCTGCCCTACTTTGCCATAGTCATCAATCAGACCCGAAGGCCGTGAAAGGATTAGATGTGCAGGCATCATTGGGATTTATTTGCAAATAAAATACACGACACCTACAACGTCAGAGGTAGCTTGAGGAAAAAAAAAATACTTGTGCATATAAATTAATCAGACAACAGGAGTAAATCTGTCAGTGGAGACAGAAATACTGTGAGGTCTGGTGAAGGCCAGCACCGTGCTGGGACACCCACTCCTCCCTCCTCCTGCTGTCTCTTTATGCCATTTATTAAGATATTTCCAACTCCAGTGGCAATAAATGAAGATGGTTTTAGTAGAACAATAATGGAAATGGCAACACCCATGCAGGCAGGGCTTTAACCTCTGCAGTAACCATGGAAAGTCACTGGTTTGCTGCCGTCCCTTTCCAGTCAATGCCTGTGCCTGTGTTTATTTGGCTGCCTGGAGGTTCCTCCTCACAGGCTCTGTACCTCTGCGGCAAGGCAGCAAGGACAAAATGTTTGGGAAACCCGGGTTTGTTGCAATCCCACAAACACGCCGCCGTTTGCTCAAGAGCCGCCGCACGTGCTCCGCAGCCCACTCGGCCGTCGGCGTCCTTGATGCGCTCATGGCGAAAGGGCCCGGGCTTGCTCTGAATAACTAAAACCCCTCCGACGGCTCCTTTACATCAGACGGAGAACATGTTTGTTTTCCCACAGTCAGGACGTGTCGTAGCCGTGGACAATTCCCCGGAGGGAGGCGCAGGCACCGTCTTGCTCTCTCTCCCCTTTCCCTGAGGGAAAGCCCGGGTCAGGGCCGCACTGTCTTTGGTTGGTAGCATCGTGGGGCCTTGTTCCTGCTGATGTCCCCTCGTGCCGGGGGCAGCAGCCCTTCCCTGTGTTTAGTGGCTTTGGGAACTGGAGCAAACTGCAGAGGACAGGATTAGAGGGGAAAAAAATGGGTGAGGGAAGCTTTTGCCAGGCGTTTACTAGAAATAGTCGTAGTCCCTCAGAGACAGTAGGAACCAGCACTGGGATTTTAGGCCTTCCTGTAAGTTTGTTGAGTTTTATTGACTGCAAAGCTGAGATCACGTCCGGGCCTGGGCACCCTCAGCACCAGCACGCCCCTCGAGCACTCCCAAATGCCTCACCATGAGTGACCTATCCCTTCCCTTTTACAAGCACAATAAATATAGCAATATAATTTCCACACAGTAATAGATCAATTTTGTGGCAGGTAAAACATTAACTCCCTTCTGGACCTAATTCCATCACATCTTGGGTACTTTCAGCGATAACACCCCAATCACCCTGAGAAAGTCAGTCTGTACCATCCACTTACACTTGAAGATTGAGCTTATCAGAGCGTGAGGGAAGCACTGAAATATGTACCATAAAACGACCCGGGAGAAAAACAGGCTGAGGCTTCTTAAAGGAGTCTGTCATTGGGGACTAGGACCAGGTCTACCTGAGTTTGTAGAACCCACGTAAAATAAGACGTGTAACTCAGTAGGAAAGGCAACATTTGTACCTTTTCTTGTAAGTGGGCAAAAAGAGCCCACTCACTCCCAGAGAGCTACATGGGGGAGAATCTGATAGGAAACCAGGCATAGAAGGTTGGGTGGGGACGTTCCAAGGACGTCAGCGATGACTTGGAGTCAGGTGAGCTTGTTTCTCTTCAGCACTGGGTGCTGCTTCTCTTCTTTCTGGTGTACCAAAAAAAGCTGTGAATCTATTCTGAAGGTTAATCATAGATTATGGTTCCTATCCTCACCTTCAGACTGATGAAGATCCCTCTCTGAATAGCCTTTTCCACCCCACCGTGTGTAGAGTAATGGAAACAGCTATCTAAGGTAGGTTAGCAGAGCCTCCCAAGGGCTGTAGTTGTTTTTTTTCCTGTAAATTGATGTTTAACTGTCTCTTTGTAGTGTCCTTAGCCTGAAAAGGCTCCGGTAGCATATCTGTGTGCTGAATCTTTTACAAATTGAGGTCCCCATCTGGCTCCTTAGAGTCATTCCAGCAATATTGGCTCGGGTGGATCCCAGCAGAGACTCCTTTGCCCCTCCCCAGCACACCCAGTGAGCGGGTCCCGGTTGACAAGGCTGAGCCCCACATCCTGGAAAACAAATACTACGTTCCTGCCGATAACGGGAGGTATTGATTGATGTCACTGCTGCTTGTTTTCTGCCCTTTCACTTTGTTGGCTTCTCATCAGAGGCTGGTTAAGAAAACAGGTCAGTGGTTGGACCTGAGCTGCCAAAAAAAGAAAAACGACCATCCCACCCCTCTGTGTGCGGAACGGTGCCTACGTCTCTGCCTTTGTCTGATTTTAGAGAATCATATTCCGTGCAGAGAGCGATGCTTGCCCTAAAGCAAGGCCCAGCAGCCAAGTCAAGTCTCAAAAGAGTGATGGTGAGATGATTTTGCTGACTTGACAAAAATAATCAGTGCTGGAAACGTCTCCAGTGACCACTTTGGAGACAAACCCGCACCGCTTCACATCCAAGGGGTTAAGGCCCAGAGAGAGTTGTGCTGTGACAGCTATGGCTTAGTCATTCCCCCTAAATAAACCCAAAAGGAGACTGGAATTGCTGTATGAAGGAGGAGGGATGTGTTGCATTATCACCACATGCTAAATCTTCCCGCTCCCTCTGCTTTAAGGACCTGACAGTTGCCTTCCTGAGCTGTACGTAGCCAAGACACATGAGCTGTCAGGAAAATGCTGAGTTTATGTTCAGGCTTCTTCCTCCAGCGCCCTGTGGGCTTGTTCGCTGCTGGACGGAGGCAATAGGGCTTGGGGGAGAAAGTAACATGGAAAACAAGGTTGGATTAAGTCTAAATTCTGCTTTTTCTTTCTCTGCTGCTGTTTTACTTGATGGCTGCGGTGGAGACGAGTCAGTTCTTGGAGCCTGTGTTGCAAAAATAAACTGCTGAAGTGCAATAAATCCCTTATGTTCAACAAGCCGGGTTGATGCAGCATGGGGCCTCGATGTAGCTTGTGCTTCAGGTGATTTAAAGGGTGGAACGGCCCTCAAAAAATCAACATCTTTTTTCTAATTCACCGTAGCATGGCCATACCTTTCTGTACGTTAAAAAGTCCAGGGCTGATCTTCCCTCTGCGGTGGTCACTGCAGTGTGTCCAAGGTGCGTTGTACCGTTGTTATTAATCGTTCGGGACACTCTGGGCAGTGGTTTGCACGAGGTGCCAGCAGAGCTGGAGACAAAGCCTGGCTTGGTTTGTTCCCTCAGCTGTGTGCTGGCGTTGCCGTCGGGCAGCAAGGCCGAGGGAATGGTTTTGAGGGGGAATTGGAGAATTTAAGTTTCCCTTCTTTGGGGTTTCCTTGATGAGGTGACTCTTCCTGCTCCCCATGGGTGGTGGAGGTGTCTGGGGACCACCACCTGTGATGCCGTGGGGCAGGGGACACTTCAAGGCTGCTCTGAGGTGGGATCAGAGGATGTTTTTTTCCAGTGTTGCTGTGAGATGAGATGCAACCACTGGGAGCTCAGGAGAGGCTTCCTGATAAAATGTGTATTGGAGGCCAGGGCTCCGGCATTGTGGGTGCATTGCCAAGGGAAAAGAGTCAACATCAAATCCCCCAAACTCCCTCTGAGCTGCAACAAACCCAGTGGGACCAGTGAACATCCCACAGGGATTGTTATGACTGCCAAATGGCCTTACCTCCTTCTCTTGCTCCTGTGCTTGGTCTTCTCCCTTTCTAGTGGCCTTTTTCCCCTCCCCTGGTGCCTGTCTGATCTTATTCCAGCATCCAACAGGAGTGAAGGGTCTTGCAGTCTCTGAAGCCCCATCCACTCCTGTTTGGAGACCACAAGTAGCAGCCAAGATAGTGCAGGAAGTTTTTTGCTGACACAACCACTGCTCCCTCTCATTTCAGCCGTGCAGAATGAGCGCGATAGGATCAGCATTCGCAGGAGCAGCTACGAGGACAACGGCTCGCTCTCCATCAGCGTGCTCACTCAGGCCGAGGCCATGGCACAGCAGGTAAGAAATGCGTGGAACAGCCCTCCAACCGAGTAGGTGGCCTTCAGCTGTCCCTTATGGGGTTATGAACTCGTTAAATCAACCAGGGCAGGGTCTTTTTCTGCCCTTGGGTGGCTCTTGCATGAAGGCACAGGGAAGAAAATGCATTAGAAAGATCCAGAAGCAGATAGTAAAAATTCTTGATGCTCTCTCAAGGCAACATGTTGTGCAAGGAGCAGATGCAGCCTTTGGTGTGAGATGCAAAGCTGAAATTCCAGGGGCTGGGAGGTGTTGCAGATGCTGGATCCCTCTGCCCCCAGTCTAAATTGTTGCTGCACCCCTAAAAACTCCTTCCATTCCATGTAGAATTTTATCCCTCCTTGCTGCACGCTCTGTCCTGCTCGGAACATAATGTTCCTGTCACGGTCCATTTTATCTTTTCTTGTAACTTCTTTACCAGGACAAAAATTTTAGCGGTGAAAAATAAAGCTAGTAAAACCACTGGGCTTCAACTAACACTGATTGCTTTCTTAGTTCTTGTTCCACAATGAATTTCGCCCAACGTGTCCTTTAAATTCTTATGCAAATAGCCTTTCTCCACTGAAACATATGGTCCAGATGTTGCATATTACACGCAGCAATGCATCCACTTCCTCTTTCAAAAGTATGCTTTAACCCTCTCCCCTTCTTGCAGCTCTTTAAAGATTAAAATGGGTGGTTTATGTCCCAGACAGATGTTTGGGGAAGAATGGCTGGCTGCATTTCACGCATTTGGCTGCCTTGAGTGGTTGATGCGACCCAGGGCTGCTGGCAACTGCTAGGAAGGGGAATATTAACCAGATTTTGTCCTGAGCCAGCCTGGAGAGTGGGGAAGGAGGTGGAGGAGGGAGGGGAGTCTGTTGGGACCGAGCACCACCTCGTGGAGGCTTCACCATGGGCCGTACGTCGGACGGCGGACACCGCTGAGCAAATAAATGTGCAACCACCCGGGGAACACTTGGAGACGACCTGATGAGGTCAATGTCTGTGAAGGCTTCCCATGTTGTCGATGAATCGTTGCTGCTGAGGGTGGCAAACCAGCAGGGATTTAGTCCCAGCAACTCAAGGGGGTTGTTTCTCTTCCAGTGCTCGTCGCTGAGCCCGGTGCACAGCGCGGACATCGCTATGAAGAAGGTTGCAACCATCAATGATGTGTGTGAATCCATGAAGCAGCAGCTTCTGCTGCTGGTTGAATGGGCAAAATACATCCCGGCGTTTTGTGAGCTCCCACTTGACGACCAGGTAAAATGCAAATGTCTCTTCCCTGCAAAGCCACCGCCTTCCATAGGAATTCCCAGCCATACATTTCAACAGGAGAGTCTGATATTAACATATAGATTGCTCTATGCAGAGCAATAAAGTAAACAGGAGAGAAAGACTAATAAAGGACAAGGGGGTCCGTTAAAAATAAGTAGCCAAAGTCCCCCAGGATATAGTAGAGTTGGTCACTCCAGTCTGCACAAGGACAGAGTCAAAAAGGACCCATTTTCCCTTTTCAAATACCTGATAATTGCACATAAAACCCATTTATCTTCTGTGAACTCAAATTATTCAAGCTCTTCTTTGCTCTTTCAGTTAAAACCAACTTTTTATCTGAACGTAGCACTGCTGAAAAGTGAAGATATGCTAATAAATTCTAGCTCTTAGTAGTACTTTATCCATAGATCTTACATATAGGAGCAAACACTACATTTGGCTTAATCTAAACAGCAACAGCTCATTGTTCTCCGCTTTTCAAATGTAGTTATTTCTTTCTTCTGTGCCTTCTCCAGGTTGCCTTGCTCAGAGCCCATGCAGGGGAACACCTGCTCCTGGGAGTAGCCAAGAGGTCCATACCATACACTGATTTTCTGCTATTAGGTAAAGTAGTGAAACACAATCCTGCTTTTATATTTCACACCTCCAAGTCATTGCCAAGTATCCTCCCTGCCTGAAATTCTCTCTGTGCTCCTGGGCATGGTCTGGGCATCTGGTCTGAGACTGAGTGCTTGAGAAGGTCTCTGGAGAAGTGTAAAAAGGAGGAAGCAAATTCACTGGGGTTTTTACAACCGCTCCCCTACTGCTTTGAAAACTCCCAATGTTTAAATGGCATCTCAAACTGCGTTGCCTTGGTTGTGTAACTGAAATTGCCAGGACACAGGCAAGCAGCTGGTTGGGTATTGGTGCTTCAAAACTTAGCAGAAAGGTCTATTAAATATTATAGTGCAAACAGATATTTCCTTTTCCTGTAGCTCTCTGCCACCAACACCAGAGGGGAGCCCCAAGCAATCTGCTGTACTTGCAGATATCCCTGCTCATGACAGGAGGGTGGGACTAGATGAGTTTCAAAGGTCCCTTCCACTCCAAACTGTTCTATGATTCTATAGTTCTTGGGGAAATGAGAGCACTGACCTTAAAAGCCACACATGAAATAAAAGAGGGAAGAAGGACTTTGTTTAAAAAAATTACACACACCAGAAATAAAGATGGAACACCGCTTGCAAACAGATGCCAGGTATAACAGAGGGGCAACCAGAGCAGAAGGTGGAGCAGGTTTTGTGTACCGTGTGAGTGCACTGACGTGCAAATGAGATGATAATTAAGGACCAAAGAATGAGATCCCCGGCTGGCTTCTCAATCATGACTCTGAGTAAGAAGCTGCACACTGGAAATCTGCTGCACGTGGGCACTGGGACTACCTGGCAGCATGCTTTGGGATAACTTCTGGAGGTGGCCGTGTCTGCAGAGCTAGAGTGAAAATCTGACAGCGAGTTTTTCTTGTCTCCCCAGGGAATGACTTCATCATCCCAATGCACTGCCCAGAACTGGAAATTGCTCGTGTGGCCACCAGAATCTTGGATGAGTTGGTGAAGCCCTTGCGGGACATTCAGATCGATGACAATGAGTACGCTTGCCTTAAAGCCATCATCTTCTTTGATCCAGGTAAGCTTCCTCCCTCCTTGCTAAGCATGGGGCTTGAGAAGGTGTTGAGGGCTCTCTGGTAACCAGGAAAACCCCTTTGGCAGCAGCTCTTCCTTTCCTCCTGCCTCTGCTGTAATGAGCAAGGACATCTTAGAAGTCACCTCCTTCTGAACACTTTCCTATTTAGCCAGTTTTAACTCCAGCCAGACGGATGTCCATGACTCTGCAGACCCTAGAGGAGTTTTGCTGCTTGAAAGCCCATCAGTCTGAAGCGAAGGAAATGACTATTAAGGACATATATGCCTATATTGAATTATGCATAAGTAAGTGAAGTGAGTCAACCGAGCAGCAGCGCGGAGCATCCATCAGAGTTCAGAAAGCAGCATTAAAAACCACAGAGAGCTGGACTGTTCAGAGTACCCAGAAATATGAAGGTTGCCTGTTAATGGATCTTGCTGGCAGTCAGAACTGACTGAGGGCAGGACTAATCCTCACAGGATGGAGAACAGGGAAACACAGGCAAACGAAAGCTTGTTTTGAACGTTTTCTTTATTCTCATTCCACAAACATGGGGGTTTCTCTGCCAGCCCACGCTCCCCTCAGACCCTCCTGTTTCTACGTGCCTACAGCACGCACACAACCTCCCCTTGGTATGACACCCAAGTGCCTTTTATTATTGCCCTGTAGCTTGGAGAACAGACGGGGGAACAATTCCAAGTCCAGAACAATGCCCTTTTGTCTTTAGCATCTATTAGCGTGGAGAAATTAGAGAAGCTTCCATTAGTTATTCTTTGCTGCGCTTGCCGATTTGAAATCAAGCTGCAGGAGTTTTACAAACATCATGAACTTTGGCTCTCCAAAGAGCCTGCAGGAAACCTGAGCAAGGGTGGTTTTATCAAACTGAGTTTGACAAATTACCTTCTCGGCCCATCAGCACCTCGGTGAAGCTTTAGATCACCGAGCCGGTCGAGTGCTGCGATTTTATCGAAAAGGAAAAAGTGTGAAGCTCTGACAGAAGTGAAATTGTACCTGGGTGTCCATAGAGGTACATGCTGACGTGTGACAATTTGTTAACCACTTTAATGAATCTCTTGGCATGATTACCCCTAAAATGTGGTGCTTGTGGGTTCTTTATAGCCAGTGAAGGAAATGGGCCAGTGAGCCAGAACTTCGAGTTTGGGATAGCAGGAGAAGCAGGACTGGAAAGCTGTAAATCCCAGCACCTCACCCTACCCAGAGAGCACATTTACTTGCTTAAGCAAAACTGGAAGAATGATCCATAAAAGTCAGATTGGCCTCAGCTCAAAGACAGGAAATCAGGACAAGAATCCGATGCTGCAGTGGGTGTGACTACAACATACAGGCACTAAACTCATGTGGGTTTAGTGGCAGTAGTTGGGACTCAAAGTTTTCAGGGGAAAATTCCAAGCCATTTCCATGAAAGGACAAATACAATTCAATTGCTAAATCCAGACATATCCATCTGAATCAAGCTCTTGTTTTCTTACTGTTTCCCCTCAAATTCTCCTCACTGTTCCATGTGAGCTATGGAATAGTAGCAGTCCAATGTTAATCCATCAGATAAACTTGGAGACTCTGACAGATAATTGTCAGAGGATCACTGACATCCCATCCATTTCCCTCTACAGAGCCTGTCTGACAGGGTGACGCCTTTTGGCTACGTAGACCAGCAATTATCTTCATTTTTTTTTTCCTCCTTCCAGACTGCAAAGGCCTGAGCGAGCCCGGGAAGGTGAAGAACATGCGCTTCCAGGTCCAAGTCAACCTAGAAGACTACATCAACGATCGCCAGTACGACTCCCGGGGCCGGTTCAGCGACATCCTCCTCCTGCTGCCCCCGCTGCAGAGCATCACCTGGCAGATGATAGAGCAAGTCCAGTTCGTGAAGCTCTTTGGTGTGGCCAGGATCGACAGCTTGCTGCAGGAGATGCTGCTGGGAGGTACGAACCCTGCTGAGAAAGGAGAGTGAAGTTGTTTTGTTTCGAAGCCGTTACAGGGTTTGGGTTTGTGTCCTTTTCTGGAAGGTGAACGGTAGAGAGAACTTGGTCTTGGGAGGAGAGAAGTAAAGGCTCAGGTTGAATCGTAGCTTGACTGTGGGTTCTTCACTCCAGTTCAATCCCCAAGCCATTTCTTTCCAGCTTACCTCTGACAATCGGTTTTATAGAAATTTTACGCTCTGTGGTGCTTCACACGCCTGACAATCTCGCAACCTGATCCTCTTTGCAAGAAGACAATGCCTTTTTTTGTTAGCAATATGCAGAAGTTAGTTACAACTCTACGGGAAACCCTGGTACGAGCAGTAATTGGGCCACACACAGAGAGAGATGAGCCATGCAGTTGGGTATTAGCTGAAACCCCAGCCATCCCAGGAGGTTGCCCCTAGACAGTAAAAAGGCTGAGAGCGAAGCGGACATCTGAAGCAGGAAGGAAGCGAAGATGAGTCAGGACATTAACCCTCACCCACAGAGGTCTTCCACATTCTCTGAAAAATGAGAGATTTGGCCCAAAGCATCTGACTTCTTGGTAACTATGAAAAGGATGATATCTTCTCCCACTTCCACTGCAGGAACCACCGTTGATCTCCAGTACCAGTCAGCACCTCCCAACCTCAACCTGGAACCGCTGCCAGGACACGTCCTGCCGAGCAACATGAGCTCTGTGATTCACACCGCCCCCGACCGTACGTGTCCATTTTTATGCTACCAGTGTCAGCGTAATGAAGGGACTGGACAGGAGAAGCAGGGAAGGAAAAGACTTCTAAGTTTATTTTTATATTGAAGCTTTACATTTGAATTAGAGTTCACAGACACCCCCCCTTGCTGACTTCCTTTCCTAGACACTCTGGAAACACCCTTCCAAAGAGAAGCTGAGATTTTCATGTGATCCAGAGGGATTTTGAGACGCTACTAAACATCACAAGATTTTTAAAAAAGGAAACCAGGATTGCTGACTATATTTCTAGGAACACAGGCAGTGCAGGACAATACCACAAAGCAGCACACATGGTTATTAGTGGCAAATTTCCCCACATAAAGTGTCTTGGTTGCTGTCAACCAGAAGACAATATGACCTGAATACAAGACGGTCTTCAACCGCTCTGGGCACTGCTGCCAGGCAATGGCTACTTGTCAGGGCATTTACCCACTGTAGTAACAAACAGACCATGCTATTAAAACAAAAAAAGTAGAACATGAGTTGCAATTGAACAACCCCTGTCCCGTTACCACAATGTCTTTCACATGATCTCCTTCTGCCAGTTAGGATCATCTACCTCTTGTAGCATATTTTGCTATTTCTCAGCCATGTCAGTGTTGGCATCACATATTTTTAGCTTCCCTTTTTTTTTTTTTTTTCCCTTTTTGAAGCCCCTTTGCAGCAAGGGAGATGAGAGAGATGGTGTTGGGTTCTGTAAATGAAGTATAGAGGCCAGCAGGCTGAACTCTTCTCTAATGAGGATGAGAAGGATTAAAAAGCAGTTGGGGCATTTGCCAAGCGCAAAATACTGAGAAGAGTCAGTTCATGCCTATTGGGCCATCCTGTGCCTCATCACAAACAGGAAGGAAGAATAACTATGGCAGAACATGCCTGAGTTTGGGACGGATCCCCCTGCCCTAAGCTCCTTGCTTCACAGGATGGTTGGCTGATTTGATATGGGCACTGCTCCACTGAACGGTGTCCGTTTTAATTCTGTTTCTCTTCTCTCCCAACAGCATCTCCTGAAACATCCCTTCCATCTCCTTCTACAAGCACAGGCAGTGAAGACTATAAACTAGGCTCTAGCGCAGGACCCACAGCCCTAGCGCAGCTCTTGCCTCAGACACTGATACCCAAGCAGGAGATTTTATAGGGAGAGGTGGAAGGAGAAGCTGGGAGCAATATGAAAACTGTGCTGAAAGTGAAACGGGCCCTTTCTCTTTGCAGAGGCAAAGCACAGCAACCCCCTGCCAGCAGCCGGATCCATCGGTCACACCATGTCCCACCCGTGAGTCGAGCACCACCAGGTCCCAGCAGCCCGCAGCAGGAGCCTCACCGTGGGTCGTCCCACCACCTCATCTCACCAGTGATTGGGGATAATGCTCTTTTCAGTAGCACCGAGCTCGGTGTGATCACGAGCCTTCGGCCACTAGCTTCCTAAAACCAAATGCCTTGAGCAGCTCCTGGCAATCGTTAACGAGCACGGCGTGTCTTGGATTGTCAGGATGAAAAGGTCTCTTCCCATTAAAAACCTAATTACACTCCCATTTCGCCTGCTGCACATTCAGCTTATGAAGATATTCTTCCTTATTCCACACAGATGTGACTTGTTCCACCTAGACCAGCTAATACTTAGTGCTGGTCAGTTATTATTTGTGATTAGAAACAGCAACATTTTGTCATTTTCCACAATTTCTACTATATCTAGAGTCCAGTTTTGAGCCATCCTCTGCTTTGTGTGTGCATCCAAGGCGGCGACGAGATGGCAGCAAGGATCTCTCCATCGTACCGTGGCTGCTGGCTCTGGTAACCCTCCCCAGCTCAAGAAGCTGTTGACTTAGGAAGCTCAAGAAGCTGTTGACTTACCAATCACTGCTTTGTATCTCCTGCAAATATATTTGGAAGGCATAACAAAATGCCAAAAAGCCCTTTTCCCAGTAGACAAATAGGATTTTGCTGCAGTTTTATATGTCTCTCTAATGTCTGCAACCTAAATTTCAAAGCTCTGAATTAGCTAAAGGAGGAAGAGGCAGGTCTCCTTTGAGCCATTTATTTTTTATATATATATTAAAAAAAATGTATTTAAACCATAAGGTGCTTCTGCACTTAATCTAAAAGTAGTAGGTGACCACCATTAACCATGTTACAACTATTTAAAATCCTCCCGGTGACAGCTGATGACACAACCACCTCAAAAGTTCCCACAGTGCGGTCATGGTGTTACGGTGTTTATTTGAACAAACTGGACTTCACTAGAAAGCAGAATGTCAGGCTTCTACAAAACCTACTTTCATCTGTATAAAGAAGTCCAATGATCTCCATCAGAGAACTCCTGGGGGGTTGTGGGTGGCCATGCTGAGCAGCAGGACCCGCCGGAGAACCGCACACCCCACGTGCGGCCCCACTCACGGGCAAAAGAAATGAGGTGATGGTGCCCAGCTCCAGCTTTGTGAAGCTTATTTCACCACCTGGAGATCCTCAGGTAGAGGACGCTGCGGAAATACAACCTACTTGATGGAAAGAGAAGTTGGGAAGAGCATCTGAAGCCGCATCAAAAGGGAAGTTCTTTACCTTCCATTTTTTTAGAGTTGCTGCTCTACAGCATAAGGGAAAACCACTGAAAGCCGGGTTGAATTTCACCTGGGATCACAATGTTTTATTTTTCTACCGCCTACGAGGAATTTGATCTGACCCCACATGCTGGTAACTTTGATTTGAAACCGCTCTATCTGGAATCCAGGTTCCACTGCAAGCATTCCTGCGGCACGGCAGACACAACTGTACTTGGCTACTATTGCTTCCAGTTCCTCCATCGTGTAGATTACTTTTCTAGAAATCAAATGTACATTTATACGTGTTAATGGTAAGAAAATAAATCTAGGGGGGGAAATAAATTCCATCTTCTCCTATTTCATGTGGATAGTTTGCTTTTTTAACTCAAGCCCAAGTTCTCAAGCGTCTCTCCTGATTTCTCCAGTGCCGGTAACTTGGGGATTTTCACCTTAGGGATTTATTTTTCATTAAAAAGAACCACCTATGGCTGCAAAGACCGATGTAATTAGCAATCTAAGACATTATCTACATTATCTCATAGAAGAAAATAAAGGAGAGATCAGCCTCAGCCTCCAGTGTTCAGCTAGTCTGTGGAAGGGTCTCGGTAAGAATAATTTACCGTCTTACATAGGCCTGTATTAACAGCTTAATAGCAAAAAAATCTCCTTCTGACCTCCCCCTGTCCAACCTCACTAAATTAAACCAACATTCTTATGCAAACATACCTTAGAAGTGACTACTTTATTAGATTTCTGCTTTATTGGAATCATGATCCTGTTAAAAGAGGTTCAAAGCCATCATTGAAAAAGTATTCTCCTTGTCTGGCAAGATGTGAATTGCTCTGACAGAACGACAGGAATTAAGCAATCGGGAATAACACCAAAAATTATACAGAATTAATGCTTGTGCATTTCATTTTAGTAATATTAACAGATTTATTTTACAGCCCAGCTTCTGCATTTCCACTTTTTTTATGCCACCTTCTTCCTCCAAGAGCATCGAACACATTCACCAAAGCATTAACCTGCTGAAAAAAGACAAGCAGCCGTGGCACAAAGTTTAGATGAAGGTATCTGGGGCTATTTTCTCCACAGAAACAGCAGCGTACTAAAGTGTGATATTAGACCCAGGAAAGGTACTGAGGTATTTTTTCAGAATTATCACAAACAGGAAATTGCTTCCAGCCTCTCCCTCCTTCACCACCTTTTGACTCTCGTTGGGTCAGTTGGCACCACCCACCCAAACTGCCCTTTCCGGGCTGCGTAACTGGCTGCTCTTGTATCTGAAGCTACAGGACTAGTGGCAAAGTCAACACCTGTGCAGAGAAACGAGACCCCAAACCTGTATTTTACACAACGTGACAAAGATGCTCTGTGAAGAATTGTCAAATAGAAGTATTCACGTTTTCCCCGCTCACCTTAGCCAACCAGACAGCAGTAAGACAAGCAGTTACAGCAGAGGATGTAGGAAAAGAAATGCCTGAGAACAGCTCAGCGTTTGGCAAGGTTTAAAATCCTTCACAAGTAGAGTAGCATCTTCAATTTGGAGCAGTTATCACCCGTGACTTGATACACAAGCACATAAAATGACAGGGCAAAGGATGCGAGGTCGTTACCCCGAAGTTGTCGCCATCTAAATACGTGTGCAAAAAAAGTGACATAGAGAGCAGAAGTTAATCAACTAAGACTTCAATTCATTACTTTATTTTTTCTTTTTTTTTTTTACATTAAAAAAATTACAACATAACAAGGGTTTGAAAAGCCAAGTAAACCTGATTTCACACACGCACACACTTGCTAAGTCACAGGGTTCAACCGCTTGAAGTGATATTTCTTGATTTTCATCAGGATATTTTATTAAACAATATACACATTAAGAGCCTCATGACAAAGCCAGACACGTTTTTTCCCCACTCCCCCCTAATCTTTAAAGATGTGCAACTGAATACGCAAAGATTCTTGTGGAAATTCCAAAATTTCCCCTCAGTTACACGAGACGTAGTTTTGTTCATTTGACCACGATTTCACTGGATGTGCGCACCCAAAACCTCTCCAGTTTTACACATCGTCCCCCCCCACCCCCAAGCAGAGTGAATATTATTCCGTAGTATTGCACAGTTTTGTTCGCAGGGCCGTAGATGAGGAATGGATCCCTCTGTAATTTCACCCACCCAAATGGCATAAAAGCTGATGGAGCTGGAATTGAGATGCCGCAAAGAGTTACAAAGAAATGGAGAAGCAGGTCACTGGAAAAAAATACAAAAAAAAAGGAAAAAAAAAAAATAAAAAGAGAGAGAAAAAAAAAGAAAGTGTAGCTTCTGTAGGATGTAAACTTTATAATGCAAGATTCTTCAGCACGTTGAACTGCTTGAGGTGGGACAGATCATCAGTGCCACTGGCAAAGCAAAAGCAAGAACAGGACAATTTTAAGGCAAGTCCCAAAACAGGGAGCTATTGACTTTCTAGGCACGATTTCAAGCAATGCATCAAGGCTCCTGCTTTATCATTGATATTGTCAGTGATTTATAGAACAGATTAACAATGATACAAAAAAAAACCAAACCAAAACCCCAAACAGTCTAAATGTAATTTGTAAAGAATCCACTTTGAGCTGAATTTCATTACTTGCAGCTTGTATTTCATTACTTGCAGATTTAGAAACGTTTCCTTAGCACTACTGTTGTTTGTCAGGCCCACATAAAGCAGTTCTGGATCTATATTGCTCTTGTTTCTTGAAAGTAGTTTTGGCTGGCAAATGGTTAAATGAAAAATAATAAACAATCTCTTCTATTACAGATCTGTCTGCATTTAAGACTTGAGAAAGAGGCAGCCTCCCTCCTTCCTCCGACGTCTTCGTTCGAAGGACCATTAGCTTTCCTTCTACGAAAAGTCCGGACAACAACCAAAAAAGGGGCAGAGCAAGACCTTAAAGACAACTTTTTTTGGTTCATTAACTCCGATCTGTAGTATATTCATTTGAAACCTCACACGGGAGGATACAGTCACGGGTCCCACTTGCCCCCTGCACAGAGGATTCGGTAGAATCCACCACCACCTACACTTCAGCTCCTCTAGAATCACTGCATGAAGACCTAGAGCGACCGATCCGAGGGCAGAATTTGGCCCCCAGCCACAGTTAAAAGGGTCGTTCAGCTCAAGATTTAGAACTTACCTAAACGCCACATGAGATTTATACTGCCAAAAGACAAGACATGCTTTTGTGAGCCCGGGAAGACGTTTGGCAGGGGTGTAGCAGTGCCTCTGATGTGGTAACGCCGTGGTGTGCACCAGTCCTTGGAATCACTTGCATATGAGGAATGTGTGCCTGAAGTGGGACACGAGAGTACAGCTCTGTTTCTTAGGACAAGCTGAAATATAAATGCCAACTGAACAAACCACTATTCCCTGAAAAACTGGATTGAGAAGGCTAGGTCTCGTTGGAGATCTTTGAACTTTCACCAGAATGCTCCTCCTTACGATTGACAACTGCACCGAAGGATATACTTTTTTTTTTTTTTATAAAAACACACCGGTAATCCCCCTAGACATTTATCAAATAAAAAGGGTTTAACAAAAATGGGAGAATTCATCTCATAAAATAAATTACAGTAGCATGACAACATTTGGCTTCTTCAGTGTGACCACGTGCTTTCCCTTTGTTATCTTCCCGTGAAGACCGTTAACGGATCCAGTTGGCGTCTCCGAAAGTTAATGAGATGTCTGTGACGATCAACGTATAAAACTCTGCTTGCTACAAGCAAATGTCTGATACCGGTTTTACCTGGTCACAGATTCTATGTCCACAGCCTCCTCTGGCCCCAAATAAATATTATCTAGTATTCTTCCAAGTTCCAGCATAATTAGACTCAAACAGAAAACTCAGGTCCTCCTTTCTTCGCTCTCAGTAGAAGTCGCCTGATTCGAAATCCCGCGAAAGGATTGATCCACAGGAGCGAAGGCTGGCCCCCAAACACGGATTTCATCCCTTCCCAGCGGAGTCTCCGCTCCCACGTTGGCTTTTCACTCTTCAGTCTTTCAATCTCCTGTATATAAACAGAAACACAGGAACACGCCGGTCAGTCTGAAGTTTAGTAAAGTCTACGTAGCAAAGCTGAAGGCTCTTTTGAAATCTTTTCATTTATTTTGCATTCTTTTAATGGGTGAGCTGATTGGTTTCTCACTGCTCGTTATTTAGTAAGGAAGAAGGAAGAACAGTTGATTTAGCCTTGTGGGTACAGGGCAAAAGACTTACAACATCAAACGTGCTCCAGAAGGCTGGTCCACCTCTACTTTGTCCTCTCTCAAAAGACAGAATGACCAGACAAGCTAATGTTACAGGGGAGGACCCGCGGGCTCTACACCCACGCTACAAGTTGTTTACTCAGTGAATGAAACCAGAAAACAAGGTTTCTGAGAAGGCTCTGGTGCTGCCATTACTGGTGAGCAAGGCTTGCTCTCCCTAATGCATTATTCTGATGATCATTTTTTATGCTCCCCACTAATGAAGGCTGGATATTAACCAGTTGTTTTTCATGACTACTCTTCAGTACGCTTTTCAACAGCCTCACAGGAGAAAATTCTCAACAACCACAAGATCCAAATTCCTTATGTTTCCAGTCAATTATCCAGCACAAAGCAAGGCTTGACACTGCAGATCTAAGGGCAAGGGAGCCAAAGGTCCAAACTACCGTTACACTCTACTAAAAGTCTATCCAAGTAGAGGGTGGTGTGAAGGGTTGATACCAGATAAGATAGTTTTAAGTGCAAACCTGAAAAAAAAAAAGGTATTTCTCACGACACACGTTGGGAGTTTGTGATAGCTGAGAAGTGAAAGACCAAACTGAAGTCAGAAGCTAACTATAAAAAAAAAAACCTAACTATAAAATTGATGTCAGAAAAGCAAATAATGCAAGAACTTCTGCAAACCCCAAGAAAATATTTCAACCCTTCCACCTGTAGCAATTAAAAATACTCAGCAATTGCAGATTTGGGGGGTTTCTCCAAACTAAGAGCCTCCCCTCCTGCAAATCAAACAACATCCCCCCAGACCAAGTGTTGCAGCACACGAAAGCAGAGGCCTTTACCGTTTCGTCATTGCATATTGAGTGGATTTGGGTGCCAAACATGACCGCAGTGAAAGTGAGAAACAGAAAACCCTCAAGGCACAAGAAGATCATCAGGATCACAGTTACAGGTGGGGAGAAGTCGCTGCATTCTGTCAAAAAAAAATACACAGTTATCAAAAAAAAATCAAATTATTTAAAAAATATCTATAGAGTAAGTTCACACCGAGACATTCCCTCTTCCACAAAACAGGAATAAAAGGTAAATTATCTGGCACTTGAAACAGTATTTCACAATTCAACCAAACTTCTCATTTCTACCACTGCAGCAACTTTATTTGCTGCCCAAGGAAATGGATTTTAAGGAAGTACCACTTTCAGCTTCCTATAAAGTACACGGTCCTGCCTCAGTATTTCAAGGATATCAAATAAATATTTGCAAAAAGGATTATTTAAGTAGTTGGAGCTGTATATATAGATACATAAAGAGAAGAGCAACTTGAAGTTTCATGCATGACAAGCACTGTAAAAACCATCACCACTGTTGGCCTTGACTTGTCAGTTTATCCAGATGTTCCATTTGGCCGTGATTGTTTTATTTGATTTTATTTTTTAATTCACCACACAAAGCACTCAGGTTCAGGTTACGGTCACATCTTTGGAAATCCTCTGATCAACTCAAGTATAGTTAAAGAAAGAAGAAATGGGATAGTATAGAGGAAGGAGAATGGTTCAAGTAAAAAAAGGGCTAAGATTCCATCAATTTAATGGAATATTCAGCAAAAAAAAAGAATCTGATGGATTCCCCTGTTGCTTCTGGTCCAAGGAAAAACACAATCAACCATCTTCTGTCAAAAGGACAAGATCAGAACGAGCTCTGGAAGATGATTAAGAAATGCAAGGCAGAGGCCTAACAAACAGTNGCGAATGTCACGAGGATGGAGCCAGGCTCTTCTCAGTGATGCCCAATGACAGGACAAGGGGTAATGGGTACAAGCTGGAGCACAGGAGGTTCCGCTTAAACTCTAGAAGGAACTTCTTTACAGTAGGGGTGACAGAGCACTGGAACAGGCTGCCCAGGGAGGTTGTGGAGTCTCCTTCTCTGGAGACATTCAAGACCCGCCTGGACACCTTCCTGTGTGATGTCATTTAGGTTCCTGCTCTGGCAGGGGGATTGGACTTGATGATCCTTTGAGGTCCCTTCCAATCCCTAACATTCTGTGATTCTGTGAAACAGCTAGAACAGTTCAGGAAATTTCGACAGGAGCCCCACAGTTGGCTCCAGTAACAGAATGAGGGAGAAACCGGTTTAAGTTTCATCTGCTGTTCCTAGAGCTGTGGTGGGACACACACAGTCCAGGTAATAGAGTGCTGAGGTGGCTGAGGACCAGCTGTGTCCTTCCTGCTACAGAAGCAGTAAGTTTTTACTATGTGGAAAGGGAGAGAATGTCCTTGACAGCCACAGCTCTTGCAGTGAATGACTGAAGGAAAGAAAAAAGAAGAAAAAAACCACCAAACTGATTAAAAAAGAGAGAGAGATGGGTAAACAGGTAGAAAATATTTCAATATTTTCAGGACCTTATTTTAAAAAGCCTGAAGTTCTGTGATATTTCACACATGGGACTGAAATAAGTTGGAATGCTATGACTTTGCCTTAATATCTGGAAAATTATGACAGCAAAAGTATTACTTATTATACTTACCAGTCCACTGCCCTCGGACACAGGAGAAAAACTGGAACCCACACAGGATGAGCGCATGAGCTGAAATTAGGGCTATATACATCTGGAAAGAAGAGAGAGTGCTTCCTTTTGACTGCTGCCTGGTAGTAAACTGGATGTTCCTTTCAGTCAGTCTTCACCCTGGCACAGCAAACCTACTTCCCCATTTCGATTTTTAATTCGATGCAATGATGTAAAAGCAAATTCTAATTAAGCTTCAATCGAAAACCACGGGCAACACTGAAAGCTTAAGGATTAGCTCCCTAAATCACAGCACCATTGCACTAATTGCTACTACAGAAAACACAACAAAATTCAAATAGTTTAAAATAACAGCGCTTTACAAGATTAAAATGGCTATGACCAGAAATATCTTCCTGCTTGGAGAGTATGTGGCGTAGAAGGAAAAAAAAACCCACCAAATCAAACAACAAAACCAAGGAAGCAACACAAAAGAACTGTGCCCTGAAGCCATTACTCAATACTAAGCACAACCAAAATTGTTATAATCAAGGGAGATCCTTATTGAGATGAAGCCACTGGTGGTTTTCACTCACCGTAAACAGAACAAAAAATCTCTGATTTTTCTCCCCCACACAATTATTCACCCACGGGCAGTGGTGATCCATCTTTCGAATACATCGTTTGCAAATGCTAAAGGAAAAGGAAAAGAGAGCTCTGTTGAGAAAGAATACTTTGCATTTTCATGGAGGAAACGAGGGCATCCAGTGGTCACACGACGACGTGCTGAAATCTTGCTTGATAAACTACAATCATTTTGTTTTTATTTGCTTTTCCTTAAAGGAATTCTTTGCTTGCTTCTGACTCAGCTCAGATATAAAACTGATTGTGTATATAAGATATTCTTCACCTAAGAAAAACAATATTAAAGTGAGAATCATCACCTATCCAAACACAGTCAAGAGAAACCAGTAACTTGTTTCGGACACTGGTGGCACTGAGTGAGCAAAGCTTCAGTTCTTTCTAGATTCAATATTTCTCCCCTTTTGGAGAAGGTTTTTTTAGACAAAGTAATTATTTCAAGTTTATAACCTTTCAAGTTCTAAATTTAGTTTGTGAATCAGAAAAAAACCCCAAATTCACATCTTCAAGCAACTGTCTCTCCTGAGGTGTCAAACGGCCACACAATTCTGAACAGACACCATCAAAATCTCAATAAAAAAAAAAATAAAGAATCTCAATTTCAGGTTTCACTTCCTCAACATAAATCAAAAACATTGAACCTGTAAGCAGCACACAAGCCTTGCCTGCCTGTTAATGAATCCTTAAAACACTACTGCTCTTTGCTAGTTCTGCAACTAATTGCTGAGCTTCTGCCCAGTCCTGAGTCAAGGTTATTTCCAGCAAGAAAAGTCAAAATATTTCACTAACTCCATCGTACATCTGCTAGGCCATACGGCACCAGAGGGCTCATTTCTCTCAGATTCAGGTCCATCTGCAGCCAAACACGAACAGTTATACAAGAGAAACACAACAGCTGCAACATGTGTTGAAGTTCTGCCATAAATCAATAGCTTAAGGAACACTGGTATTTCATTTTCCTTGCGGCCGCACACCCAAAGCCTTCCAGATTTTCCTGCAGAACATCCAAAATACTAAGCGTTTTTTTTTTGCCCTTTTTTTTTTTTTCAGCAGTTACAAAGCCAATACGCCTAAAAAATACAGGCACAATTATTAAAACTTCTTTGGTTTTTATGCCTGCTTATGGAATGGTATCTAGGAGTGCTGGAGTGACAAGCCACGAAGCAAAGCTAGACAATTGTCAGAGTGTGTGTGTGGGAAATCAATGTTTCAAGGCATATAATAATTGAAGTCATCCCAAATGTATGATGATAAGGTAATTCAGCAAGCTACACGAATCCCAAGTCTCTCAGCGCTGCTCTGAAGCTCCCTTAGCCCTGAGCTATCATAACCCAGCTCCTACATTCCCACTGCCTCTTCTTTTATGGACATTAATGATGATTCGTCCTCGGATGCAAATTTCTTTTCCAATAGTGCCAGTGACACAGGAAAATCCCCAAACCGTAACTAATCACCACAATCATTCCCCTAATGCAGAAGCAGCAGCTATCATTCAAGGGAAGGCATTCCAAAGGCTCTCCAGAAGACTTTTTCACAGCCTGTTGCCTGCAGGTTCAGCCTCTCAGCAGCTTCCTGAGCTCTGTGGGAAGGTGGGCTAACTCCAGTTACAACCATGCAAACCTCCTAATGGAACCCACAATACACACTACTACTCTTAAAAAGAGGATTAAAGCGAAGTACTGAGTAAAATCCTACCCAAAGCCAAACCCTGGAGGATGTGAGGTGGGCAGGACTCGCTTCTGCTCATTCAGTATTTCTCACAAGCCCACGCAGAGCTCTCCAAGGCATCAGATGTCTGGAATCCTGCCTTCATCTCTTATCTCACACCGCGATTGGACGGCCAACAAAATCACAGCAACACTTTAAAGAGCGGTTCTGCTTTCTTCCCACCTCCGCTACTTGTCCTCTACTCCTTCCTCTGTCAGAGCACAGTGGGTTCATGAAGCAAGAGTTTGGGGAAGTCGCTCCACGCTCACGCCTTACCCAAGAGGAAGGAGAAATATGGTTGTGAGAACAAGCAGCAAAAAGTGGGCAAAGGAAGGTCTTCTCCAGCTTGGCCCTGCTGCTGAATGCACTCTGGCAACTGCAGGTGCAATTCCAGTTCGGATGCCACAGATAAAGTTCGGGAAAAACACAGCTAATGGCAGAAGAGAAGTTGCTCTGGATGAGAGAGATTCGCAAGGATCTCGGGGAGCTGATTCTGAGTACCAGTATTTCCCTCCTCCCCCCCCAAAATGCAGGCACTCAGAACAGGCTAGAAATAATAATAGCTGTGATCCTTCAGTGAAAACCAGAAAGCATTCACTCAGACCTTATGCTGAAAACATCTGCTTTGTAAAATCTCAGTTTAATATCTTCCTCTGAGGTAAAGAGAAATCTCTCCTTCTTCTTCACACCACTCCTGTGTGTTATGAAACTATTTTTCTTCCGTAAAAGAACTTCTGCTGCAGTGTTGCACAATAATTTTCGTAACTACATCAGAAGAGTCTCTTCTGTTAATAATTGACTACTAAAAACACACACTGTGGCTTTGAATGTAAGTATTTCCCAACAGGAACCAACTTCAATTTCCATTTTCAAGCCTCTTCTATCAGCAAATTGCCACTTTGACTACTTGGGACTAGACCATCCTTTTAATATCCTTGGAATAGGTTTGTAACCCAATAAAAAGCTGGCAGTGTAATCAAACAAACTTTTTTTTCTATTTGGTGAACTTCTGCAGTGCTCTATCTAGGGCAAGGAATCAGACTCTGGTAGCTGGTTTCTAGTCCATTTACCTATGGGGTATGTGCTCAACGTTGAAGAAATTATAAAAAAAAATGTTTTACTTCAGAAAAATTCACAACAACTACTAGTGATATGTATCGTATGAGTAACAGAAACAAAGACAATCAAACCAGATATCCAGCTGCTGAGAAAGAACAGGACAGCAGGCTTACAAAAGGCTTCATATTCCCTTTTGAGACTCCAGCTTTCTCTTTCAGGTGTTTTCTGAGGCCAGTTACGCACCGGGCAAGCACCAAAATGGATCCTTTGCCCTAGCGTGGAGCATCTCACAGCCTATTTTACCAAGGCACAGAAAGGAAAAACAATTCACAAGCCATGCAAAGTCGTCCCTAAACCAGTGGTTAGTGAAAACAAATCCTTTGCAAGTATCACAAATTTCCTTCATTGCAGGCACTACCCATTCTTGCTCTGTTTAAACAACAAATATCGCTCAAATTCTCGTTATGAAAAAAAAATATGTATTTTAAATCTCCATTTAGTTCATTTTTATTCTTCTTCCACAAAGGACTGATTTTTCCAAACACCATCACCTTAACTTGGATCACAGGCTATGGGAACAGCCAAGATAACTTGGTGCCTGCTGAGGATGAGGGCCCAGACGTATCCAAGCAGGGCTTGTCTAAAGCCTATAGATTTGTTAGGCCTGGGTCTAACAGATAAGCTCTGCCCAGCCAGAGCCATGCAGTTGTGTGGGCTCTGGGCTCTCCAGGACTCCATTTTTTTTGCTCATATGCAGAGTTCAACACAAGATGTCTTCATTCAGGGCTACTTCCAAATTAGTAAATCCTATCAGGACCGAAGACATGGGCAGCACCTTCCTAAGATACCTGCAAAGTCTATGTAGGGACCAGTCTACATTGGAGATGAGAAAATTAGGAAGACCCAAACTAGGCTCCTTAGAGGCTCTCGGGTGTCCCTGTACCACCATCCCAAGAACACAAAGCCAAGACATCTGAACAGATGGCACAAAGCTGGTTTGGATGTCCAGTGATGAACAGCTCATCCTCTGGACGGGGAACTGCTGGAAAGAGCCCAGTGCAGATCCACAAAGATGATGAAGGGAGTGGAACATCTCCCTGCTGAGGAAAGGCTGAGGGAGCTGGGTCTCTTTAGCTTGGAGGAGATTGAGGGGTGACCTCATGAATGCTTATAAATATGTAAAGGGTGAGAGTCAGGAGGACGGAGCCAGGCTCTTCTTGGTGATGTCCAAAGACAGAACGCAGGGAAATGGGTGCAAGCTGGAGCACAGGAGGTTCCGCATAAACTCAAGGAAAAACTTTTTCACTGTGAGGGTGACAGAGCCTGGAACAGGCTGCCCAGAGAGGTGGTGAAATCTCCTTCTCTGGAGACATTCAAAACCCACCTGGACGCGTTCCTGTGTGATCTGCTCTAGGAGATCCTGCTCTGGCAGGGGGATTGGACTCGATCATCTTTTGAGTCTCTTCTGACCCCCACCATTCTGTGTTTCTGTAAGATTCTGCCCCAGGCAAGCAGCTGCCCTGCTCCCAGTCCCAGGCCCGCCGGGCAATTGGGACGGTTGCCTTCATGTAACACTCCATCAGAGCCAAGAAATCCAGGCAGAACTACACTCCCTGCACGTGAGGGCAGGCCTGCTATCTGCACCCATGCAAAAGTGAACCTCCAACGCAGATCAGCTCAGGGAAGGTAACTCTCTACTTGCCTATTTATACGTGAAACTTTTCCCTTCACACTCCAGATCCAAAAACCCACTCGCATCTGAGAGAAGAAGATTTCAGTGCCAAGGCTGAGTATTTATAATGGAAACAGCTCCTCAGTCGTAACTTCACAGAGATAAGTGACATACCCCAAGACATTTAATTTAGAAACCAGAATTTTACAGACTCAGTTGAGAGTCCTGACAAGACTCCACTCTGTTCTTTTGACGGGCACGAGCTCAGAGACTTTAAATTTAATACGCCGCCCAATTCGATACACAGCACTCCTCACACCTAGAGAGAGCCACCAGAAACATCTACATATTTATGTAAGTCTTAATTATGCAGGCATATCTCTTTGCAACTCTCACACAATAAACACTACCAATGCATATTTGCAGTGCCTGAAAACTCCAAAGACTGAGAGAATTCATTAAAAGTGGATGCATTTATTATCTCTTCCATAGCATCTTTAATTCAAATTATCATCATTTCTGTCCTTATGAAAATGAATCTTCAAGAAGCAGAATGAATCTTCATTTAACCAATTATACAGCTTTGGGAAAATCATCTGCCAATTCACATATAGCTTAAACAACTCATTACAAAGACAAGGCGACATCAATTAAAGTAATAGTTTAAAACTCATCTGGATTTTCTTCATTTAAGATTGCAGGAGGCATTTCTTAAAGGAGATTCTAGCAGAAATCTCCTTGCCCTGCATTATTAACAGTGGGGCACAGTAATTAGAATGATGCACTGCAAAAAAAAATAGTCACAGATCAAAAAGAATTCAGGACACTGTCGTATGATTCTTTTTTAAAACTCTCAAGTCTCTTGCTTCTTTCATTTTGGGCNAGATATCATATAAAATATATATTTATAAATATATATATATATATTTATAAAATACCCTGCAACGTATGAATCTGAAGCTTAACTGGATCCCAGAAGAAATTTGTGGGGAAAAACTCTAAGATATAAATATCAAGAACAGAATTTCACATCAGTGCTTTGAAGAAGACTCCAGCCTACCTGCAATGGTGTGCACGTTCAGGTTTGATACTACAGCACTTTGGGCATTTGTAGATCACTTCTCCTGGTTTCAGTTGCAAATTATCCATGTATTCTTTAGTGGCATTTCCTTTGGGTACAGCCCCCTGGAATCACGTCAATTAAAGGAGAAAAAGCTTCTTAAATGGGATGAGAGCGTTTAAAAATGTATTTTATACATTTCATATCAGTAACCTCAAGGTAAGTGCTGAAATAAGCTCATTTATTCAAAGACAGGTCTGTCATAAGCCAGAATCATTTCCAAAAGAATAAATCACCTCTGCCTGACCTCCAATTCAGTTTCATTTCAACAAGACTCTTCTATGGCTGAGTATCAGCATAATTCTGATCGAATCTACTACCACCAGGATACATAAAATGAAGAGGAAGACACATCTTTACGTGCAGATATGAGCACTACAGGTGCAATATTCACTGAGCAGTTACCCTGAAACTTTTCTTTTATATTGAAGCTTTTAGCTTGGATGCTGTCAACATGAACCACCACCAGGTGCTTTATTCTACATCTAGTATCTCACTTATTTCACCCAGAGAGAGCCTTCTCCAGGTCAGCTTAAATCATCTGCAACACTCTATTGTAATTATTTCTCATTCACATGAGAAAAAAAAAAGCCTACTGGCAAAACCATCACTTTTCACAGACACCTTAAAGAAGTTTTTGGGACAGAATAAAGAATCCAGCAGGCACTTCAGGTTCAATTGCAAAACACTTCTCTCCTTCTGCAGAAAGTTCTTTGTTGCCTACGGCCTGGAATAACAAGGCTGTGTTTGTATTGCCCGAGACGCAGCCCAAGTTCTGCCCCAGATGACCTCTCTGGCTAAGAGGTGCTGCCAACTTGAGCCAACTGAAAGCGAGTTTCTTAAACACTCATGTTGTACTGCTGAAGTGGGTTTTGCAATGTGAATGTTCTCATTGAAGTTAATACTTTGGTGTAACCACGACGAATGACCTCAGAGAGAGCTCCTAAAGCACCAATTTATCCTGGTCCAGGTAAATTTGTGCTTCTAAAAACACATCTCACATTCATCTGCCACTAAGGACAGTAACTTCAGGCCATGCTTTTAGCATTTTGCTGATAAAAATATGCTCAAAAGCATCGGTCATAGTCTCAGATGGTCACCACTTCCTTTCACTGAAAAAAAATCTGGTTTTAGAGTTATAAGAGTAAATTTAATTTGGATATGTATTGAGAAAGTTTATTTCTTTTTTTCCTTCAGTCTTAATTCCTGTCACACAGTTGTGTCTTCCATTCTGAGAGTCAGCAAGAAAGGACTGGAGGAAAAAGAAAAAAATAAAAATCTCCATTTCTATCAAGTTTTATGCATAAAGAACAACTTAGGTCTAGAAAGACACACAGTGTTACCAGGAGATATTTTTAAGCAATCCATCCACAAACCACTAACCTTCTGAGCTGTCACAGTCTGTAGAAGTCATAATATTTCATCACTGGGTGTGGGCTCAGAAGTTAATCAAAGACCTAGAAAATCATTAACTACAACACCCTGCTGGTTTTTTGAACATTCCCATAATTCCTATGTACAGTTACTATCTCAAAAAGTCTGAAGAAATGGTTTCCCCCTCCCTCCTCTCCCCAGATTTATTCTCCAAAAACAGTAAGAGATTTTATACAAAATACACAATTTCATCTCTTGAACTCTTGAATTGATGAGCAAAAGTCCTAAGAAATGAGTATTTTCAAGACCTCTTTCACCTACACTGCTCCAATGTGGGTTCAAATTTAATCTCCCTTCCCACTGCCTCCAAATACTTAAACACATGTAGGTCAGTAGTTTTTATTGTATACCAATATATGACTGAGGTTTTTCAGCATATCTACCTCTAAAAGTTCTTTCCTGTGCCATAAATGGAAGACACATTTCAAATGATACAACATGATAAAGCCACAACTTCATAAGAAATTTTGGAAATCTATCTGATACAAGATGAAGCTACAACTTCTTATGAAGTTTTGGAAATATCCCTGATGAAAAAAAAAGGTAAAAAAACAAAGGAGAACGGAAAACACTAAAGCTTTATCAACTTCTTAAGAATCTGAGTTAATATTTTGCAAATAAACTGTATTTCTCATGAGCTTACCCTTATAAATTATTTTTATATTGCCTGCTCCTCAAGTCAAAAACTATTTATGGCTTCATTAACAGAACAACAGGAAAAGGATAGATATCACCCCTTTGGTTTGAACCTAAGACTACTTTTCCTTGCAGGAGCAGATCGATTTCACTTCTCCCAGTTTCTCTGCAGATGATGAGCTACAGGAAAGAAAAATCCACGGTGAAGGAACGACGATATACTTACTGGATCGGTCAGCATCGTCCTCAGATGTGATGACAAAGCGAGTACTGCCAAGCAGTTGAAGAGAACACCGTTGATCACAGAGTACCAAAAGTCTTTGGAAGGCAGCAACATGACAAAAGTCACTACAAAGTCTGCATAGACAACCAGGAGCCATGTCATGATAGCACAGACCATGCCACAGCCGTCTCGGATGAACCAAACCCTCTCTGCCATGTCGGCCTCGGAGGAAGAGGAATCGTAGGTGTCATTTTCGGCCAGAAGCGGGTGGTGCTCGACATCGCGGAATCTGTGCCCTGATGACTGCATGGTTTTCTGGCCTTGCCCTGCAGGAAGCAAAGATATCATTATTATCCATGAGGAAACTGGAAATAAGAAAGCAAGCTGCCTGGATTTCTGTAAGATAAAGTATATCCAAGTTCAAAGTGGATGACTGAGATTTATTTTTTTTGTACCAAAACCTGAACGATTCTATGACAAAAGGTGAAATAGTTCTGCAACCAAGCGATGACAAAGATGAAAAGTTCTGTAATCAAGATATGACATAAAGATGAAATATTTCTGTAATCAAGAGGTTTCCAAAGTTTCCTCGACAATTCTGTGAGCCGAGTGGTGCCCTGTGACAGAACGAGGGCCAACGGGCACAAACTGGAAGCCAGGAAGTTCCACCTCAACATGAGGAAAAACTTTCCTGTGAGGGTGACGGAGCCTGGCCCAGGCTGCCCAGAGAGGTGGTGGAGTCTCCTTCTCTGGAGACTTTCCAAACCCCCCTGGATCTGTTCCTGTGTGTCCTGCCCTGGGTGATCCTGCTCTGGCAGGGGGGTTGGACTCGATGATCTCCAGAGATCCCTTCCAACCTCTACCATTCTAGGATTCACTGAGTTCTATAATCCCCGTTCCCCTGTGCCAATGTGGAGGAGAAGGTAGAGAAAGCGAGAGTTAAATTAAGCCTGGGAAGAAGGGAGGGGTAGGGGGTAAGTTGTTTAAGATTTGGGGGTTATCTCCCATTACCCTCCTCTGATTTGATTGGTAATAAATGAAACTAATTTCCCCAAATCGAGTCTGTTTTGACCACGATGGTAACTGGTGAATGACCTTCCCCTGCCCTTAGTTTGACCCATGAGCCTTTTGTTCTATCTCCTCTCCTCTGTCCAGCTGAGAAGGGCACTGACAGAGCAGCTTTGGTGGGTACTTGGTGTCCTACCAGGGCCAACCCACCCCAAATTATGTAACTTCAATGCCTGACAAAAGGATTTTACAATGGGTTCTTTTCCAACTTGCTGTGCCCGTAAAGCATTCTTCCTCTTCTGTGAAAAATGCAACTTCTTTCTTTTATCTCAAGCCAGAATGGCAAAAACTTCATTCAATTACAGCTCAGGGCTCTCAGAAAACAGCAAGTTATGGCACCAGCCTGTTGACTTTTCATACTGCTCCAGCAACCCAGGGAAGAGCAGAAGTTAAAAAAAAAAAAGAATGGAAGTAAAGCTCTTCCAGCACATTGCTCACAACAAAAACCACCACAAATTAGAAAGCAGCTAAATTTGTTGACAAAAGTGCTATTGTGTCGAAAAAAAAACCCCACAGACCTGTTACAAAGATATATTGAATAACTTACCAA
Organism: Baryphthengus martii; assembly: GCA_013396935.1. Classification (NCBI taxonomy): domain Eukaryota; kingdom Metazoa; phylum Chordata; class Aves; order Coraciiformes; family Momotidae; genus Baryphthengus; species Baryphthengus martii. The sequence continues at coordinate 83,199 of VWZK01022032.1, read as the reverse complement.
ATGGTCTCAGCTCTGCCCAAACTTAAGGGAAACAAATGGCAGTGGTTAAATGAGCGTGGCAATGGATTACATGAGTCAGATTTTCAAAGAACATATTAATTAATTTAATTTCAGGAGAACTCTTTTAGGGCTTTGTTGTTGTTCCAACGTGGAACAAACACAAGGCTTGAAACCTCAGTCTTTTTCATGAAAACACAATTATTTTCCAGTCATCTCTAACAAGCCAAGATAGGGAAAGGCAGAAACTGGAGCGCTATCAACAAACAGGAGACAAATTAAAGCTTAAACATTAGGCAGCAAGTACAGCCTGCTACTTTAAGAGGATACTGTGTTCTAAAAATCATATTGATTTCTGCTATTAAAGGCCCTGCCTGAGAGAAACTTGAAAGCATTTCTATTGATTGACGACAGCCACGCAGCAGCCTCTGGTTTTTTCCCCCCCTCTTATTAATGGGAGCCCCATATATGACTGGTAGGAATTATGGCACTTCAATTTACATCCTGAGACCTTCAATATGGGATCACCTGGTTAGTCTAAAACGGTGAAAGTGATGAGAGACTCACACTGAGAGAGTTTTCAGAGGAATCTCTGTATTTCTAAACCCTTTAAAAACCCCTCAGCCCTATCTACTAGGAACCAGAAGAAGGTATTTTGCTCAGAATGTGGCTACCAAGCCATGGATGAAGGTGGTCACGTAGAAAAATACCTCAGAAAACATGAAACTTCATCTCCCTTAAAAGCAATTCAAGCCTAAGGTAACCTAGATAAGGCCTCTTTTCAGCCACTTTAAGTTATCTTCATCTTTCTAAATGTTTACAGTTAAAATTTCAATCTGCATCAATTAATTTCAACAGCACTTTGGGATATCAACCACCTCTTGTGGTCAAGACTTGAAGAAGAAAACACAAGTTTCACAAAGTCTACTTAAATAGCAGCTGGAACATGAAGTTCTCTGGGCAAATCAGCTATTAGTTCATTAAAAATGGGCATAGAAAACTTTCAAGAAATGTTATTGTCTAACTTTTTCCTCTCAAAAAAAAGTATGCACAATGAACTTCAACTAAGCCTTCAAGTATACGAAGAGCTGACAGCCAAGCCAAATTATCACACACAAAAAAATACTCAACAAATGCTCTAAAGAGGCAAACTTCTTCCGAAGAGCTAAGTGGCAATCCTGCAGAAAGTCAAATACACTGCATTCACATGTTAGTATTCTGTCAAAATATTTTTTCACTGGAAAATCCTGGGTTTGTTAGTTCAAATTTAGAGTAAATTCAACTAAATTCACAACGGCAAAAGTAGCAGCTCTTCCCATTTTGTTAGTATCATTTCCCTTCCTATTTTTATTTTTTTGTTTAAAAAGGTCAATAGATAAGTAATTCATAACATTTTTCAAACAAGAATGTCTTCTTTTTTTTTTTTCCCCCATCAAAGCATTGTTTAGAAACCCCACTCCTTCAAGCCCTCCCGCTGCACAGATGTTTTGAGATGTCTGAGGGGAATCAATGAACCAAACCCAATTTCCCAATTCTGAAACTCAAATTTGGAATTCCTTCCAGGTAAGGCACAATCCCTCAGAAGAAGAAACATACAATTATTTTTCAAATCAAGGCAAGTTTGCAGCTGCTCAAATCAACAAGTTACCTGACATCAGAACAGAAAGCAAGATTCTGAAAGAAAATAAACTGGTATTTGCGTGTGTCACGACAAATGTGGATTTTAGATCCATTCTGCAACCAATTCCCTCAGCATATCAATGAAACGGCATAAAATTAACGTATTCCTTTGGCGGAACCGTATCCAAGACAACGAAGAAATTTTTTACCGCCACGGAAGAAAAAGCCACATACCTCACAGATGTTTTGTCTGTTATTCTGACATCCTGGCCTTCCTTCGGGCTATCCTAGGCCATTCACATAGTCATATCTGACGTAATCTGAAAAGACATCATCGCCAAACCGATTAGTAAAGCCCTTTTGCTTCGTCAGGAAAATGGTGTTAAGCGCAAGTAACAGACCCAGAAAGCAGTACTCTGAAGTAGGCTGCATGTACTTACAGCAAATAAGTTTCTGACCAAGAGGAGAAAAAAAAAAAATTAGATTAAGCTATCAAAGAACACATTAAAAACTCTAAAGAGTGTTCCAAGTAACATTTTACGTCTCGTGTTCGTTGGTTTTTAAGATGAGTTGGATATCCACATTCTGGCATTACAAATTAATGTAGCCAAAGACCTACTTCTTTTTCCTTCTTGCCATTCCTGTATGACTAAGAGATATGCAAAAATATGAAAAAAAAAAAGAAGAGAGAGATATGACTAAGAGTATGCAAAAAATAATCATCTTCCTCGACTATCTTCAGCACTTACAGCAAGGTTTTTGGTAGCAGGTTATTAATAACAAGTCTAGATACCTACCACTGCTTTTGTAATTGTATAATAAGATAGGAAAAATTGGTTTCACTTCAATTATTTGACCAAACTACGGCCAAAGCACAGCTGCTTTATTTTAAATTTGAAATAAAGAAGCTACGCAGTCCAGAATCTATATATCAAAGAAAATGGCCCACAACTATGCCAAAGGAAATATAACCCTTAGAAAGTTCCTCTTGCTGGAATTCCACCATACAGGCAAATCAATCCTCAATTTTCTTGCTTTGTTTTATATAGCACAAGATAAAATAACTAGCTGGGAGTAGGAATTTCAATTTGTGTCTAATTAAAGTTGACTGAAAAAGTAGTGAGGTTTATGTCTTCAGTTGTTTGATTTCCTAGTGTTTAAAAGAAGATTTGTAACACAGAAGCTTCACTTATTTGAAAGGTTAATTTCAATTAAGAGATTTTAAGAGTAGTGGAAGGATTCTGACATTTAACAGCTAGAGGAAAATATGAAGCCACTTACTTATAAAGGAAAGCTTCTGAAACTAGTTTGCTATCAAAAAATACTCTAAATACAACATTACTGATGAGGATCTTCAATATACATTTTCAAATTTTCCCAATTCAAGGGGAATTGCACCAATTCAGGCCTCCCCTGGAAAAAAAAAAAAGAGAAGCCTCTTGTCTTATTTAAATTCTTATATTCTATTACAAGCCTAAAAGGTAAGGCAAATGCATATCATGCACGTAGAACTGCAGGAAGCTACTGATGGCTTTCCAGTTTGCTTGATAAATAAGTTTTTCCACGTTTGTTAAACAAGTTTTCACAATATTGTGAAATCCATAATCATTAAGTTGTCACTGAGGTGGCATTTTGTGGGAGCTAAGTGGAAACACACAAAAAGGAGACAGGTTGAGTGCCTGACGTTAATTTTCATGTCACCCACCCAATTCTCCGAGTTGAAGATGACAAGGGATAGAAGGCGACACGTTAAAGCCTCCGCAGGTGAAATATTAAAGTCAGAGTCATAATTTCAAATTGTTCACAGAGAATTCATTGACAAGACAGGGACATGATTTGTCCAGTCAGTTCCCTGGTCCTAAATGCAATTCCGTGCAAAATTTCTGTCTTTATCATAACCTCATCGCTTCTTGGTTTAGGTGGAAGTGCCATCACCCTTCAGCTTTTGCAAGAAAAATAGATTTAGTCATTCTCATCAATCTTTGAAAAGCACTCTGACTTTAGGAGGAGCTGAGCACCCCCACCGAGATGCCCACAGCTCTCCTCTATTCATTCCTTTGCTTCAACGCCCGCCTTGGCCAAATTTACATCAAGGCTTTGTTGGGTATTTCAATTAAAAACCTCCAGGACAAAGCACAACACCACAACTTCTAAAATGCCAGGCAACGAGTTTTAATTTCACCTTTTAAAAGTCTTTGACACTAAATTATTCAATGTTTCAGGCAAAAAGTCGTCTGTTTGCACAGTTGATTATATTAAACCTAATCTGATGCCGTTCTACTCTTAGGTGTTGCTTGAAATTCTCAGGCAGGGATTGTCTCACCTGACCTGCACCTCATCGGGAAGGAAACCCAGGCTCAAACTGCAGAGAGATTATTAGTTTTCTAATAGGGCTAAAAAAGATCCACTGCAACAGCAAATCTCCTGTCTTACTGGAAGAAGGTTACCAAGGGCATTAGGAAGATGAATGATACACTTATTTTATCATTTTTAATTAAATTTAAAAAGGCATTTCAGGGTTAAGCACATTTCTTTTCCCTCAAAAAAAAAAAATCTGTTGGAGGAAAACAGTTTAATTCTTTTTTTTTTTTTAATTTTTTTTAACAGATATACAGATGAGAATTTATACACAGGCTAAAAACCCACCAGCTGTAAAAGCCTAAATCTTTTTCTGGTTGCTTTTTCCTTCAACGGAGAGCTCCTAATATTCCTCACATTTCAGTTACAACACAAAGAGAACGCCTTTATTTCAACGTTTCTGATCGCGTACCGACAAGTCAATCCTCGTAGGGACACCAAGAGACACCACACACGAAAATAATAATAATCTTCCATATGAATGATTTAAATCCTACTGAGAAAGCACAGCACCGGTGGCAATTCAAAACCAGAGGACCGTAGCCTCATTAAAAGGTTACAGTGTAAACATAAACTTCAATTAAAGGCAAAAAACTTCAGAAAACCAAACAGGCACTCCTACTACGGCGTCCAATTCCACGGGCAAGCTGGAACATTGATTGCTGACAGATAAATAGCCATCAGATAAAGTCTAGACACAAGAACACTTAGATTAGGTGAATAACCTATTTATTTTTGGTTTTTTTTAATTACAGATACGTGCAATTCAAACTGCAAAGCCATTTAAGAAGCAAATAGTGGCTTGTTTCAACTTCTCAGTGACTGGTCCAGCAACCAAATAAAACTACTCCAATAACTCCATCGATCAGAAACCCTTCAGAGCTCAGCCCCAGCTCTGCTAGGGCTTCAAGGCTGACCTTTGTCAGCAACCATAACATGTTGAAGAACACCTAGGGTGGCAAAGATTCACAAGAACCAGTCCATCAACTGCAATCTCAATTTAACCCTGACAGACTCCACTTTTGCTACCAGAAATTACGCAGAGATACGCCCAGTTTCAAGGACCTGAGCCACAGGTAACACAGTGCACACGACTCTGGAAAAGAGCAGCTAAAACAGCTGGTGGTGACAATCCCAAAGTGTTAGTATTGACTTATTCTCAAATTTATCCCACGCCTTCAGTGGCAGAGCTCATCATCTCTCCAAGTCCTTGTTGCTCTTGCTCTAAGCTCATATATTTTTGTCCCGTATTTATCTCATGAATTTCCTGTTTGGGCTTTGGAGTTCTTCTGTGTACTGACCCATATTTCTATTGCAGGCTAAAGTGACAATTTACTGTGAAAACATTAAAAAAGTGATGTTTTTTACATGCAAACACCTGGCAACCTGTCAAGAGACAATCTTCAGTAAATTCAAATTTACTATGGTCAAGTTTCAAGCTATTGTAATGATTCTCCTTTCCCCAGTCTCATTATACAGCAAGGGCCAGGCCATAGAAAAACACTGGAATTATTCCTTTCCAGCTTTGAAAAGGGGATATTTTGCTTCTGAATAATTTCAGGAAAAGGGTATATTGAAGAAGTACTTAAGCATAAGTATGGATGTCTTACTGAGAAGCTGGTCAGCTAATTACTTAAGTCATTATGATGTCATGCCTATCTTTATAAACATCCTAAAAACCCAGCAACGAGAAGGCAAAATAAAACAAGTTATGTAAAATGAAAGCGAAAAATAAAGATGTATGTCTTCAGAACACATTTATAAAAGTATTAAAGAGCTTTGCTATCAGCAAGAAACCCAACAGATTTGTGACACCAAGTCACTTTTACATAAGCAGAAAAATAACACCTAAGATGTTCAGCAGGGTATCTTTTTGCTAATAGATTTTTTTTCCTCCACGGCTGTGGAAGTCATAGAAAATATATTTCACAAGACTTCGGTGCCCAGCAACGATACACACAATCCGATACACGAAGAATTTGCTGAGCTACAACAACAAGGGCAGAACATTTTGGGATTAAAGAACAACCTCTGCTTGAGAAGGACACGAACACAATCTGTGGCTGGGCTTTGCATCGTACCTCTTTTGGAACAGGGCCACAAGCTCAAATTCAGGTTCCACTTCAGAAAGCAGGGTTGTTATATGGAAACTGAAAGGTTTACTCCGTTGCCGATGGCAAGTGGATGAATCACATTCTACATCAGAGTGTTAATTTTTTAATTCTAATTTTTGCATTCATCACTGCACACGATATCCTCACACTCAACGGAAGATAGCTTGGGTATCCCATTCGCTGATTGCACTGGGATAGCAGCCTGGCAAGCACATTTTTCTGCCTGTTATTACACCCATCTCCACATGTGATTCTTCCTCCCAGGTTCCAAAAAGCAATGTCATAGACCCAAGCTGAACCATTTTCACTACCAGTTTTCAATATGGACTAAAGGAGTGTTAAAGCCTTTGCATTTCAATGGTTCCTCACATCAGACACATAAAAAGCTTCACGTTTCCTCTATATTCATCTTCAGCCCTTCAACTGCTGCAGAACTCTATCAATTTACTCTCCTTAAAAGTTCTTTACCTTCATAAAAGGCATAAAAAAGAAAACTATCAGACATACACGATACAAAAATATACTACGCTAGAGCAAAACCAAGGAAGTTTTAGAGACACGAAAAGTATTATCAATTTCTTTTGCCAAAAAGAGCTTTCAGCTCCTTAACTTTAATTTAAAACCACGACAATTTGACATCGGTTTCATCTCCTAAGGAATCAGTCTGGCTCGACTTTATCTGTAAATTTTCAAAGTCGGAGAGAATCCATTTCAAAAGATCCAATTTAAGCCCATTAATGTGAGCAGCCACAGTGACATCAACCTAATTATGTCTCCAGCAAAGCGAACAGTTACACGGCTGTAATTCAACATCCCGATGCCATTACACAACCGTATATTATGCAGTACAGAAAAAAAGCCCATGAT